>CM050164.1:463138564-463196064 GCA_027410445.1 Discoglossus pictus
AGAGTAGGTTCTCTATAGGATAGATCAGAGTAGGTCAGTTTGGATTCCCTATAGGATAGATTAGAGAAGGTCAGTTTGGATTATCTATAGGATAGATTAGAGTAGGTAATTTTGGGTTCTCATAGGATAGATCAGAGTAGGTCAGTTTGGGTTCTCTATAGGATAGCTCAGAGTAGGTCAGTTTGGGTTCTCTATAGGATAGCTCAGAGTAGGTCAGTTTGGGTTCTCTATAGGATAGATTAGAGAAGGTCAGTTTGGATTATCTATAGGATAGATTAGAGAAGGTCAGTTTGGATTATCTATAGGATAGCTCAGAGTAGGTCAGTTTGGATTATCTATAGGATAGATCAGAGTCGGTCAGTTTGGGTTCTCTATAGAATAGATCAGAGTCGGTCAGTTTGGGTTCTCTATAGAATAGATCAGAGTCTGTCAGTTTGGGTTCTCTATAGGATAGATCAGAGTCTGTCAGTTTGGGTTCTCTATAGGATAGATCAGAGTAGGTCAGTTTGGGTTCTCTATAGGATAGATGAGAGAAGGTCAGTTTGGATTATCTATAGGATAGATTAGAGTAGGTCAATTTGGATTCCAAATAGCTCTATTTTAAATAATTAGTGATTTATTTTTGTTTTCTATGTAATGCAAGTCACATTTATTAAAAACTTGGTGCATCATTTGGTCTAGACTTTTGGCTGCTATTGGATCTATTTATTGTGTATTATGACCCAAATCTTTCTAAGACAACCAATTACTCTGATCAAATACTGTGTACGCTACAATAAGCAGCTCCTGCAATATATTCAGGGTTATAAATAAATAAACAGCCAAATGGAGGGGACGACTCATGGTAATGCTTTCTAACATGTTCCAAAAATAGAGCTGTCTGTTCACAACAATGCAGAGAAATGGGTGTAAAATCTGAGAAACGAGATTTTCCTTTGAAGTCTCAGCTGCCAGGACACCTGGAACCCCCCAATATTCATGCAAATATGTCAGTAAATGGGACTTGGAGCATCCACATTTTCAACCTGAATTATAGCAGCATCATGGATTATACATTAGAAGAAGATTGAAAAATAATTGATGAGGCATTAAGGGAATTTATATTTAAGGATCATGGTTACCCTTCTAGAGAGAGAGAGACAAGAGAGAGTGAGAGACACAGAGAGAGAGAGAGAGAGAGAGAGAGAGAGAGAGAGAGAGAGAGAGAGAGAGAGAGAGAGAGAGAGACAGAGTAAACTTAACACTGTAAACTAGATATGTAAACACAAGCCGTCATAAACTCACCCTAAGTAAACCAGAAGTATTTAAAGTCTCTTTGTGGTCAAATGTTTCTCTATGTAGTATTTTAAATAAATAATCTTGATGGACAAAATGTTTTTAGGAAGTGAAGAAACAAAATCCTCAAATTTGTAACTTTCAGAAACAATTGATCTTTAACGTGCAATTCCATCTTTTCTGCAACTTTCTCAGGAGGGTTTGTAAAATAATGAATTTTCTATTATTCCTATTAAAAGCACTGGCAGCTTCCAGGATCACATCCCATTGTGCTTCCAAGTGTTCTCCCACCTCAGAAAACGGATCAGCAGAAACCAGAATGGTAGATCCTACTGCAGCATAAAGTGTAGTTCTTCAAAAAAGTATATTTTACATAGGAAAAAAAGACAAGGAGAGCCAAACAATGTATACAAAACACTGCTATGGTTATGTATATTGATCATTGAGGATATATATATCTGTGGCTAACATGTAATCTATTCAAATGACTGCAAAACTAGATCAACCAATGTACTATGGATCCCACCAGTGTCCTGCAGAGGCATCACAATATATATATATTATAATTAAAGCCTAGCTGTAAGACTTTTTCCCTGCTTATTATTATACTAGCGACTTGTCAAAAATGACAGGGCAATACAATCTGAAGCCATGCAATGCTGTTTGCCACATAATGTAAAGCTTTTGCTCCTCTGAGAACCTTCGGCGCTCATAGTGAGCCTTGCGCTGAGCGCTTTGGTGCTCCTTGCGAGCCTCCCCACTTATGTACTTTTGCTCCTCTGAGCACCTTTGGCGCTTATTGCAAACCTCTCCCCTTGTGTCCTTCAAGTTTTGTGCTTTGCAACGATCATCTTCGGCGCTCATCGCAAAGACAGATATATAAGTACAGTGTTAAATACATTTTTTTTAGTGCAGTGTAAATTAGAAAATGTTTTCAGCTCTCAGAGCATAATAAAATGATTTGAATATGTAACTGCTTTGAAAGTGACAGCCAATGAGCAGTAATCCAGATATATAAGTGCAGTGTAAGATGTAAACATTTTTTTAGTGCAGTGGAAAGTATCAATTTGTATTTACCATTACTAATTAATACTTAATTTAATGTACCTTAATAATGAATTAGGAATGAATAAATGTATTAGGAAGTGCGAAGCATTAATGCATTCATAGTAACAGCAGTGTCAAATGTGCTATTAAGCGTTTTTTTTAATTATATATATATATATTTTTTTAATTATAATTAATTGATAACTATAAAAATAAATATATATACTTTACCTATTTCTAATTAATATATCCAGCAATTAATATCCCGAAGAGCTAACAATCTCTTTTTATTTTCCTGCAGCATGCAATGTACAGTTTGACTGTTGCTGCCCTGTGGAGAAAGTGTCAGCAATGTGCCAAATGTGCAGTGTAAATAGGCTGCGTGCGCGAGGGCAAACCGTTTGTTTAGTCGGGTAAAGCGCTATTTTAGACTCGTAATGTTATTAATTGGAAGTTAGTGTTGTAAAATTGCGGCGATTGTCTATGTGTTACTGTAGCGTATTTTGTACCTCGTACGTTCCTAGGTAAAAGTAATACGCGGCTGGCAGTGTTTTGCGCGGTTCGGGGGTAGTGTAGCCCCGTTTTCATTTTTTCGGCCACCATTTTTTTTCTCTCAGCCGATTTTCAAGAGCCGAAACTTGACAAATTTGGCTTAAATTTGCGTGCAACCTCACTCCCAGACGTCCTGGCCGTCCCCCCGTGCTGTGTGAGGTTTTTTTTGTGTGTGTTTTTTAATTTGCGCGGTTCAGCCGTTAACTTCGTATTTTTCCAACCTCGTATTTTTTTCTCTCCAAGTTCCGCGCCTCACAATTATTTCCCCCAAGTCCTGCGTTCCACAACTGCTTGCAGCCTAAGGCGATCCCGCGTTTCCTAACTGCTTGGAGGCCAAGTCCCGTGTTTTTCAATGCCTCAACGGCTCGCCTTCGCTTTGAGAGGCTCGAGGGGGCGCCTTCAGCTCCGAGCTCGGAAGACAGTGTCCGGCTGCCAAGTGGATCAGACATAGCTCTATATGATGTCCAGTGAAGCCGGCACCATTAAGCAAATGCACCCAAATTAACCCTTTCCCCACCACAATGGAACTCATACACACATCGCCAGTAGCGTCGGCTGCTCCAATAACCAGACAGAACAATTTCCCCACTAGAGTTAAACACTGGCCTCGGCCCAAGCCGTCCCACAGACACCCACAGAGTAAATTCCAAGGTATAGACTTTCACATCGATTGGAGACTGACGAAAGACCTTGAGTTCGCCCTACTGAGCTTGACTCGATGCCAGCAGAAACCCGAGCGTGCCAGGAGCTGACATTTTATAATTAGGACTCTTAAACACAAGTGCACTTTCTTTTTATCTGTGTTTATTTTTAAACGAAGACAAAAGCAAACAAGTCTCGTCTGTAATCGGCAAGTCGCAAGGAGTTTCCCAAGTGAGGCTTATTGGTTCCTTGGTAAACGTCACGTGTTGTTGTTCTTCAATATTTATTGTAATTATTGTTTTTAACGATTCCCCAGTACAAGGATAACTGCAAGCCCTGCTCCTGCAGAAACATAGTGATGATATTTTTCCTGCCAATCATACATTTTTTCATCATAAAGCGGTTCTTTAAAGGACGAAAATGTGCATATGCTCATATTACATTATATATATCCCCTTCTGGGTCGCTACCTCATTGTGGCGAGGGTGCTTGTGTACTTCAATGAAGCTGTGAGTTAAACCATGTAGGTCACCCAAGAGGGGCAGGTCGTAGCAGAAAGGACAGTGCTTGCATTTATTGATGCAAGCTCCCTTCTTCTGAACGTGTGAAATCTCAAAGATCAAATTCTATATGGACAAATGATTCATCTACTGCTCAGTACATAAACACTGCCCTCAGGCTCCAAGCTATCAAGAAGTAGTCAATTCAGACAAGATGAAAGCTTTCAAAAAAAGAATATCTGAAAGTGGCTTCCAATTCATAGCTCACACAACTGGTAATATTCCTAGTGCTTTAAAGGCATATCTAAGTTTCCTGGATTATGACTGCATCTGATATAGAGGAGAATTAGCAGTGTATGAAAACATTTTGTTGCATGAAAAAATACTAAAATAAACATTAACAAACTCACCCGGATGTTTGCTAAATCTCTTGAGTTTGCAAGCATTTGATTTTGTAAGTTAACACCCCTTGAAATCCCAGCTATACGTAGCACAACATTAATAATTAATTATGGCCAATCACAGGCAGCCAATACATTGTATCAATCTGTAAAGCACATTGCATCAAAGAGTCATGGGATCTGTCGTCATGTTTATAACTGAGAACAGGAAGTAAGGAGGAGCCCAGAAATTGCTATGTGGATCTCTACATTGAGGTTAGTAAAGGGTTAAAATCCATACCCAAATGCAGTGTTTTTGTTGGTAGGTACACTATGCCTATGTAAGCAGCTCTGGGGGTGTGGAAAACACATTTTATTTTTAAAGAAAATAAAACTGTATGTGTATAGAAGACTCCATGTAATGTGTGTGTCTGATATAAGCACCGTGTGTTAGATTAGAGACAGGGAAACTTCCATATACCTTTATCTAAGCATTTCCCTGGGCATAAAACTGTAAGATGTAAATGGAAGTATATAAAATAATCAATTTAGATTTTATTATCCTCATGCTTCAATTTCATGAATTAACCCATTAGTACATATTATACATTGCATACTTCATTTATCAGTAATGAGTAACCCATCATATAATGATACAGGTCATATGTTCCCAGTGATCTGAGGACCATACACCACTTTTTTGGTGGTCTACACAACAACTGATGTTACAAAAAAAGTTAAATTAGTAAAATAAACAAAATGCAAATCCTGGTCTGTGCTGGACAGTTCAGGACCAACGTTGTCCAAATGAATCATAATAACTCAATATAAAGAGATTTATTGTACTAAGGTAATAAACAATACCAGCTACAAGAATATATGGCAGTTTCTAACAGCAAAGTCTACAACTACAATACATGGAAAGAGAGACTTCACAGCTATTAATAGAAACCATTTAAAAATAGGTGGATTGTTCCATATATTGGTATATCGTGCTTGGTAACTTACTTCTCATTTGTCTAACATGGTTCTTTTGCTTTCTGCCTCCCTAACTACAATTTGTTCAGTCAATCCCATCTAATGGAGAAAGACAGTGGCATTATGGGAAAACCCTATCGTGGGATGTATTCTCAGTTTGCCTTGATTGGCTGACTAGTAGACCATGTGATTAGGGGTGATAAAAAAAATTAGGAGGAGGAGAAAGCATGTGAGTGGAGGCAAAGAGTAAGACAGAAGTAAAAGTGATCAAGGATGTGTCTTCAGGTTGGGGAAGGGAGCTAACTGCAAGATAATAATTAGCAAAGCAAAGTGGCTACTTAATATTCGTGTGTCACTCATTACATAATACCACAGGAATGATTAACCTTAGAAAACACCTCCAGAATAATATATAGTCAGTTTTTCTTTAAAAGACCACTGTAATAACCTAGCAAGACTGGCAGGTTGTTTTATTTATGTGCTGATCATTAATAAAAGTCTTATCCAGGGTTTATAAATGCAATATTCAATCTTAAATTCATTTTTAAAGGTTAAGATTCAGCTTATAAGGTCACCAACGGTTAGCGAAGAGACCACAATTTAACTAGACAAACTAAACAATTGTTCATAGGCTGCCCCCAAATCAAAAGCTTGTTGTCAAGGGAAAGTATTTTAATAGAGCAAAGGAGAGTAACTCACCTTATTAGGGCATTATAGTGGGCATTTAAAGGGATATAGAAGGTTCCTAGATATATAATATTTGTGTATCTATTTACTGTTATATACTTTATTTTATCAAAAAGTGTTTATAAGCTATGCTTTTACTGCCTGAAATCAAACAAATAGTCCCTGTATGGGTCTGTCCATGGCTTGATGTGGTGTCTCATGCTAACCAGACGTGGTCCCTGATAGGTTAGGACACTATATTGCACAAACTACATAAAAGTTAATAGATACATAGGAATATTATATACCTAACATAACTTATATATAATATAAATACCCTGATTTTGGGGAGACAGGATGTCTTTAAATCCTTACCGTGCAGAGCCTGGCAGTCATCCCCTACACTACAGCTATAAGACAGAATAAAATATACATGAGGAGCCTGCTCTGTGGAAGAACAGCTCGGCACATGGCAGCTGCAAACAGCATGTCGTCTGGGGCCTCTCTTACCTGGGGCATAGCCGGGGCTGCTGGTGGCATACATGTTAGGATTGTAGGCAGGAGCAGCTGTAGGGTATCCAGCAGGGTAACCTGGGGCAAAGAGAGACAAATAATCAGCCTGTGTCACTGCACAATCTCACAGATACATTTATACGGCTAGAGAATACATGGGGCCTGCTCCAGCAAGGACAGGGTTAACAGCTAGAGAAACCAAATCATTAGGAGAGAGCGCGCTAGAGAGAGAGTGAGATCTAGAGAGAGAGCGAGAGCTAGAGAGCGAGCGAGATTTAGGGAGAGAGCGAGATTTAGGGAGAGAGCGAGATTTAGGGAGAGAGCGAGATTTAGGGAGAGAGCGAGATTTAGGGAGAGAGCGAGATTTAGGGAGAGAGCGAGATTTAGGGAGAGAGCGAGATTTAGGGAGAGAGCAAGATTTAGGGAGAGAGCGAGATTTAGGGAGAGAGCAAGATTTAGGGAGAGAGCGAGATTTAGGGAGAGAGCGAGATTTAGGGAGAGAGCAAGATTTAGGGAGAGAGCGAGATTTAGGGAGAGAGCAAGATTTAGGGAGAGAGCGAGATTTAGAGAGAGTGAGAGCTAGAGAGCGAGATTGAGAGAGAGAGAGAGCTTGAGCTCGAGAGAAAGAGAGCTAGAGAGAGAGTGAGCTAGAGAGAGTGCGTGCAAGAGAGCTAGAGCGTGCGAGAGAGCTAGAGAGAGCGAGCGCGCAAGAGAGAGCATGACCACACAAGATAAGCATGCTCATTTGGTAAACATTGACTACTTTGAGACGCCTACCATTTCTACAAATGGGCACGCATTTCTTTCTTATGCCCCTACTGTGAGAGTTGAAGGGACATGGCACACAATTCTTATTTTCATACATGTGCAGATTTAGACATTACCGATGTTGTGTTTTGTGTGAAAAATACAGTGTAATTGTAAAATAATGAACAAAGCTCTGGCACTAGGTTTTGAACCAGCTGCACCCATATTAAAGCCAGGGAGAGACATAACAATATATTATTCAGCTTTATTGGCGCAGCTTTGACATTTTAGATGTTGCCTAAATACGGATAGAATAAACAGCAGGAGACATCCCTCTCATGCACCGCAGCTGCCCAGCACACACAGGGTTAAATGATTAGCACAACAGTGCTAAGGGGCAGCGCTAGCTCCAGAGAGTTTGTTTATTCCCTGGAATTCGGCTGCCCGGAGGCACCGCCTGGCTCTGGAGGCACCGCCTGGCTTGGATAAGGTTTTTATTAGGGGGGAAGTTCATATACAAGCAGCATTTCATAAGGCCTCGGGGGCTCTGTGCAAGAGAGAACGGTTCAATCAATAAAATTACAATTAGACATGTGTTTCTAACAGCCACTAATCAGAAACATTTATATACAATTACCAGTGTATGAATACAAATACTAAGAACTCAGATACAAATAGCAGCCACAGCTGTCCCATTACTTTAAAATATATACTAAATAATATACTATATGTAAAATAGTATACTATACATAATATATTTAACCAAAGTGATGTCTAGAACCAAGCCCAAATGCATGGATGTGGTCCTAATTCTTTGGCCATTTGCAAACCTGAATATCTAACAAGAAAGAAAACAATGGAAGAATGTTTCATTATTATACAATCCCAAGCACAGAGTGACCCGGAGGGGGGAAGGGAACATACTCCTGATGCCCTGTTGGACGATAAACTCATAAAAAGGCCTTGTAACTAAGCGTTGAGGGACTCTAAACCAAAACCCACCATCTGCAGAAATAACCGACATAAGAACTAACAATCTGGAAGAAGCAGTTTGGTTTTTGGGACACACATTCACATGGGGAAGGGTATGACAGGTGAATGAGAGAAGGGCATGTGATTAGGGTATATCTGTTTCTTGCTTTTATGTTTGCTCTGTCCAGCTAATCATTATCTTGTCTTATTAAACACTTCATTTAAATTTAATGAATCACAAGACAAACATTAGATGATGGACCCTTGAGATTTCAACAAGTCATATTTTCATTTCTCTACCTTAAGAGATATGGAAGTTTCCTGTTTTTAATATAAAAAACACAACCTAAATTTTAGCATAGGATGGATTTGCACAAGATAGGAAACCTTCCTACAGATAGTCACGGTTCTGATCTAATTTAATCTCATAGGGGCTGGTATCTAACTAATGATAGGTAGATAGATATATATACAAACAATCAAATGATTTTATATATATATATTTATCAAAGGAAGCCGTGTTTAAAATAGTAATGTATTACAATAGCAAAGCCTTTGGGGGCACATTTACATACCCAGCTCAGGTTCTCAGAATGCAGTGTAATGACTGTATTTCTCGGAATTCTGAACAGGAAACCGTTTTTTTTTTACTTGTTTTAGACAATCAAATATGAACACAGATGTACTGTTTATTTCCTGTACAGTGGAGGCTTCTATACCTCTTTTGCCCACCATAAATGAGCAAAAGAGGCATAGAAGCCTCCACTGTTGTTGTGACAAACTTTTGTTGTGACAAACTACCACAAGCTAGGAAACTGTTCCACACTGATAAAAGGCAGTAACCTAGAAAGAGCTGTACGTGGATAGGATTCCTGGCGTGTGTATAATCCATCCTGAGCTTTGCTCAAAGCTGTGTAATACAGCAGGCATATTTTTAAAGGAAGCCATTTTTAAAACTGGTAATGGATTACAAGTGTGAAACGTTTGTGAGCATATTTGCATGTCCTTGCTCGTGTTCCCAGAATGCAGTGTAAATAGCGTGTAAATAAATTCTGGGCGTGAAACAAGTTGTTTAACTTGTTTTCGACAACCCAATGTCAACACAATTTGTACATATACATACAAACAATTAAATTACATCTTATCACATGAACATATATCCTTTAAAGGAATATGGATGGTTTCTGGAATTGACTAGGTGTATAATATAAACGGAGTGTCTATTTACTTTTATATATATATTATTTTATAAAGAAGTGCTTCTAAGCTCTGCCCTCTGCATCTCACAGAGGTACTGTGCTATGTAGCTTACTAAAACCAATCAGTAACCATCTGTCTGCAACATGATGCGAAGATGTGGCCCCTGATAGGCTAGGACACTACACATCAAGTCCTACAGAGTCTGTGACTGCATAAAGTGCAGAGGTAAGATCCATACAGGGACTATTTGTTTGATTTGTCATCAGATTCCCTTTGAATCCCAGTTGTGCCCATTATACAGTGTTATGCCACAAGACACTGGAAATGCATGAGCCAACTTATATACAGCAATAGCCAAAATATAATGGGCTTTCAACTTGCCACTTGTGTGCAAAAACAGATTTGGTCCAATGGACCTGGTCTCGTAAAAAAAACAAGTCCTACAGCAGCCCTTCCACGTGCGGCTAAGAAGGTGGTGAAGGGCCGGTCAGTTAGTTGTGCTAACAGCAATCTCAAGGAATAAATGCAGTCTTCAGTTTCAGTAAAACCTGAGGGACCTGTTAACAGCTCTGAGCTAACTGAGCATTTCTTTCTCTCTCGTCAGCAGTAGTGATTTTCTGCCAGCCACAAGGTTTTAGCTCTGAAGCCTGGAGGTCAGAGCTGGGCTGCTGGAAACTAAAAATACAGCGTGTGCTCAAATTGAGCTTATGGATGCCTTCATACACCGGGGGTTTTAACAACCAGGTGTAGCACATTTGACAAGATATCAGTCTCCACTTGGTGCTTTGATGGAGGAGAGCAATCACAAGAGGCTTTGAATGCTTTTACAAATGTTACTATCGTATATTCACCCGTATTACAAACTAATACACCAAAACAAATAAAAAAAATGACAGGCCTAGCTCGCCGGGGGCACTACCTATACTGTTAGACTCCCTTACGATCGGCTCTCATCCAGCCAAACCTGGGTCGAGCAAAGACAGAACAAACAGTCCAATAGTTTGGTTTACAATCACTGGTGAGCAGCCTTTAGTCCAAGTTTCCACTCTTCTTCTGTAGATCACTTATCAGCTCCATACTGCTGCATCTCTGCGTCTTTCTTTAGCTTCATTAAACACCTCTTTTTCCAGATCCAATAAACAGCATACACTTCTGGGAGTTTGTATTTTTCTTCATACAAACTTCATATAAACACACAGCCTCTCCCAGACCATAGGCCCAAGCACAGCTCGCACACTGCTACTGTAAACCGGCCACATCCAATTCCCAGCTTCAGTCCTATCGACTGTAGCTAATCAAACCATTTCAGGAGTTAACGTCTTCACACCTCCTGGGGAAAGGGAGCTTTGTAAAATCAGTAGCTCATACAAATCTCTCATGACTCTGTCACACAACGTTGATCTGATCAGGATCATTAAACATGACAGAATTCATAGCACAAAAAATCTCAACAATGATCTGTAATGGAAGGTACACTTAAAATACTTCTGTAATGCCCCAACAAAGCAGCTACATGTTTTAAATTAGGCATTCATTATTAGTAATATTCTTATTCAATTAATTACAAAAGCAATGTGCTAAACTAACCTTACTGTGAAACATCAGTTCCTATACCTCCAGTTCAGCTGCTTGGATCCAGTCTTTAAGATATCATCACACAATTGGAACAACTCTGACTGGGAGGCAGTCATAAATGTCCAGGAACAAACATATGTCTTGATAGCAGGATATACTCTTTATCGACTAGCGACTTGGTGTGTTAAATTATTTTACCCTGGCATGGACATAGTCATGATGCTCTCAGTGGGAAAACCTTTCCCCATTCCCGATTTAAAAGGACCATTGCACACTAAAAAAAATAATCTAGGTTTGAAAACTTTTGAGTCTAACTAAGAGATTAAGCTGTAAAAAAAAAAAAAAAAAAAAAGTCAAACCGGGTTTAAATCATAAAAAAAAAATGTCGTCTCTGCAGCACGTTGGAGGAATCCATAATACGTGAGGAAGTTGTGTGTGAAACACGCAGGGATGCCTAGTCTAGGTCTCTCTTGAATTAATGTCCTAACATTTGTGCACACAGAAGGGGACGGCAAAGGTGAGATGGATAGATGTGGTCATTGAAGCAATGAACATGAGCTTGAGAGAGCTCAGAGGGGTTGTGACACGACTGAACAGCAGCGTCTGTATAGACCCAGCCTTATAACCATTTATTTTTGAAATATTTGTTTCTTGCCACCACTATATATACTCCATTTTCTCTACTCCTTTTGTATGAAGATCTATTACATCTATTAGTGTTTAATATTATATCTATCTATCTACATAACATGATGGCACGTTAAAAATAAAGGATACCGTAATAATAATAAAAAAAAAATTGGCGAACACCAACTTGCGCACACACGCACGCACGCACACACACATATCATGGAACCACCCCAGAAAAGGCATCAAAAATGTTCTTTTTTTTCTAATTAAATACCACCGTTATGACTAGCCTCTAAATATGACTAGGCTCTAAATAAGTTTCTTCATCATATACTCATCATTTAAAGGGACATGGAAGGTTCTCTGTTTTTAACATTAACATAATAAACTACCTAAGTGTTTATTTTCATATCTAAACATCATTTTTTAGAAACTGTTTAAAAGCTCTGTTTTTACACATTGAAACCTTCCAGGCAGTCCCTACGACGGTCTGCCCCAGCAGCTCATTCTACTTCCATATCTTTTTAAATGCTCAGTTGAAAATGCTGAGATTCCACCAAATACCTTTAGTAAAAAGACAGTTTAATTAACTAATTAATAATATAGATTTCTCTATAGATATTCTCTAAATCATTCCATACATGTTTAGGTCTCCATCAGTTACCCCAACCCAAAAACTGCTGGAATAAGCCATTTGTTATCAGCATTTCTCAGGAAGTACTCTTTGTTAACCTTGCTTTTTTTTTTTTTACAAAACGCAAGGGACCTGTTTCCATGGCAACTCAAATAATTGTCTTGGATGCAATTGATTCCGTCTCGGCTGTGTGTAGAGCGGCTCTAATGGAGCTTTACTGGGGCGTGCAGCTGGGTCCCACAACAATTACCCGTATTGTGTCTCATGGGTTGGAGACACGGACAGAATACAGACGTGTGCAGGACCACACGCGGTGCCACATACCAGCACATCCCGGTCATAGCATGCAGCCATGGTTATTCTTTACTGCAGGCATCCATTGCTTCTTGTAGAGCTTTCCATTAGTCCTGTTAAAATAAAAGCACTGGTAGCTTAAATACCACATTTCTTTTGTTGACATAGAAGCTTCCTGTGCAAAGTCTTCTCCCACCCCAGGAAGTAGATCAGTGGGAAATAAAATGGCATCTTTCAGTGTAAAGATTTGGATATTTTTTTATAACCTAACCCTGACTTGTACTTCTCAACAACATTGTCCTTGACTTGTTTGGGGAGTTCCTTGGTCTTCATGGCAGTGTTTGGTTAGTGGTGCCTCTTGCTTAGGTGTTGCAGCCTCTGGGGCCTTTCAAAAAAGGTGTGTATATGTAATGACAGATCATGTGACACTTAGATTGCACACAGGTGGACATCATTTCACTAATTATGTGACTTCTGAAGGTAATTGGTTGCACCAGAGCTTTTTGTGGGCTTTATAACAAAGGGAGTGAATACATACGCACATGCCGATTTTCTGTTTTCCATTTCAAAAAAATAGTTTTATGTATATATTATTCTCATTTCATTTCACCAACTTAGACTATTGTGTTCTGATCCATCACAAAGTTTACTTTTAAATAAACTCCAAGAGTAACAACTTCTCACCTTCTGAAACCTGTTTTCCAGTTCTCTCTCATGTATGATGACAGGTTTTTACAGCTATGACCTGAAGCCACGTCCACTGAGAAAGTCTTCATGCTTCAAGCGTCTCATTCAGTGAGAATCACGGGTCACTAGTAGCGTGATGGCTCTCTGTGTGGACATGGTTTTAAGTCACAGCTGTGAAACATGGCACCTTGTATGAGAGAGAACTGAAAGAAAGAGGGAGGTTTCAAAAGATGGGAAACTATTGCTCTGAGGCTTTTTAAATTAAGTGTAAACATATATGACCATTACGTTGATGAGTATCAAAGTCACCCAGTTGATTATATTTTTTGTATAAAAAAAGATTTTTTTATCTAATTAAGCGAGTTAATTGTTTTTCATTAAATTACATTTATTAAAAAGAACAACATAAACAAAGTTCCTTAAAGGAGTTAATAATTTCTCTGCAGAAGCAGCTACATACAATGGCATTGTGAAGATAAAAGGAGCGGGGGCAGAGGGTAAGGCTGGTGGGAAATAACGGTGCAGTTAATAACATAATAAAGATTAGGTGTCAAGGTAGAAAAATGGCAGGTTTTGTTTAAGGAAGCCGTGGGACATCACTACAGCAAACAAAGGGGCAGCGCGTGACACCGGAGTGAGAGCAGGAAAAGACAGATTGAAGACTTCTTAAATGACTTGAGTTTTTGGTATGTTATACCTATCCTATTCCTCCACACATGCTCAGAAGCATCCAGATTGTAACAATAACTTCAAGCCCTTCTCATGCAGAGATGTAAACATTCCTCTCACAGTATTATGGATGCCTCGAGATACATGAAAATATTTTTTTTAATTAAAAACTAGCTTTATGACATTTTTTTTACATAATTATGCCATTATACAATTTTTTCAAACATATATAAAATTATACATATTAATGCACACATTATATATATATACACACACTAGCGACTTGCCCGCCAAAAAATGACGGCAATAAGATTTTAAGGCAGGTTATGTTTGCGTGCGAAATAAATTTTGTTGGTGTTTTAAGATCCGTCGGCGCTCATTGCGAGCCTCTTGGTTGTTTGCGTGCTATGAGCAGCGTTGGTGTTTTTTTTTGGTATGGCAATGAATAATTAATAAATCGTTTAAAATTGTTTTCGGATGTCGTCCGACTTTTTCGGAAAATCCGTAGCTGTTTGGTGGTGTTTTGCGTGTTTAGGGTCCTTTAGCCTCGTTTTCGTTTTGATCGGCGGCCATTTTTTCTCTCTCTTAGGTGATTTTCGGGTGTCTAAACTCCGAAATTTGGAGTTAAATTGAGGTGTAACTGCACTTGCAGAGGTCCTGGGTGCCCCCCCGTGCTGTGGGTAACCTTTTTATGTGTTTGTTGTGTGTATTTATTGTGTTTCTAATGTTTTTGGGGTTGCACGGGTTGCGTCCTTGTTTTCGGATCTCATACGTCTTTTTCTCGAAATCCGTAGGTGTTTGGTGGTGTTTTGCGTCTTTAGACTGCTGTAGCCTCGTTTTAGTTTTTTTTACGGCTACTTTTCCTCTCGCTTAGGGGATTTTCGGGTGTCTAAACTCTTTTATTTGAAGTTAAATTGAGGTGTATCTTCAGTTTTCGAGGTCCTGGATGCTCCCTCTTGCTGTAGGTAAGCTTTTTATGTATTTGATGTGTGTATTTATTGTGTTTTTCATGTTTTCATGTGCGCTGGTTTTGGCCGTTTTTTGCGAGGTCGTAATGTGTCTTGGATTTTGGTTTTGTAACTCCGTAAATTTTGCAAGGTCCGCAGTTGCTGGCAAGGAGCGCCTTTGGCGCTCCTTGCCAGCAACTGTGGCCCTCTCGAAGCGAGGGCCGCAGGCTCGCTGTGCGAACCCGCAGCGTTAGCAACAGCCCGCATGCTCACAACTATATATGTGATTATATATACATATATATACATATACACACATATACACACATCTCAATCGTACAGTAATCAATACATCATTAACATAGAAAGACAGAATTCATTAACTAAGGATACCAGTAGACGTCTCCATTTCTTCCATTTTCCAATTTAATTTCGATTTTCACACCTTATTAGGTTGAATATATATATGGATTGTAGATAATAACAAATAAGCCCATTTACTGTGCCCATTAAATAAATGTATTTACTTCAAACGTTATGTATATCCCAGGTATTATTAAAATCTTACTTTATTTGTATTGTTTTTTATTTTTTCCTGTAAAATGCGCTCTCTGAATTCTGTAAATCATATTAAATAACTGAACATTTCCATCATTTCTCCCTTCTGTCCTCCCAAGCTCTGCATTTTAAGGTCATGAAGATTTTCCTTTTAAGTTTAAAAATACTCTGTATATATTTTAATTTATGTTATTGCAATGCACTCTGGGAAACTGGGTAGGGAAATGCAAATGAGCCCACAATGCCTTTACACGCTCTTATGCATTTCTCCTTTTTGGCATATGCTCGGTGTACTACACAGCTTTAAAGCATAGCATAGGATGGATTATGCACGAGTTAGGAGGCCTTCCCACTGACAGCTGTTTCGATCTTTAATGGATCTCATCAGTGTGGGGCTGGTACCTGACTGCGGCTATAGATTTGTGGGAAGGTTATTAACCACAACATAATTTAGCTTATAGTGGGCAAAAAAGAGATATAGAAGCCTCCACTGTACAGTAGTATAGTAAGTAAATAGTACATTTGTGTTCATTTTTGAATGTTTAAAAATATAAAGTAATCAGAGACGCACGCTGGCCCACAGAGACGCGCGCTGCTGGCCCCGCAGAGACGCGCGCTGCTGGCCCCGCAGAGACGCGCGCTGCTGGCCCCGCAGAGACGCGCGCTGCTGGCCCCGCAGAGACGCGCGCTGCTGGCCCCGCAGAGACGCGCGCTGCTGGCCCCGCAGAGACGCGCGCTGCTGGCCCCGCAGAGACGCGCGCTGCTGGGCCCGCAGAGACGCGCGCTGCTGGGCCCGCAGAGACGCGCGCTGCTGGGCCCGCAGAGACGCGCGCTGCTGGGCCCGCAGAGACGCACGCTGGCCCACAGAGACGCACGCTGGCCCACAGAGACGCACGCTGGCCCACAGAGACGCACGTTGGCCCACAGAGACGCACGTTGGCCCACAGAGACGCACGTTGGCCCACAGAGACGCACGCTGGCCCACAGAGACGCACGCTGGCCCACAGAGACGCACGTTGGCCCTACAGAGACGCACTTTTAGCATAAAGTAGCAGCAAAATCAGTTCTACATATTTCAAAAATTATTTACTGTAGAAAAAAAAAAACTAGTACAATGTATGGCCAGTTATAATGCTCTATAAAATGAAAGCAGCTTCCCGCTGTGCTGGCAGAGTTCCTTTAAGTGGCTGTATGTTGCTGCAGTAAGATGCCTTCAGTTACAAAGGCTATGAATCTGAATGACAAAGAAATGCTATTTTTGGACTGTAAAGAGCCCAACAAAGGGAACCCTGGAGGCTGCTGGGAAACAGAGGGATGGAAGATGCTTCCTGAGGACCCGGGCTCTGCCAGACCAGCTCCTCCAGTCCCGGGCTTTACTATGTACCAGGATAAGAAAACACTAATTTAATTATAAGACACCTTGATGTAGGCCCGCCCAATGCTGTCCGTGGGATGAAGCCAGATAAACATATCAATTCTATATGTCTTAAAGGGACATGGAAGTTCCTGGATGTTACTAGGTACGTAATAAACCGGTGTATCTATTTACTGGCATGTATTTGTTTTTTAAAGAAGTGCTTATAAGCTCTGATTTACTGCCTAAAATAACACAAATAACCCCTGTATGGGTCTGCCCTGTGCAGCTCATGAAGACACAGAGGGCAGACCCATACAGGGACTGTTTGATTTTAGGCAGCAATAACAGAGCTTATAAGGACTTATTATTATTAATAATAATAATGTACGGTACATGTCAGTAAAAAAGACACGTATATTATATAGCTAGTAACCAGGAGCATTCCATATCCCTTTAAAGGGACTGCGAAAGAAGCTCTTTTCAATCTCAAAGCAAAGTACTAACAGGAAAAAACTAAATGTATATCTGTACCCTCCAACAAAATGTTTTAAATATATTGACTCACTTTTTATTGTTTATTTTACATTATTTAGAGGTCATTTTCAGTGTCTCTGCCTGATTCAGTGTTGATCACATAGGGGTGAGCAGCTCTGCTTTGGCAGAGTGGTTCTCTGCACTGTTCTGAAACAAAGCAGTGCAGCAGCTTATTATGCTTGCTGGAGGCCTGAGAGATATATGCAGGAGTAAAGGGGCAGGTGTCAGCGTGCTCTGTTCAATGGGAGAAGGCTGTTTATTACCCCAGGTTACACTGCACTGAATAGTTAACCCATAGCTTTCCTGTTTTAGGTAAGTACATGTATTCCTTACCTCTTACGTGGTCCTGCCAGGTTTATGGATAAACAGATCTATTTTTATATTGTGTTCCCTGAAAGCAAATACATTCATTCAAGTACAACATCTCATTACAAATGTTGCCCTCAGCGGTGACATATCTGTAAAAAAATATATCTTGTAGATAACTCTGCAGATAATCTCCCTGGACAGCAACATGGAAAACACTTCCAATGTAGCCAATCACCACATTGGATATGACCCTGTGAGTTTGTCTGATTGGGCGTCTCATATCAAATATTTTTACTGAGGAAATCTGTATATTTGTAATTCAAAGTACATTTCTTGTATGAGTTCCACCCCCAAGGCACCTATATAGGCAAAGCGTCCTAGCCAATGAGCTGTGTGGAGTTGTGTCCTAGCCAATCAGCTACCAGTATAACAGCTGCCTCCTTTGTCTCAGTGGGAGGCAAACGAATACATGTGATTGGCCACAGCTAATTATGAATTTTATGCTAATTTAAAGGGCGTTCGTTCTCAAAATCAACTGCCTGAAAACTGAAGACATTTTTAAGTTTATTAATGTTTATTTTGTGATCTTTTCATGCAAAAAAAAAAAATGTTTTTTTACACTGCTGATTCTCCTCCATCTGATGCATCATAATCCAATAACCTTTAACAGGATCCTTTCTGGGACCCCTTTTTCAGGCCCCTTATGGGCCGCTCTCCTGCAAACACTTTTGGTGGCTTGTATCTCCCTTTCTCTTCTCTAAGTATTCGTCATGGATGTAACCTAATTAATGTGTTACCTAGCAGATTCCTGCACCTAAAGGGTATTGACATTGTATTTTTATTTATACATTTCTTTTCTAGCTGCCTGTAGATATATAATTTAATTGCAAGTCTCTGTACATTTAGGCACTGTAGAAAGGCAAGTACATAATAGATGCCTAATACTTGTTTTATTGGGCTAATAATACTTAGATTGAGAGTAAATACCCTGTGCATATGTGTGACTGCTGCTGTATAGAGCTGTGTGATACCTGCTTGGAACCCCAGGCACGTGCTCGCTCTCTGATGTCTTTGTTGTTGTGTTGCAGGGATTGTCCGTCTGGGGAGGTAGCGGTGCGGGGGGGGCAGCCATATGGAGAGGTGTAAATACCAGCAGCCTTATTAAATTGCAATTCAGCCAACTGAAAAGGGCTCTTTAGTTAGTGAAGACCTTGCTGTTGGATAGAAGTTTACCAACTAAAAACTTCTGTAAAAAAAATGTTCCATGTGCTTATATAGAGCCCTATTCAATTGGCCAAATCACAATATAATAAGGCTGTAGGTATGTAGCATTTATTTCTCAGATAAAATATTAGTTTGGAAAAATGGAGATCTCATTATATCACTAGATTAAATGGATATGGAAGGTGGATTTCATAGGTACTTACTTTTCTGTTTTTTAGCTCTGTTCCTGCCTAAATGCAAACAAATAATTCCTCTATGGGTCTGCCCACTAAAATGTACGCAGACACAGACTCCGCAGTGCTGGATGTTTAGTGTCCTAGCCTATCAGGGACTCAGCAGCGTGTTACAGAATGTTGCTAAGGGATGGTCACTGATTGGTTAGTATTAAACACAGTACAGGAAGTACAACAGAGCCTGTGTCTTCATGAGCTGCAGAGGGCAGACCCATATAGGGACTATTAAAACAGAGCTTATATGCATTTCTTAATAAAATAAAAGTACAGGGATACCCTGCTTTGCGCGACCCCGTGACTAAACAATGTAAGTTTGCAAGTTTTCAATCTTGTGTCCGTGCCTTGGAAACAAGCTCTATGTACATTTGATTTTAAGCTCAAAAACATTCTTTACAAGGTGTTAAGTTTGTTTTTTGCCATGTGCTCAACCCTGTACAGCGCTACAGAATATGTTGGCGCAATATAAATAATAATAATAATAATAATACCCCGCTGAGCGCTAATTCGCCATAACGCAGTTTGAGCTAAATCTCACAATAAATTAAATGAAATGTTTAAATAAGGGGGAGGAAGAAGGAGGAAAAGGGGAGAAATAACTAGCATTTGTTAGATAATTGGATCTCACTGAATTTGATACCCCCCCTTTCCCACACATGGCCAAAAGTAGACAGCTTGCACCAATAAATGTCTCTAGAGACCAGCATTGGCATCCCACCACTAAGTTACGGGCCTCGCGCGGAGTTATTTCGGTGCTCATCGCGGGCCCTGCAATGACCAGCTTTGCCGCTCATTGCAGGCCGCGGCTTGCGCTATGCACATGCGCAAGCCCGTAACTTTGCAAGCTTTACAGACAAACTTGAAACAAAGAAAATGCATTCGTTAACACTGTTAATTTATGTTTTTTCAGTTATGACATTTTGGGTACGTGGTTTGGGTAGCTCTAGGTGAATGTCGTCATATGGCGATGCTGAATAAAAAGCAGGCGCGACATAGAACATAAGGGGGATCTTGATCAGTCACTCAGTCCCCATGTGTTCTAGTGAGGGTCACTCACATCGGGATACTTTCATTTAAGGGAAACAATTGGGAACACTACAATGAGGCACTGCATCAAACAACATGGACGTGTTTCTGATACTGTAGTTACTAATTTGTAAGGAAGTAAATGCTGTTACTCGTGTACTTCTCTTTGGCTGCAGCTGCCCCCTTTGGTAATTGTAACACCACAGACTGCCAAGCGAGCCTGGCTACTGGCCAGTACAGAGCAGATTGAATGAAGGGGTACAGATGCCAGGGCTGCCATCGCTGTACCCGCTCTGTATGGATATGCAGTGCCCATCAGTTACATGAGCAATGTTATCTACTGGCTGGCTGAAAGGAGCAATTAAAGGGACAGGAAGTTTGTTCCAATTTATCCTGTAGTATAAGAGTGCAAATATCAAGTCACTGAGCCTCAGTGAGATAATCTTCCCTATACGATATAGTTACACCACTAAAACCTGGTCAGTATCTTTACTTCGCTATTCTCTTCACCACTATTCTCATGACTGCATGTGAGCTACTTATAAAGGTTTAGAACAGGGCTCGGCAAGTTTGGAGAGCCCAACACAGGCCAGGATTTGAGGATATCCTTTCTGTGCATAAGTGAGTCAATCAGCACATAGATATCCTCAAATCCTGTCCTGTGTGGGGCTTTCCAGAACCGAATTTGCCCAAACCTATTCTATAACAACCAATACTCGCAATATTACGAGTTGTTTTCCCGTTTATTTTCACTCATCAGTAACATTACAAGATGCTTTTTTTACTAAGTCACTATTCAACTGCAACTTTACTGAGCCACTCGTAATATTACCAATTTTGAGAAAAATAAATTACGTGCACTGAAGAGCTGTCGCAAATGCTTTTAAAAGCCTCGGTGAGACCTGCAAAGCAGTTAAATAGACATTAAAGTACTGAAAATCCATAAAAAAATGTAAGTGCATTAGAATATAATGCTTAACAGTCCCATAGGCACAAATATGCAATTTAGAAATATTTTTTAATTAACATGTTTGTGTCATTATACACTTTTCTGGGTAATATAGGAAGCAGTACTCAAGAGGTTAATATATATTAAGAAACTACATGGACTACAACAGATTATCTGATGTATTGTCTAATAAAGGGCTATGGGTAAACTTAACTTATTTACTCACAAAATGCTTAGTCGCAATTGCGGGTGCTAATTTTTTATTCAATTTTACTTATATACGGTATACACACAATATCAGTTGTTGTTCAGTCCCTCAGTCATTTCCGACTCTTGGTGACCATATGGGCGCATCACGCCAGGCATTTTGGTCTATGTTTCTGGTTGTGCTTATCCATATGATTTTCTTCACAACGCTACTGGAGTGGGTAGCCTGTTGTGTTACCAGTGGACTGCAATTTTGTCGGACCTGTCTGCTATGACCTGCCCATCTTTGGTGACCCTACATGGTATTGCCCATCTTGGGTGACCCGACATGGTATTGCCCATCTTGGGTGACCCGACATGGTATTGCCCATCTTGGGTGACCCTACATGGTATTGCCCATCTTGGGTGACCCTACATGATATTGCCCATCTTGGGTGACCCTACATGGTATTGCCCATCTTGGGTGACCCTACATGGTATTGCCCATCTTGGGTGACCCTACATGGTATTGCCCATCTTGGGTGACCCTACATGGTATTGCCCATCTTGGGTGACCCTACATGGTATTGCCCATCTTGGGTGACCCGACATGGTATTGCCCATCTTGGGTGACCCGACATGGTATTGCCCATCTTGGGTGACCCTACATGGTATTGCCCATCTTGGGTGACCCTACATGGTATTGCCCATCTTGGGTGACCCTACATGATATTGCCCATCTTGGGTGACCCTACATGATATTGCCCATCTTGGGTGACCGTACATGATATTGCCCATCTTGGGTGACCCTACATGGCATTGCCCATCTTGGGTGACCCTACATGGCATTGCCCATCTTGGGTGACCCTACATGGTATAGATCAGTTTCATTGAGGTACACAAGCACCTTCACCACAACAAGGTAGCGATCCAGAAAGGGATCCGATATCATGAAGTTCACGTTTTCTATTGGTTCCTAAGGCTGTGTCTTATCACGACCAAGTAAAATGCCGGGCTTGGTGTAAGTGTACGAGAAGACACGCAATTCTACACCTCGCACTCTGCGGACATGACAGGATTTATGTATTACGAGAGAGATACGTAATATTATGCGTGAAGGCGGCGGGATACACCCATGACGTTACTGGATACTAAGTGTGGAACTGAATGAGGCCGATGTCTCCAAGGCTCCCACCTACTTGATAAGATATACTCCAAGATGGGGAGGCCAAATAATACAATAATGGAGGGCTGCTTACAAATGCAACATACATTTAATAGTTTTAATTTTGTTTTCACCTTACTAAAAGCTTTTGCCCATTATCAATGCTATTTTTTTACATAAATATATCGGACCAGAATGTCCATTTAAGTGAAGGCAATAGGAAACCTGTAATTACATTTATTAGAGTCCCTGTAGCAGTATCAGCAAATTAAATAATAATCAGCCGGCTTCCTAATAAAACTTCAACCACTGACTCTAATAAAAAAATACCAGGAGGTAACAAGGTAAATATAAAGTTTCTAATTACACCAGCCAAGGCCAGACCGAAAATTCCAGAAATCCCTTGTATCAAACAGAAAGCACCCTAGTTGTCCCAAATTGAATTTAGCGTCCGTGAAACCTCATTAGATTGTGCAGTTTCAGGCAGATTGGATAATGAAGTTATGTCATTCACAATTAAATGAAATTGATCCTGTTCTTTTGTCTCAGCTGCGCTGAACGTGGACGGAATTCCATTCGGGTGATACATCAGAGTCTTCCAGCAGTCACGGCACACTTGGAACACAAAAAGGCAGGCGCGCTCTCCTAAAGGAACTGGGAATAAATGCAAAATAAACACCAAAACATGATAACCCACCCAAACAGCAGCCTCTTATAGCCACTTGTGTCCTTTACAGGGAGAAATATCCTGCAATATATCAGTATTGTCTCACTCAATAGAGTGATCCAGCCCTGAAATACCAGGCAATTTTAAACCACAGACATATGTTTCAGCCTTTATTGGGCCTCGTTAGTGGGGTGTAGCTGAACTCCCTAAGGTACAGAGAGCATGGGGTCCACGTCTGGAGTACCCATCAACCTTAGGGAGACTAAGCGACAAGGTCATATACATAAGCAACTAAAAAAAAAAAAAAAGGCAAGAAACAGCAAAGAGAATTCCAGATGTGGATTCCTTGCTCACATTAAAATATATAATATTATAAATATTTCAAATAAACAAAAGATATATATATATATATATATATATATATATATATATATATATAAAAAGCGAGGCGATGACGGCTGCAGCACGCAGGACTTGGGCTGCAATGAGCACCAAAGGCACTCATTGCACTGCGAACCTCGCAAAGCGAGGCAAGCAGTTGAGGCACGTGGGAGTTAGGCTGCAACGAGTGCCAAAGGCGCTCAGTGCAGAGCTCGCAATGAGCGCCACAGGAGCTCATCACGAGGCCAATAAGACTTTGCGCACTATCAGCTGAAACATGCAAGACTTAGCTGCAATGACATTGCGACGGCCCGGAAATTATGGCCCATATGACTTGGGAACCTGAAGCATCTAGATGGACTGCGGGGCTCGGAAAAATAAGACTTTAATGCCTGAACCGCCGAAATAAAAATACCTGCAAAAACCTCAAATTAAATTACACACTCACTAATAGATTACTGGACATTGATGGCTGCTTCACTTTTCAATGTCAATCATTATATATATATATATATACACACACACACACACACATACATACATATAAAGTGCCCATCAATGTTAAATAAGATATTTTGGGTTGAAACCACAAACTGCTCCATACACCAGAATCCGTATAATTAGAATTATTTATAATTGAGCAAAAACTGCTTAATATGCTTTAATTTCTTTATGTGTGCTCTGTGTAATTCTAATTTAGTCTGCGAGACAAGGAAATGTAATTTGGAGCCACGGCCATAATATGATTTAATCTGACACTTAATGGCGGCAGAGTAATTAAAGACGCTGCTGCCTCCCAGCACCCTGAGTACTGTAATACTTCCTTGGCCGGGTCATTATCACCTTGGCGGCTGTAAGTGGACAGTAATGAGGACAAAGCGCAGGAGGGGCATTAAACAATGCAAATGGGCAGAATGGTCATCTATGGAGTTACTTCGTTAACTGACCCAATCTGGCTTGTAACGTACAATTAATAATATTAAAATACTCTGCTGCTGGGAAAGATTGAAGGCACACAAAGAAGCAGTTGCAGAAATGGATAGGTGTGGTCATTGAAGCAATGAACATGAGCTTGAGGGAGTTAAGAGGAGCAGTGGTTCATAGATGTGCCTGGTGTTGTGCAATCATAAAGTCACTAAGAGTCAGACACGACTGAACGACTGAACAGCAACTCAGGCATAGAAGCTGCCATGAGTCATCAAATCTACCTCCTTCCACTTGTGAACTGATAATAAAACTTAGAACAACACACCCACTCAATCTCCAAGATAGTAGGATGTGTGGAGCACACACACATGGCAAAGTGTTACCCTAATAACACTAATATTATTAACGTGTTACAAACTTAGGACGTTTTAATCCAAATATCTCACCGGATTGCTTTAGAGGCAGCCATAGTGAAGGTGCGTTGCTCCATATGTGGTGGGAATGTCCGCAGTTGAGTATTGTTGTTGTTTAGTTTATCAGTCATGTCTGACCCTCCATGACCCTATGGAGGCCGCACATCAGTCACATCTTGTGTCTGGTTCTGCCTATCCATAAGGTTTTCTTGGCAGAGATACTGGAGTGGCTTGCCAGTTCCTTCTCCAGTGGACTGCAATTTGTCAGGCCTCTCTTCTATGACCTGCCCATTTTTGAGTGACCCTACATGATATAGCTAAAAATTTCAATGAAGTACACAAGGTGGTGATTCAGGAGGAAACGGTTAAATATATATGGAAATTGGCGAACTGCCCGTCAAAAAATGACGGCAATGAAATTGTAAGGGAGCTAATGCTGTTTGGTGTATAATAATCAAATAAATAATACATTAATAAATGAATATACTTTACCTATTTTAAAGTAATATATGCAGGAAGCATTGTGTTGAAGAGCTGACAATCTGTTTTGATGTTGCTGCAGCATTAGTGGTGTGGAGCTGCTGTGTAAGCGTGCTGAATGTGTGCAGTGTAATAGCGTGCGTGCGCGAGACCAAACCGTAAGCGTAGCTGTGTACTTCCGCATTGTATAAGTTATTGTTCTAAAATGGTGCTAATGTGTGGTGCGCGGCTTTGGTAGAATATCCGTAGCGGTTTGGTGGCGTTTTGCATGTTTGTGGGGGTGTTTTGCGTGTTTAGAGTCCTGTAGCCTGTTTTTCGTTTTGTTCGGTGGCCATTTTTTCTCTTGCTTAGGTGATTTTCGATTTTTAAATGGAGGTGTAACTTCACTTGCAGAGGTCCTGGGTGCACCACCTTGCTGTGGGTAAGCTTTTTATATGTTTGTTGTGTGTATTTATTGTGTTTGTAATGTGCTTAAGGTCGCGCGGGTTGCGTCCTTGTTTTCAAATCTCGTCGTGTTTTTCGGCAATTCCGTAGGTGTTTGGTGGTGTTTTGCGTCTTTAGTGCTGAAGCCTCGTTTTCGTTTTTTTCTGCGGCCATTTTTTCTCTCGCTTAAAGAAATTTTTGTGTCTAAACTCTTTTATTTTGAGTTAAATTGAGGTGTAACTTCAGTTTTCAAGGTCCTGGGTGCTCCCTCTTGCTGTAGGTAAGCCTTCGGCGCTCCTTGCCAGCAAATGGCAAGGAGCTGCGCGAGCCTGCAAGCGTTAGCAACAACTCGCGTGCTCACAACTATATATATGGAAATAGAATCACAAACATTGATGACTGATATGTAAACAAAAATGTCCTCACCCAGTTTCCCAGAGTGCAGTGCAATAACTGGATTTCTTGGAATTCTGAGCAGGAATTACGTTTTTGAAACTTATTTTTAGACATTCCAATTTGAACACAAATGTAGCATTTATTTCCTATATGGTGAAGGCTTCTATCACTCCCTCTTTTTCCCACCATACGCTAAATGATGTTGTGGTTAATAACCTTCCCATAAGGTACCAGCCCCACACTGATGAGATCTATTTAAGATCGAAACAATTGTCAGTGGGTCTCCTGCATACTCTATCCTACGCTATGCTTTAAAGGGGGTTACATGATAATTAGTTTAATTAGCCCCAGACATAGCCAAAAAAATACCCAGAAATAATAAATAGTGTATCTAATGCAAATGCAAAATGTCTGAATTCGCTGCAGTGGGCAGTCCCATACGGTGACTGTTCTATTGATTTCAGGCAGCAGAGCATATAAACCCTTCTTAATATAATAAAGTACAGCAATGTAATAGATACAACAGGGATATTATACACCTTTATGGTTCAAGTGACACGAAACAAATGTACAAAAAGCAAACACAAGACTTATAGACATTCACGGAAGGACAGGTCGGAAAATTATAAAAATACCACAAAAAGATGGATTTTGACTATTTATAAAAATCAATATAAAGATTAGTTGGATGGATTGTATTTGTGCAAATACTGTACAATTAGAAAACATTTAATGACTTATTTCTAGTTTAGAAGTCAAAGAAGTAATAAGAAACTGCAGAAAATAGCATTTATAGCAGTAATGGATAGCCCAGAAAATATAATCTCAGGATTACCCGGACACATTAATCCCACATTCCTGGGGAAAACCGAGGCGAGCATCACATTGGCTGCAGGGTCCACGGCCGGCGCGATACCTGGGTATGGACTACAGCAGCTACAAGGCAATTAGTCACTCTGCTTATTTAACCCCCATTATAGATCCCAATTATTATAATAACAAGCAATGCAACCCGGAAGAAAACCAATATATAGGATTATTACGACTGACCGCTTAAAAGAACATCCAAAAATTAAGAATAACATTTTAATTAACCACTCATTATATGGAGGTATGCTAATTAATGCTGCTGTTCCCACTATTTTTCGGTTATGTGTTAACTTCCAACACGCCTTCCTCCTTGAAGGGCATATAAGCAAAGTCAATTGTCTATATTACAAAAAAGCTCAAACAATGACTCACTGAGTGCCAATGCGATAACTTCAGCCTTCAAGTGTCCCAAGAAACTGATAAACAACCTAAAGACAGATGATGAGGAATAAGAAGACAACAATGGAAATTACATCTCCATGAGGAAGTCTTGTACTGTAATGGCAGCAGAGCGTGAAAATGATGTATATATTTGGATTCTGATATATATATATATATATATATATATATATATATATATATATATATATATATATATATATCTCGGTCACTATATACTGTACTCTCACCCTTAAATCCATGGCCTATAAACATAGTAACAAACCTCAGACCACCAGAGAAGCCCCTCCAAGTGCCATTTGCTTGTATTAATGTAGTGTTTTTATCGTATCTTCGACAACATGCTTCTTTCACACTCTATTTTCTGAACAAAAGATGGCATCTCATCCCGTCGCCCTTGACTAGGGATAATGAATGGCTGACACCAGAGGCTCCCTGTAAAGCCCCGACACAAAGAACCTCTCACATACTGGAACGTTAATTACTTTACTACACTAGAGCATGGACTTCACTATAAATAACTGGAACTAGAGACGAGATATTGCTGGTGAACAGGCAGAGAAACGTGTAGATTAGATCAGTCAAGTGTACTTGTGTTTTGTTTAGTGTCAAAAGGTACAGAGAAATCGTTATTTTGCTGAATGCCAATAAAACCGCATTTACTAAAATAGTAATTATTTATCTTCTTTTTCTGACCTGTTTTCGTTATAGTGAAGAACCCACCATGCATTTAATGAATTTGTAGTTCAAAAACCTTTTTAACAAGTTGACAACAGCTTTGATGGGGGAGAACCTTGAAGTGAAGTGTTGTGGGTTGCCATGGCAGTTCAGAAGTGTCCATTCTGCATGAGACAAAGTGTTGTTTGCCTCATGATGAATGACAGCAGAGCATTATCCTAACATTATGGATACCTGATACTACATCTTTACTTATTGCTGTGTGCTTGAGACATAGTGAGGGGAAGAGATGCATTAAACCATTTCCTATTCAGTGCTTGGGTCACTCACTAACTACTGCCATCTTGCCCATATCCTGAAGCAGCCTCTTTCCAGGAAATTTCTAGCACCATTGCACAGAATCCTGCAGAGGAGAGGACCAATCAGTTGGATCCATTCATTGGCCGGACAAGCTGGTCAGTGCTCTTGACTAACAAATGAATTGCATGAGTTAGTCTTTCAGATCAAATCATAGTGGGGCTTGGATTGGACGCAGTTCCTGCTGTGGTTAGGTTACCAAACTCATGCATATCCATAGTTACATAGTAATTGAGGTTGAAAAAAATACTTTTAGTCCCTCAAGATCAAACTATTTAGATCTCATCCGATCTGAGATATGCAAAGTAAATGTTAATTGATCCAGAGGAAGCAAACATATATTAAATTCCTTCCTGACCCTAGATACTGGCGATCGGACTCCTCCATCGAGCAAAACATCCTCTCTAATTATCCAGGATAACCCTGAACGCCCTTTTTATTAAAAAATATATCCAACTCCTTTTTAAAAACGTATCTATCAAATACGCTGTCACCACCTTCTTTGGTAGAGAATTCCACAGATTAACCACCCTCACTGTGAAGGACCTTTTTTCTTTATTTAAGGTGGAATCTTTTTACTTCTAACCTCAAGGGATGTCCTCTTGTCAGTTGAAAACCTCTTGGTACGAAACGTTCACTTGACAAATCTTTATACTGATCCTGGATGTATTTATATAAGGTAATCATATCTCCTCTTAGAAAAAAGGCGTCTAGAGAAAATAAGTTTAGTTTGGTTAGTCTTTCTTCATAACTTAACCCTTCCATTCCCCTTATTAGTTTTGTTGCCCTTCTCTGTACCTTTTCCAGCTCTGAAATGTCCTTTTTATGAAGTGGTGCCCAAAATTGTCCTCCATATTCCAAATGAGGGCGTGCTAGAGATTTGTATAGTGGCAGAATTATATCCATCTCGTGCTATATTCAAAAGCAAACTTATAAGGGCAGGCAGGTGCTATACTGGGATTTGGAGTGAAACTAATTGTGAACCTATTTGTAGGCCCTGCCTCCATCCTCAGAGTGCAATGACAATATTGGATGTCTTGAGATTCAGAGCTGGAAATTAGTTTTCTATTCATGACGACCAACCCCAAACACACTAGGAAATTGCCCGTCAAAAATGACGGGAGTAAAATAGTAAGCCTTGCAATGGTGTTTGCCACACAATGCGAGGCTATGGGCCCTCTGAGCACTTTTTATGTCCTTGGGGCTAGTCCTTCCGCCTCGTTTCCGTCGTGTTAGCCATTTTTTTTGGCAGCCATTTTTTTTTCTCGCTTAGGCGATTTTCGTTGCAATTAACGTGCAACGACACTCACAGGCTCCCTGGCTCTCCCACTATGCTGTGTGTGAGTGTGTAAGTTAACTTGAGGCATATTTGTTGCGTTTTTCCGGTCTTTGCAGTTCCGTGGTTTGGGCATTAAAGTCGGATTTTTGCGAGCCGTACAGTGTATGTACGGGTTTCGGTCCTAAGTCGTATGGCTCGTAAGGCCCACGTGCCTCAACTGCTTGCCTCGCTTTGCGAGGTTCGTAGTTGCGGCAAAGTCCCACAGGCCTAGCAATGAACCCTACAAGGAGTGCCTTCGTCGCTCATTGCTGCTTGGCTCACCTCGCAGTTGCGGCCCTAGGCTCGCAAAGCGTGACCAACATCGTAAGCGTTCCGGACAACCCTCTCTCTCTATTTATATTTATATTTATATTTATATATATATATATATATATATATATATATATATATATATTGGGACATAGATGTATATGGCACACAAATATTTTGAGCAGTAAATAAGTTTAACATATTTTAGACATTCAAATGCATTTAAGATTGAAATACCGGTCTGTGGGTAGGTCTTGTACATAATCCATTTTATGCTATGCTATAAAGCTGTGTAATAAGGAGCCAATTTTAAAATGGTATTGCATTAAAGAGAGAAATATTTGTAAGCTCATTTGCATGTCCCTGCCCAGTTTCCCAGAGTGCAATGCAATAACTGTATTTCTTGGAAATCTGAGCAGGAAATAAGTTTTTTTTTAAAACTTATTTTAGACATTCAAATGTAAACACTAATGTACTATTCAATTATGATAGATAGACAGACAGACTTGCATAGATTATCTGGCGCTCACACACGGGAGAGGTGTCTGTGGCGTGCAGAGCTATGAAGGCACATGCATGCTGTCAGCAGAGAGCGCACTGAACGCACACAGACCCATACAGGGACTATTTGTGTAATTTTAGGCAGTAAATACAGAGCTTATAAGCACTTCATAATAAAATAAAGTACATAAATAGATACACAGGGATATTAAAGTCCTGGTATGTTTCATATCCCTTTAATGCACTTTGTGATAACAGACCCACATGGATATGACATTTACCCAGTATTGTGGTGGAACCTAAAGCACAAAGCCCTGGCTGTATATCAGGGTATTTACATGAGCGGCGCTTACATTTTTTATTCCAGAGGAATTAACATTTAGGAAAAAAAACCCTGGCAGCCATCCAGAGAATACGCAGAATGAATGAGCCCTCTCATCTCCTCCAGGACGCTCTTCTAGGAAATCAGCCAAAGTGCCTCTCAAACTCTCGCAGTCATCACTGGCATCTCATGTACCTACTGTAAGTAAGACAGCATTACGTGTCAGGGCCCTCGAGTTAGGAAAACATTACACGGCAGGGTCTGAAAGGGTGCTGTTACCACTGATAGCGACGGCTGATTATCATTCGCCTCAACGGTCAGGATTTGTATCACACAACTTCATAGCTTAGTAATGCATTTAAAGGTATTCGCCCCAAAATTAGATTATTTTAGCGCACGAAAAACTGTCTGCACATTATATTAGCCATTTATTTCTAAAGTAGATTGTACCAGAAAAATCCAGTATTTGTGCTGCTTTTGTATCCAAATAATGATAGGGTAGGAAACTACATTGCACATCCTACAGAGTCTGTATCTGCATGCGCTTCAGTGGGCAGACCCATGCAGTGACTATTTTTTTAAATTCTAGGTAGAGCTTATAAAAACTAATTAGGCACTTTGATGTGCTAATTAGAATCACAGTCTGCTTGTCTGTGTGTGTGGTAGTTAAAACAATGCCCCCAATGTTGTCATTTAAATTAGAACCCCTCCTTCACCCCTATCAAGTACTCGGAGATGTGAAAACAATGCTGTATTTCTCAGGAATTATGTGAATGAATGTATAGTCGGTTGGCATGCTCTTTAAAAAGAAAAAACCCTTCCCGTTGTGTCAACAGTGTCGCTTTAAAGCTCCACAAATGCATTTAAATGCAATTATTTAAAGTATAAAGAAGATTAAAAGAAATGCCCTTAAGAAAATGAAGTCAGGGTCTTGGAATTTATATTTCCTTATGGATACAAAAACATGTGACAGAGGATGGGATACAGAAAGAAAATGCATATAGTAAAGAAAATGGAGATACCAGTGGTGCAGGTGGTGCAATGTACCAGGTTCCTTCTCTAGGGGGCTCAGGGGATGAGTATTTTTTTTTAATGCATTTAACTTTATTTTCCATAGAACATTACAACTGAAGCTCCAAGAGGTGGTAGTGTGGAGCAGCTCAGAACACTGGGGATGTGCATCAGGGAAGAAGAGAGAGAGAGCAAGGGCTAGATGACAGCAAAATACAAGAGGGTGGGTTCTGTGAGGTGGGCGCTGAGAGGGGTTGGGTGCTGTGTGGAGGTGGATTTTTGGAGGGACTTGTTGCTGTCTAGACATACTATATGTATGCTTCATACAGGCACTGGGTAAGGGAAGAGGGGCAGCTATGAAAAGATGTCTTGGTGGGTGGGGGCAGCTATGGGAAAGGGTCTTCGGGAGGGATGCTGTAATGGGAAGGGGTCTTGGGGAGTTGCTACCTGGGGAGCCAGCACAAAAACGTTTTTTACAACCCCCCCGTTGGGGGTTGAAAAAGAAGATTAAACTTCAGCTGGTATAGACGACAGATTTAAAAATGAGATCTGATAAAAGGGGCCCCAGATGTGCCTAATAACTACCCCTGCTATATTTCACATACTCTCCATATTCAATGTATTTGCTCCTCATGTACAGCACGGTGTAGAAAGTTGGAGCTTTACAAATAAAGGTTAATAATAATAAACACGCCACTTCCACACCATTGTGAAGTGCTCCCTACATTTCCTGCAGTGTAACCTTCCTGTAGAGGAACTGCAGAGTGCAAGAAGCCACAATGGATGAAACGCGTTGCTCCCGGAGAGCCAGGACATTATGGAACATAAACAATGGAGCGTGGAATGTTAAACACACAGCCCTATGGAATCTGGATCTCCAAGGTAACAACGGACAAATGGACTATAAATAGCCGAGGGACGCAGCATTCACTCACACCGACGAGTATACATTGGATCCTGTTATCATAGTTACCGATGGTTAATATTAGAATGAGGACTAATTAAATGTCATCTATAAATATGTACAATGTGCAGTGTGGCTCATCTCCATCCATGCAAAATAGATTTGTGCAGAAAACTCATAAAAGGTTATTCAATACATAAATTTATCATTAAAAAACAAACACATCCAGTTGTTAAAGCACTTGATAATATAGGAATACTGAGTTATATGAGCAACAGATCTGTTTTTACTCACTGACACCTTCCAATCAGCCCCAACAAAGTCTGCCCCTTTGACTCATGTGCACAGTGTCTCTCTAGTACTACACATACAACCAATCACAGATTGTCTCAGCAGCATTTCAAAACATACTGTTGAGAAAGTCAGTGATTGGCTAGTACATCTAGTACCAATAGAAACACTGTGTGCATGAGTTGCTGGGGGAGCCACTTTGTTGGGACTATTTGGTAGATTTCAATGAGTTAAAACAGAGCTTTTAAGCACTTGTTAATAAAATGATGTTTAGATACAAACACACACTTAGGTAGCTTATTTTAATATCAAAAACAGGGAACCTTCCATATCCCTTTAAATATTTGTGTTTTGGACCCCCAAAGACTAAATGATGGGTAGCGACAGGAGGGAGAACTCCTCTATACTACTGGGCAGGGAGAACTCCTCTATACTACTGGGCAGGGAGAACTCCTCTATACTACTGGGCAGGGAGAACTCCTCTATACTACTGGGCGGCGACAGGAGGGAGAACTCCTCTATACTATTGGGCGGCGACAGGGGGGAGACCCCCTCTATACCATTGGGTGGCGACAGGGGGGAGAAATCCTCTATACTTTTGGGCGGTGACAGGGGGGAGAACTCCCCTATACTATTGGGCGGCGACAGGGGGGAGACCCCCTCTATACTATTGGGCGGCGACAGGGGGGAGACCCCCTCTATACCATTGGGTGGCGACAGGGGGGAGAACTCCTCTATACTTTTGGGAGGTGACAGGGGGGAGAACTCCCCTATACTATTGGGCGGTGACAGGGGGGAGAACTCCCCTATACTATTGGGCGGTGAAAGGAGGGAGTACTTCCCTATACTATTGGGCGGTGAAAGGAGGGAGAACTCCCCTATACTATTGGGCGGTGAAGGGAGGGAGAACTCCTCTATACTAATTGGTGGTGAAAGACAGAAGAACTCCTCTATACTATTGGGTGGTGAAAAGAGGGAGAACTCAATTATACTATTGGGTGAATAAAGGAAGGAGAAATCATCCATATTATTGGGTGGTGAAAGGAGGTAGAACTCATCTATACTAATTGGTGGTGAAAGAAGGGAGAACTCATTGATACAATCAGGTGGTGATAGACGGGTGAACCCATCTATACTATTGGGTAATGAAAGCAGGGAGAAGTCCTCTATACTATTGAGTGGTGAAAAGAGAGAGAACTCATTTATACTAATTGGTGGTGAAAGGAGGGAGAACCCATCAATACTATCAGGTGGTGATAGACGGGAGACCCTATCTATACTATTGGGTGGTGCACTAGTGTGAAGCAGATGGATCCGGCTGAGGTTTCATGCACAGAATTTATTTCACTGCCTTATTGTTACTAATTCCAGTAAAGTTCCATAATCATATGTTTCTTATAACTTAATCATAGCCTACAATAAAAACACATTATTTCCCTTATAATTATATTAATATGATGATAAAAGTTTGTTTCATGACTCCAAGCAGTCCTTACATTAGCGCTCTGTAATTAAACTAACACACTGGTTATATTGTAATTGAATGGAATATTATACTGTATAAGGAGCTACACCTGAGGGGAAATGGCAGATTCACCTGGCTCGGAGATAGGATGAAAGAGTATGTGATTGGTTACGGTATGTAAAGTGGGAGGAGTTATATCTGAGGTAAATTCTATAAATGTGTGCGTTTTCCCGCTCTTTTTCACTGGACAGTTGGTGAAGAAGAGTTTTAACAACCCCATGCCTCCTATTGATATGTGAATTATTATACATCATGGGTTGGAAAGCACCACTAGTTTTTCTGTGGTTGGTTATTAATTTTATTCATAATGAAGAAGCTGTGGCAATATCCTCCAAATATTGAGTTTGTGTTTTTATTTTTGTCTTAATGTACCGGTTCATATAAATCTTTTATTGACAATACCAAAGGTCAAGTGATACCTTTTTACTGGACACACATTTATTTCAAGAGCTGTAACTCTTTTTCAACTCAAAAACAACAATGATTTTTTTGCTACGCTCCTTTTATTCATTATTGGACATTTACTGCTACACCGATCCTCAGAATATATTCTATAATGTCCTCTGGTTTTCTAAAATTACTGTGGAGTTTGAGAAAACCAGCATTTGTTTGTGAAGTATGCATCAAATTAACAACATTAGGCCATGGACATAAAACATTTAGTCTCATACAGCACTTCCTGAAAGGTGTGCTTTTTATCTATCAGGAGGAAGGGCTGTGGAACATGGAGAGGTCAGGGGAATGTGTTACATTGGATCTGACTGAAATGAACACCATGTTCCTTTCCTCACAACAAGCCCAAAAACATGGTGCTTGTATCAGGAAATACTAACATTGTTCTCAAATGTAAATGCCCTTTTTCACACCTACAACTTCCACCAAGATATCATGGATTCCTCTAAAGCCTAGCTTAATGACATTACATTGATAATTACTGTATTTATCGGCGTATAACACGCATCTCATTTTAAGAAGGAAATTTCAGGGAAAAAAACGTACATTTTAAATAAAGAACTTTGAAGTAAAATAAGGGTAGCTCAGAACTTTTTTTTATTAATATTATTAACACTATAAGGTAAATAACGTAAAATGACAGTAAAAGCAACTGTTTTAACAAAGAAACTTGGATATTATATGTTTTTACAAAAGTTTACTCAGAAATCGCTGCTCCTTCTCAACCCCCGTATCCTCAACCCCCCTCCTCATCCTCAACCCCCCTCCTCATCCTCAACCCCCCTCCTCATCCTCAACCCCCCTCCTCATCCTCAACCTCCCTCCTCATCCTCAACCCTCCCTCCTCATCCTAAACACCCCTAAATACCTCTCCCTTTCCCCTCACTGCTTCTGCTCCGGCCTCCGCTCCTTCTTGACCCGGGGGGTTGAGGATGAGGAGGGGGGAGGGAAAGAGACACGGTGTATAACACGCACACATCATTTGCCCCCTATTTTCAGGGAGAAAAAGTGTGTGTTATACGCCGATAAATACGGTATGCTTAAACTATTTTTTCATATCTATATATTTATATTACACTTTTTCATTGTACGACAGCCCTTTAAAAATAGACAAAAAAGCTTTTAAAAAAGTTAAGAAGTAGTTATTTTACCAATTAATCTCTATGTTAATTGGTGTCATACACAAAACGGTAAGTAATCAACCTGTGGCCCAGTACAGATTGATGTACGGCTGTTTTGTCAGCCTGATTTAGAGAATAATTAAGCAAGTCATACAGCAAGTGAGAGGGATGCTTACATTTCTCACTCTGGTTGCAGTAAGTGATGCAAGGGGTCGGCTTCTGGGCCGGTGAGAGGAATGTTGTGTCTATTTCAGTCTGATCCAATTATAAATACAATGGCTCTCCGTTCCATCACCTCCATCTCTTCAACAATATTCAAAACATACACTCTCATAATCCAGCTCTGTGGAAGTGATGCAACAAACACAAAATGGATTCCTGTACTTAAAAACAGAGGCTGCAAACTTCCACAATTGCTAATATTGTTAGCTTGATATGTACTTGACAAACAAGAGTCTTTGTCCTTGAAATTCAGTGATCCTTTAATATAAACATTCCTAACTTATACTCCAATTACAAGGACATGGTTAACTTTTCAGACAAAAGACCGAAGTGAAGAAGATATTATATTTAGAAAAGTGGCCTAACAAAAGTTCTGATTGTACAGCTCAGACATGGTGTCCTTTTTATCTCATACCCTCAGAAAAAATGTCCTTCTCTTCTACAGATGGGTTCAGCGATTGTCGGGGCATCTGCTTAAAGGAGCAAGAGCCCCAGCCAGCCCCACTGAGAAGTCTTTCAAGAATCATGTATTTGAACAGTGCCAAAGAAACTCACTGATGCAATGTTTTCTTCCTGTGCTCCGAGCCAGGGCTCTGGGATCTAATAAATCATTCCCAGCCGCAGAGACATTAAAATTCAGGCCCAGCTCTCTGCAAGATGAAATGAGGACGATTGCCAGCAAGGAGCTGTGATAGAAACTCATAATGAGTAGGTAGAAGAAAAGGCGCCGGATCTTAGAAGCTTAACCCTTTGATTTGTCAGACTGGAGTGGATTACGGAAGGCGAAATGGTTTTCTGATATTAATCTGTGCAATATGCAATGCAATGCATTATATTTAATATAGGAATAAATATTTATCTAGATAAATATGTGTAACATAACAGGACTTAAAGTTCCAAATTATTGCAGGATAAATGGGCGATCACATCCAGCAGTCTTACAGGATCACCAAAGTTTGGGTCATGGGGGCACCTCCTTGGACTTGTAGTTCGAGGGTTATCCTATATGGGCTTAATCTTCTGTTTAGTTGTATTGTCTTTCTATCTCTCTCTCTAAATATCCATCCATTCATTTATCTATCCATATCTAACTATCCATCCATCCATCCATCTATATATGTAGTTGTACGATGACTGGGTCATGAAGGCCAGATTAACCATCACCTTGTTGTCCATGGATGCCTTGAAGATAGCTCTGAATTACTTGTCCCTACTGTATAAAATGGCGATGAAATTTTAGATTATAGAAGAAAGCCGGTACTGCCGATTCCACCAGAACTCCATGTTCTGCACATTCCATTTGGAGTAACCTTTGGACTCGGATAGAAACTTGGCAGCACACTGGTTTCTGATGTATTGCTACTTAGGCTGAGTTAGTAAAATATCAGATCCTGGAAAAGCTTTAACAGTGATAAGATAAGGTTATTATAATCACTATAAGGTTCAGTAACTTCTACTGAGATGGAAGGGGCTGTACCCCAAAGGGAATTGGAGAGAACAAGAGAGTCCCAGAAGGTTGAATGGGCCAAAAAAAAAACAGTCTTGTGAATATTGCTTAGGTTGCCAAAAAGGTATTTTACAGAAAAATCACGTACAAAATAAGGACATTATCAATGATAAATAGATTAAATACAGCACTTTTATTTAAATAAATAATACATTCAGAAAATAAATAATTTTTTTTAAAGAACTGCATGTTAAAGAAAAAGTACCCGATGTGAGCAGAAAACTCAGGAAATGAAAGAGTACATTTGTGTTCACATTTAAACGCCTCAATATAAGTTAAAAAACGTATTTCATGCTCAGAATTACCAGAAATAGCCATTGTACTGCACTCTGGGAAACTGGGAGGGAACATGCAAATGAGCCCACAACGCAATTTCACGCTTTAATCCAATACCACACATCTTCAAAGCATAACCTAGGATGGATTAGGACACCTACCCACTTTATCCTTATGAAATACTTGATTGATAATGGGTAAAATGTTTTAGATATGGCTGGACTGTGGAAGAAAAAATGTAATAAAATAGTAATGTCATGGATAATAATACACCTAGCCCCCAGAACATTGAGCCACACATTGCAGAATGTCTCAGGAATAATTCACTGTAGAGAAAAACAATGTATAGTCAGTTTTTAATGCTCTTTTAACTGGCTCATTAGGCAAAAAGTGTTTTCAATAAATATTATATAACTAAGTTAATTAATTTTATCATCCTATAAAGTTTACACTTTACTTATGTAGAAGCCCCCATGGCAGTTTTTTTTTATTTTTTACTTTAATTCCCTGTCTTCTCTTTTCCTGTTTTCGCTCATGCACTTTGCCATGTTTCACAGCTGTCAGCTAAAACCACATTCATGGGGAGGGACCTCACCCAACCGTATGCAGACACACAACATGTTTGTTTGCTAACAGTATTGCACTGGTAGTGTGAAGCGATCCTTATGTCACAGCTGTGAAACATGGCACTTTACATAAGATAGAAGTATACATTTCATAGGACAATTAAATCGTGAAAGATAACATTAATTCATTAACCTGGTTAAAACATTTATATACAAATAGAATAATTTGTTAGGTGACGGCATCTCTAAGCAGCAGCTCACACAATCTCTCCCCATTACTACAGGAAAGTAGATCCGGCACGTTTCCATTTGCTGCCTGAGTATGAACATTAAAACCCATGTAGGTCGCGACGTCTTATATAGAAACAAGCACATGTTTAAATTCCTTCCAATACAGTCTGTAAGGGCCAGATTAGTCATGCCTAAGAACAGCAGAGTCCTCCAGCCACAATGTCCATACTGTTCTGGGATGTCTGCCAGGAACCAGCTTTAATATCACAAAATGGCAGCCACAACAAGTACTGCACTGTCCCTTTAAATCAAGATATTAGTATTTAATAAAAATAAAGGAATATGGATCACCTATAATGAAGAGATATTGTGCAGACTGAATGAACGTGGCCGAGACGACAATTTCTTAATATATATTTTAAACCATTTTGCAAAAAAATTTTGGAACGCTTGCTCAATCTTTATTGCTTTTTTGGCAATAAAACCATGTTGTTAGTTTAACAGCTCAGTCTTTTCCTCTGTAATTAGCTAGTCATAATTAGTCAAACAAATGCAGAGTCTGCGCTTGCAATAAACACAAAACAACGGGATTTTCACCCCCTGGCTATCCCTGGCAATATTACATTTGCAGAGCTATGTGTGCGCAGCATTGCATCACATGACATAGCAGATAAAGTACTTGCTATCACCTATAGTTTTAAATTATACCTCCACTGTATCCCTTTAAAAGGGAATGCACCATCAGTTAGAGGGTGGAAAATCATGTGGAAAATTTGTTTTTTTAAATTGATCAAGAATTCACTTAGATATTTTTATTAGTATTTATAATAATTATTAAAATAATTGTTTTAAAATAATAAAAAAACAAGACAGTTACCTCATATTGACATATGCTTTACTATATAACTTAAAAAGGACATATTTCTGATTTTTTGAACAAAGAAAAAAAATCAGTCTCTATAGGGATTTGAACCCAGGACCCTAAGCACCACAGCATTACCTACTGTGCTATATGATCAACTGCGACATATAATGAAGTAGTTACAAATGACTAAGCCACTGGCTCATTCAAAGCTTCTATACTTTATACTAATTAATAATGATTATGTACCGTGCAGTGCAGAGCTCATTACTTGTTCAGGCAGGGGCAACACACTGAAAAAGCCTGACTTCTATTGAACCCAGCATCGATTTAAAAAAGTAAAACACCTTTTCCACCTGCTTTTTCACCCCCTACCTAATGGTGCAGAGCACAAATGGGGGACTTTTGTGCTCCTTTAACTACACAAATCAGCATTAAAGTTCTTAGAGTTTCCAAGTTGGTATTTTATCTCTGAAAAATTATATATATAAAAGGCACAACAGAAACAAATACATGTACATACAATTAAATGTCATTAGGGCGCTACAGTGGTCCTTTAAATATGTGACTATTTCAATTTAATAGCTATTGAAACCTAAAGTTATTAGTCTTGTTTCTATATTTTCGCTATAGAATAAAATTGTGAAGGTGCAGAAATTCAAATGAATGTAATTCCAGAGCGTCAGAAACAGAAAGTGATGTCATATTGGTCAGAAAGTTATACTGGAGATGAAATAATGTGAGTACCACGTGCACTGCAGCCATCTACAGCAAATATAGAGAAAAACCAATAATAGGACTTTTGTTGAGCTTTAAGGGAACGGTCACCGCAATAGTAAGTGGATTTCATTTTAAATAGCATTAAAATCTGCATATACATTGTAGTAGCAGTTTTTCTCTACAGTAAATCATTTCAATTGGGGCTCTCTGTGCAATGAGGAGTGGCTCATGTAAGTTAATGTGTGGCTCAGAGTGCTTGATAAGGGTGGGAAAGGGGTCTAACTACCATATAACATGCAGGTCTTTATTTTGGTCACTACAGAGATAGACAAGCTAACTGCAAAGCTAATTAGAACATCAAAGCAGCTAATTATTATGCATTAGCTGCTCATTTGCATATAAAAACAACAGCATGGAATTTCTCAGGATTAATCCACTTTGAAAAACTGACCGTATGTTGTGTTTTTCATTCTTTTCTAGACACCTTTAAGATCAACCTAAAAACTACTTGATTCTGCGGTGACAGAGTCCCTTTAAGGAACCATAAATAATACATGTCACATGTTTTCTATATAGGTTAAGATGTCTCAAGAACCCAAATGAATAAGCTGACATTTGTAATTGCACCAGTGTATAGCCTTTTGAGAGTGCTTGTGATTTTTGGTCACTTCAGAACTTGCAGAGTCTATGAAACTCCACGCAGCTGTTAGGGAGGCAATAAGGATAAGAAAGGCAGGCGAGGAAGACGTCTCCAGGCAAATTTTTTACAAATAAGGCGCTTGGTGTTACAGGCGGTTTTATTTAAAGGGACATGGAAGGTTCCCTGTTTTTAATACTAAAATGAACCACCCAAGTGTTTGCAACACAACCATTTATTAACAAGGGCTTAACTGCTTTGTTTTTACTCACTGAAATCTTCCAAATAGTCCCTACAAAGCTACACCCCTTAACTCATGCACACAGTGCCTCTGTAGTATTGGATGTACTAATCAACCAAGGATTAGTTCCACAGCATGTTTACAATCTGTGATTGGCTAGTACATCTAGTACCTTTGTAGGGACAGTTGGGAAAAATTTCAGTGAGCAAAAACAGAGCTTTTAGGCACTTAATATTTTTTTTTATATATGTAAATAAACACTAAGGTAGGTAATTTTAAGATTAAAAACATGTTACCTTCCATATCCCTTTAAGATGATCTCCAGGCCCACAACCATTTACCAGATAATACAATAACATTGAAAGGGTGGGACGGATGAGCGGGCCCCATATTATTACACCACAAAGTCTGGAAGACACCACTATTGGGAATGACACAAACTTTCAATAATGTTAAAGGCGCCATGTTGCCATTGGCCTGCACACACATACCTGCATAGGCCATGTTTTTGGGGTTTCCGTAGGGAGCCCCTGGTTGCACAGGGCTGTAAACAGGATTCATTGTGGAAGACGGAGATCTCTGCAACAAAAAGGAAATGACAGAGTTTAATAAGGAATAAAACGGAACCATTAACACAAATACAACGCATCATACAACAGTATCACAGACTGCGATGTGCAGGGTTACAAATTAGTCTGTCAGTGACCTCTCTCAAGCAGCATGTTGTCATCATGAGTGGAGACTAGTAAATTAATATTGTTATTTTGATAAATACTTCACAAGCAATGTAACTGGAGAGTTAAAATGCATAAAGTACTTATTATTACCTAGAGATTTAAAGGATACGATATCTGGAACCTCTTTTGTGTCTCTTTAAGACGAGTTATGGGGCGTAATAAACAACCCAGACAAATTGTTTACAAGCCAGAAAAGGAATGGTTTCTATAAATGCATTACTCACTAAATCATCATTGTGTTCCAGTGTAATTTGGGGCAATCACAAGGCGGCACCTTTATACCCGCCCGCATCAAACGGGCCACAAAACAGCCCAAAAAGTCATGTTCTTACAAACTACTAACAGGCATTTGGAAGAATGACAAACACATTGTACGAGACAGAATACGTCCCCGCAGGCCGCGCACATCTGTTTCATGGCAGAAGCAGAGCAGTCAGACAAATCAGTTTGCCAAGCAATCTATGTGAAGGCGTAAGGGGTCATTTTCTAGTTATCAACATTTATGGAAACCTTATAGATGGTATAAAAATAAAATGTGTGATAAAAATTAAGACTTTAGAGGCAATTAAAGGATGATTGACAATAAAATACAGTTACTATTTAATCAAGGTTTCTAGTTTTCCACAAGGTTAAAAAGTATCTTAGCCACAATCTCACGTGATTAGTTATTCTTCTCTATGTAGCAGGCAGGACCTGCTTTACTGTTGGAGGGGTTACCACCCCATACTTGTTTCTGGCAGCATCTGTGGAATGGGTGTGGTGGCCATATTTGTTACTGGCAGAGTAATTGATGAAGACAAGCTAGAATTAGATTGTGCCTGCAAGTGCCACTGCACTACAGCATTTACATAGGAAGGTGCGTCTGAAGGCCAGGGTCAGACACTACAAAAAAATACTTTTTTTTCTTATGCAAAGAAATGATGGTGCTAATTACATTAATAATGAGTTTTGAAATCTACACAGCTTCTGTTTGTAGTTGTCCTAGCTCCATTAAATGGTGTCCAAAATGTCAATTTATTCTTTTGTAAATGGCCAGAACTGAAGGGAAACAGAAGTAGCACAAAGACAAGAGAAAGTGACTAAAGATACCACGGTAGCACGAGTTTTGGGCGCACAAGACGTGTGTGCCATCATGTGCGCGCCAACAACGGCTGACAAATCCATGCACCCACACCAGCACGGCAGTGCACCACTCTGCACTCACCCTCTCCTCCTCTCCTTCTCCAGCTCTCCAACCTTGAATAATCACCCTCTCCCCAAGTACTCACCCCCCCCCCCCCAGTATTCACCCTCTTTAGTACTCACCCTGTCTTCCTCAGTACTCACCCTCTCCCCATTTCACCCTCCCAGATACTCAACCTCTGTCCCTCCGGTACTCACCCTCTCTCCCCAGCTGTCCCTCCTTCCCTCAGTACACACCCTCTCTCCGCAGCTGTCCCTCCTTCCCTCAGTACTCACCCTCTCTCCCCAGCTGTCCCTCCTTCCCTCAGTACACACCCTCTCTCCGCAGCTGTCCCTCCTTCCCTCAGTACTCACCCTCTCTCCCCAGCTGTCCCTCCTTCCCTCAGTACTCACCCTCTCTCCCCAGCTGTCCCTCCTTCCCTCAGTACACACCCTCTCTCCGCAGCTGTCCCTCCTTCCCTCAGTACTCACCCTCTCTCCCCAGCGGTCCCTCCTTCCCTCAGTACTCACCCTCTCTCCCCAGCGGTCCCTCCTTCCCTCAGTACTCACCCTCTCTCCCCAGCGGTCCCTCCTTCCCTCAGTACTCACCCTCTCTCCCCAGCGGTCCCTCCTTCCCTCAGTACTCACCCTCTCTCCCCAGCTGTGCCTCCTTCCCTCAGTACTCACCCTCTCTCCCCAGCTGTCCCTCCTTCCCTCAGTACTCACCCTCTCTCCCCAGCTGTGCCTCCTTCCCTCAGTACTCACCCTCTCTCCCCAGCTGTCCCTCCTTCCCTCAGTACTCACCCTCTCTCCCCAGCTGTCCCTCCTTCCCTCAGTACTCACCCTCTCTCCCCAGCTGTCCCTCCTTCCCACAGTACTCACCCTCTCTCCCCAGCTGTCCCTCCTTCCCACAGTACTCACCTTCTCTCCCCAGCTGTCCCTCCTTCCCACAGTACTCACCTTCTCTCCCCAGCTGTCCCTCCTTCCCTCAGTACTCACCCTCTCTCCCCAGCTGTCCCTCCTTCCCTCAGTAGTCACCCTCTCTCCCCAGCTGTCCCTCCTTCCCTCAGTACTCACCCTCTCTCCCCAGCTGTCCCTCCTTCCCTCAGTACTCACCCTCTCTCCCCAGCTGTCCCTCCTTCCCTCAGTACTCACCCTCTCTCCCCAGCTGTCCCTCCTTCCCTCAGTACTCACCCTCTCTCCCCAGCTGTCCCTCCTTCCCTCAGTACTCACCCTCTCTCCTCAGCTGTCCCTCCTTCCCTCAGTACTCACCCTCTCTCCCCAGCTGTCCCTCCTTCCCTCAGTACTCACCCTCTCTCCCCAGCTGTCCCTCCTTCCCTCAGTACTCACCCTCTCTCCCCAGCTGTCCCTCCTTCCCTCAGTACTCACCCTCTCTCCCCAGCTGTCCCTCCTTCCCTCAGTGCTCACCCTCTCTCCCCAGCGGTCCCTCCTTCCCTCAGTGCTCACCCTCTCTCCCCAGCGGTCCCTCCTTCCCTCAGTACTCACCCTCTTTCCCCAGCTGTCCCTCCTTCCCTCAGTACTCACCCTCTCTCCCCAGCGGTCCCTCCTTCCCTCAGTACTCACCCTCTCTCCCCAGCTGTCCCTCCTTCCCACAGTACTCACCATCTCTCTCCAGCTGTCCCTCCTTCCCACAGTACTCACCCTCTCTCCCCAGCTGTCCCTCCTTCCCTCAGTACTCACCCTCTCTCCCCAGCTGTCCCTCCTTCCCTCAGTACTCACCCTCTCTCCCCAGCTGTCCCTCCTTCCCTCAGTACTCACCCTCTCTCCCCAGCTGTGCCTCCTTCCCTCAGTACTCACCCTCTCTCCCCAGCTGTCCCTCCTTCCCTCAGTACTCACCCTCTCTCCCCAGCTGTCCCTCCTTCCCTCAGTACTCACCCTCTCTCCCCAGCGGTCCCTCCTTCCCTCAGTACTCACCCTCTCTCCCCAGCGGTCCCTCCTTCCCTTAGTACTCACCCTCTCTCCCCAGCGGTCCCTCCTTCCCTCAGTACTCACCCTCTCTCCCCAGCTGTCCCTCCTTCCCTCAGTACACACCCTCTCTCCGAAGCTGTCCCTCCTTCCCTCAGTACTCACCCTCTCTCCCCAGCGGTCCCTCCTTCCCTCAGTACTCACCCTCTCTCCCCAGCGGTCCCTCCTTCCCTCAGTACTCACCCTCTCTCCCCAGCGGTCCCTCCTTCCCTCAGTACTCACCCTCTCTCCCCAGCGGTCCCTCCTTCCCTCAGTACTCACCCTCTCTCCCCAGCGGTCCCTCCTTCCCTCAGTACTCACCCTCTCTCCCCAGCTGTCCCTCCTTCCCTCAGTACTCACCCTCTCTCCCCAGCTGTCCCTCCTTCCCTCAGTACTCACCCTCTCTCCCCAGCTGTCCCTCCTTCCCTCAGTACTCACCCCCTATCCCCAGCTGTCCCTCCTTCCCTCAGTACTCACCCTCTCTCCCCAGCTGTCCCTCCTTCCCTCAGTACTCACCCTCTCTCCCCAGCTGTCCCTCCTTCCCTCAGTACTCACCCTCTCTCCCCAGCTGTCCCTCCTTCCCTCAGTACTCACCCTCTCTCCCCAGCTGTCCCTCCTTCCCTCAGTACTCACCCTCTCTCCCCAGCTGTCCCTCCTTCCCTCAGTACTCACCCTCTCTCCCCAGCTGTCCCTCCTTCCCTCAGTACTCACCCTCTCTCCCCAGCTGTCCCTCCTTCCCTCAGTACTCACCCTCTCTCCCCAGCTGTCCCTCCTTCCCACAGTACTCACCCTCTCTCCCAGCTGTCCCTCCTTCCCTCAGTACTCACCCTCTCTCCCCAGCTGTCCCTCCTTCCCTCAGTACTCACCCTCTCTCCCCAGCTGTCCCTCCTCACCTCAGTACTCACCCTCTCGCCCCAGCTGTCCCTCCTCACCTCAGTACTCACCCTCTCTCCCCAGCGGTCCCTCCTCACCTCAGTACTCACCCTCTCTCCCCAGCGGTCCCTCCTTCCCTCAGTACTCACCCTCTCTCCCCAGCGGTCCCTCCTTCCCTCAGTACTCACCCTCTCTCCCCAGCGGTCCCGCCTTCCCTCAGTACTCACCCTCTCTCCCCAGCGGTCCCTCCTTCCCTCAGTACTCACCCTCTCTCCCCAGCTGTGCCTCCTTCCCTCAGTACTCACCCTCTCTCCCCAGCTGTCCCTCCTTCCCTCAGTACTCACCCTCTCTCCCCAGCTGTCCCTCCTTCCCTCAGTACTCACCCTCTCTCCCCAGCTGTCCCTCCTTCCCACAGTACTCACCCTCTCTCCCCAGCTGTCCCTCCTTCCCACAGTACTCACCTTCTCTCCCCAGCTGTCCCTCCTTCCCACAGTACTCACCTTCTCTCCCCAGCTGTCCCTCCTTCCCTCAGTACTCACCCTCTCTCCCCAGCTGTCCCTCCTTCCCTCAGTACTCACCCTCTCTCCCCAGCTGTCCCTCCTTCCCTCAGTACTCACCCTCTCTCCCCAGCTGTCCCTCCTTCCCTCAGTACTCACCCTCTCTCCCCAGCTGTCCCTCCTTCCCTCAGTACACACCCTCTCTCCCCAGCTGTCCCTCCTTCCCTCAGTACTCACCCTCTCTCCCCAGCTGTCCCTCCTTCCCTCAGTACTCACCCTCTCTCCCCAGCTGTCCCTCCTTCCCTCAGTACTCACCCTCTCTCCCCAGCTGTCCCTCCTTCCCTCAGTACTCACCCTCTCTCCCCAGCTGTCCCTCCTTCCCTCAGTACTCACCCTCTCTCCCCAGCTGTCCCTCCTTCCCTCAGTACTCACCCTCTCTCCCCAGCGGTCCCTCCTTCCCTCAGTACTCACCCTCTCTCCCCAGCTGTCCCTCCTTCCCTCAGTACTCACCCTCTCTCCCCAGCTGTCCCTCCTTCCCTCAGTACTCACCCTCTCTCCCCAGCTGTCCCTCCTTCCCTCAGTACTCACCCTCTCTCCCCAGCTGTCCCTCCTTCCCTCAGTACTCACCCTCTCTCCCCAGCTGTCCCTCCTTCCCTCAGTACTCACCCTCTCTCCCCAGCGGTCCCTCCTTCCCTCAGTGCTCACCCTCTCTCCCCAGCGGTCCCTCCTTCCCTCAGTACTCACCCTCTTTCCCCAGCTGTCCCTCCTTCCCTCAGTACTCACCCTCTCTCCCCAGCTGTCCCTCCTTCCCTCAGTACTCACCCTCTCTCCCCAGCTGTGCCTCCTTCCCTCAGTACTCACCCTCTCTCCCCAGCTGTCCCTCCTTCCCTCAGTACTCACCCTCTCTCCCCAGCTGTCCCTCCTTCCCTCAGTACTCACCCTCTCTCCCCAGCGGTCCCTCCTTCCCTCAGTACTCACCCTCTCTCCCCAGCGGTCCCTCCTTCCCTCAGTTCCTACCCTCTCTCCCCAGCGGTCCCTCCTTCCCTCAGTACTCACCCTCTCTCCCCAGCTGTCCCTCCTTCCCTCAGTACACACCCTCTCTCCGCAGCTGTCCCTCCTTCCCTCAGTACTCACCCTCTCTCCCCAGCGGTCCCTCCTTCCCTCAGTACTCACCCTCTCTCCCCAGCGGTCCCTCCTTCCCTCAGTACTCACCCTCTCTCCCCAGCGGTCCCTCCTTCCCTCAGTACTCACCCTCTCTCCCCAGCGGTCCCTCCTTCCCTCAGTACTCACCCTCTCTCCCCAGCGGTCCCTCCTTCCCTCAGTACTCACCCTCTCTCCCCAGCTGTCCCTCCTTCCCTCAGTACTCACCCTCTCTCCCCAGCTGTCCCTCCTTCCCTCAGTACTCACCCTCTCTCCCCAGCTGTCCCTCCTTCCCTCAGTACTCACCCTCTATCTCCAGCTGTCCCTCCTTCCCTCAGTACTCACCCTCTCTCCCCAGCTGTCCCTCCTTCCCTCAGTACTCACCCTCTCTCCCCAGCTGTCCCTCCTTCCCTCAGTACTCACCCTCTCTCCCCAGCTGTCCCTCCTTCCCTCAGTACTCACCCTCTATCCCCAGCTGTCCCTCCTTCCCTCAGTACTCACCCTCTCTCCCCAGCTGTCCCTCCTTCCCTCAGTACTCACCCTCTCTCCCCAGCTGTCCCTCCTTCCCTCAGTACTCACCCTCTCTCCCCAGCTGTCCCTCCTTCCCTCAGTACTCACCCTCTCTCCCCAGCTGTCCCTCCTTCCCACAGTACTCACCCTCTCTCCCAGCTGTCCCTCCTTCCCTCAGTACTCACCCTCTCTCCCCAGCTGTCCCTCCTTCCCTCAGTACTCACCCTCTCTCCCCAGCTGTCCCTCCTCACCTCAGTACTCACCCTCTCGCCCCAGCTGTCCCTCCTTCCCTCAGTACTCACCCTCTCTCCCCAGCTGTCCCTCCTCACCTCAGTACTCACCCTCTCGCCCCAGCTGTCCCTCCTTCCCTCAGTACTCACCCTCTCTCCCCAGCTGTCCCTCCTTCCCTCAGTACTCACCCTCTCTCCCCAGCTGTCCCTCCTCACCTCAGTACTCACCCTCTCTCCCCAGCTGTCCCTCCTTCCCTCAGTACTCACCCTCTCTCCCCAGCTGTCCCTCCTTCCCTCAGTACTCACCCTCTCTCCCCAGCTGTCCCTCCTTCCCTCAGTACTCACCCTCTCTCCCCAGCTGTCCCTCCTTCCCTCAGTACTCACCCTCTCTTCCCAGCTGTCCCTACTTCCCTCAGTACTCACCCTCTCTCCCCCAGCTGTCCCTCCTTCCCTCAGTGCTCACCCTCTCTCCCCAGCTGTCCCTCCTTCCCTCAGTACTCACCCTCTCTCCCCAGCTGTCCCTCCTTCCCTCAGTACTCACCCTCTCTCCCCAGCTGTCCCTCCTTCCCTCAGTGCTCACCCTCTCTCCCCAGCTGTCCCTCCTTCCCTCAGTACTCACCCTCTCTCCCCAGCTGTCCCTCCTTACCTCAGTACTCACCCTCTCTCCCCAGCTGTCCCTCCTTCCCTCAGTACTCACCCTCTCTCCTCAGCTGTCCCTCCTTCCCTCAGTGCTCACCCTCTCTCCCCAGCTGTCCCTCCTTCCCTCAGTACTCACCCTCTCTCCCCAGCTGTCCCTCCTTACCTCAGTACTCACCCTCTCTCCCCAGCTCTCTCTCTCCCCACAACTCATTCGGTCTCTCCCCCTAGTACCCACCCTCTAACCCCAGGTCTCTCTCTCCTCAGTTCTAATAGCGGGTGGCGCATTTTTTGGCACGCATATGACGTTGCGCACGTCTCGTGTGCCAAAAAGTTGGGGTACCCGATACCATAGAGTCTAGACTATTGGAGCCGTACGTCTGCACTTTACCTCTTCCAATCATGACCTCTGGTTTTTGTATTCTTCATTATAAGGTGCACACTGAAAACTCCAAATTTAAGTTATAATATAAACCTATAACTACTTTTATTGATTGGATGTCATTGTATTTCTTTAAAGTACATTTAAATTAAAACATGTTGTTTTTTTTCAGTCAGTCTTCCTCATCCACCGACCATGCATGGACTTAACTGGACTGCAATATTACCTGCAGACCCATACAGGGACTATTTGTTTAATTCAACATAGTTTATAAGCACGTCTTAATAAAATAAAGTACATACAAGTAAATCGATACACAGGGATATTTTATACCTAGTAAAATCCAGAAAACTTCCATATCCTTTCAAATCTACATTGATGATTTTTTTAAATTCAAAATACTAACTTTATTCCTCACCAGTAACTAAACTAAATGAAACCATATGGTTGCAACACAGTGGTCTTGTCTGACACACAGTGGTACTTGGTCCTGAACTCAACAGCAGCCAATAAAGCTTTAAAAAATAAAAATAAAAAAATATGACCTCGGGTAACCTATCACGCAGCGTCTGATCTGAACAAAATAAAGATCCTTCCCCCACATTCCTGATACATTCCACATGTGGTTCTTGTTTTGTCGTCCACGCTCCCCACATATAGGTGCAGCTCTTCATAGCAGTTCCAGTAACATTTTAAAAGAATTCAACAAATAAATAAATAAAAACAAACAAAAATAAATACTGGACAATGGCGATCAGGAAGGGTTTGATCTTGGAGTCTTCCGAAGGGAGTATGTATACTTCTTACATTTCACTGTTATAAGGGTTCCATAAATACAAGTGATCCTTAAGCAACATTTATTAAAGGGTTCTTCATAAATTTTACAAGACGTCGTCATCCCAACAGGATAAAGAGGTGCAACTCTCAAAAGCTTGTCACTCAAATGGCAACACTGATTATATATTTATTTGTGTATGTATTTACAGGGTTGAATCAAATTATTATGACTACCACCTACTTTTGACGTCAGCAGCAAGTAGCCAATGAATTACGGCACGTGTCGTGAGCTGGCTGGGTGGTAATATAAGGAGACATGTAGGCATTCTGCAAACATATCAACCATAGCGGTCATGGGTAAACCATGCGATTTATCCAACTATGAAATGGGGATGATGGTTGGATTTCAGGCCAAGGGGGGTAGTATTTCTTAAATAAACAGTGGAAACTGTGGAGCACCTTGTGCCATTGATGTCAGAAGTGAAGATCCGCTGTAAAGGTGTGTGAGGGTCAACCGACACGCCACAGTTGAGCAACTCACCGTTCAAATGAACCAGGGGGCTACCTGACGTGTGTCTAAATGGGGCTCCGAAGCAAACGGCTGGTCACTGTACCCATGCTGGCGAGGGTTCATCGTCAGATACTGCTTCAATTTGCACAATAGTGTGCAAAAAAATTGGACCTCAAAGGGTTGCTTCCCTGAAGAATCACGATTTCTGCTCCATACACTGGATGGACGTTGGCGAGTCAGGCACGCAACCTCCAAGAACAAACACTCTGCAAACATTGTTGGAAGAACACAAGCTGGTGGCGGCAGCGTTATGGTCTGGGGAATGTTTTTATGGCATTGTCTGGGTCCTCTCATACCTCTATAAGGCACTCTCAACAGATTGGGTTATCGGTCAATGCTTGCAGATCAAGTACACCCATACATGTTTACTGTCTTCCCTGGAGCAGATAGGATCAATAAGCAAGACAATACAAAATGTCATACGGCCAAACTTGTCGGGGAGTGGTTGGAGGAGCATGGCAAAGACTTCCAAGTACTTCTCTGGCCTTGAACCACATCTAGCACCTGTGCGACCACCTCTATCTCCTTGTTCGCCGTATAGATCCTCCACCACACACTCTTCAGCAGCTGCCGGATGCACTCAGTCTCCATGGCTCCCGATACCCTTTCCAACCTTCCAGCATCTTACTGCCTCACTACCATGCCGTTTAGCTGCTGTACGGTTATTTGTGATAATAGCAGTTGGTCATAAAAATGAATTTTATTATCTATTTAAATAACTAGCTCCCCTTGATATTGTAATACAATTGTCATTTAACATGTGTTTAAGTGCAAACAAACAACGACAACATAATTTAGCTTATGGAAGGCAAAAGATTGATGGAAGCCTCCACCGCACAGAGTACAGCAAATAATTAGTCCATTTTTGATCACATTTGAACATCTAAAAAATAAGTTTAAAAACAGATTTCCCAGAAATACAGTTACTGCACCATGGGAAACTGGACCGGGATATGCAAACCCACAAGGCATTTTCACCCTTTAATCCAAAACCACTTAGAATAGATTATGCATGAGGTAGGAGACCTACCCACAGATAGTCATATACTTGTAGCACACTCTAATCTTAGGGCTTTATCGTTAGTTATGCCATTTGGTACAGAGAAAATAACCAAATTTCCAGGAGAACCACAGATAATTCTGTACAAAATATGAATATAGCAAAGACATGAAGACATTTTTGGATCCTTGTTAGACTGACAAGTCTATTCCTTTTACAAACCAAAGAAATATTCTTACATTGGAATAGAGCGCTCATACAAAGATTTATTCTTTTCTTCTCAAATAGTAATTCAATGTGTCAGGGAACAGATATCTAGATATGATGTACTTATAGAAAGAAAACAATGAGACGTCTACAGAAATCCTGTTATGCTGAGAATTGATGATCCTTTATTACTGATCGTCAAAGGCTTGAATAAAACAGCATCACAATGGGGGACAATCAATTGTCTGACGCCAGTAATAACATTTTCTTTGGTAAATCTGTTTATAGTGATGGGATTTGAAAAGAATTGAAAAAGTAACGTCAAAAACCTGTGCATCAGTGGCAGTGCCATTAGGATCTATTGTCATATATATCTCTCTGTAAGACGGGGTAAGGAAGCTATGGAACTAGTGCCGGAAGTGGCACCCACTGGTTGGCACTCCAGGGAGAGGCCAGAGTTTTAATTAAATTGGATTGTAATATAGGTTATATAAAGAGATTTGGATCGAATACAAGGGTTTGGTAAAAAGAAAAGTGATAAATGGCCAGATAAATTACCTGGGATTTGTGGGAGCAGCATTTCCCCCTTATTACAGCATCTCATTTACTCTCCCTGGCCCTTTAAGCGGGCTAAGGGTTAAGTAGAATTGTTTTGCCATACCACCAGCTACTAGGAGAGTGATATGACCACAAGTGTGGCTTCATATGTGAGGAAGGAGGCATGAATGTATTTGGATGATTTCTCAATGGTCCCTATGCAGCCATAAGGCACTTCCCATGCTGCCACCATGGAAGAGCACATGCCTCTTCAAGGGTACACAATGCATTGTATTGTGTTTGCGTTGTTCACTATTGTCCAACTCTTCATGACCTCATGGAGCACAGCATACCATGCTTATCCACTTGATATTCATGGCAGAGACACTGGAGTGGGTTGCCAGTTCCTTCTCCAGGGGACCGCAGCATACAGATCCTGGTATTTCCTAGGTGACCATCCCCAAACCTGCATGGCTTCAGAATGGTGTGACCTCTTGGTTCCCTGAATCGAATCCAGGTTGCAGCCGTGAAAGCACCTGGACCACCAGGGAACTCTACGCAATGTCTAAAACCATTTTCAAGAAAAAAATAAAATGAGTTGACTTTGCTTGTGTCCTGAGCAATTCCTTTCTTAGAATGCTAGTTTGCCCATGTCCTGAGTTGTAGGGTTATCCTACTGGGGATTACTCTTCTATTTAGTTCTATGGTTACGTGGCTTTGAGTTCTGATGAATGACTGATACTTTACAATTGAGATCTTATCAGAATGCACTGATCATCACATTCCTTCACAGTTTCTTATGTTTTTAGGAACAAAGGGAAGATGTCTGTTGCCTTTAAAGTAATAACAGTGAAAATTAAAAGCAGTATTTATGTATTTACGACATAAAATATATGTTGTCCATTATCAGTCAAGTTCTTCAAAGGACAAATATGACACTTGACTGGTCCCTTATTTGTTCATCTTTGATAATTTGATGAAATCATCGCTGAGACTTTGGGGGCTATAACACTAATAAGGTGGTAAAATTCTACTAATTGTAAATCAGGATTGAACATGAAAAAGCCAACTCCAGCTTAGACAGATTTTGCACTAAAATAAAGAATTAACAGGAAAATGTCACAAGGCAGAAAACGTGAATGTCTTTCAGTTTTAAGTACGAGTGACATTTCTCTTCCATAGCTGTAGGCTATAAAAATGCAATTAGGAATTCCTTCTAACACACAAGGCACCCGTCCCCCTCGGGCAGTGTGTCTGCTACAGGCAAGCCATTAGCTACATATATAAGCCTTTTAGCTCCAAGGTAAATCATGACCAAGGTTCATCAACTGGGCATCTTCTCCAAATGGAAACTCAACTCGTCTTGCAGTTATTTTGGTTGTTGTTTATTACAGTGGTTTAAATGACATATTGTAATATCAGAAGATTCTCTAGGTTCTTCTCTTATTAATTTGTTGTTGTTCAGGGAGGTCTGACTCTCCATGACCCAATGGGCCGCAGAATGACAGGTACATACATCAGCCACTGCCCTTCTGATCTCATTGCTTCAATGACTGTGTCTATCCATCTCTGCCGTACCCTTCTTCAATCTATCCCACCAGTCTTCTCTCGGAAATCCTGTCTTCTCATGAAATGGACAAAATATTTGAGTTTCAGCCTCATGATCAAACCTTTCAGAGAACAGTTTGTCTTCATTTCCTGAAGTACTAATTATTTGGATCTACCTTGCAGGGACTCCAAGTAGTTTTCACTAAACACCACAATTCAAAGATGTCATTTCTACTGCGCTCAGACTTCTTTATGGTCCAGTAGGTTACTACTGGGAATACATAGGTCAAACTATGAGGACCTTTGTTGATAGTGTAATATATTTACTTTTTTATAGCTTGTCCAGACTTGCTATACTTGCAGTCTTATTAGAGTCCTTCTATTTTACATTTTCCACTTGTTTATTTTCTCAGTAAAATATAAAATCACTCTTCAACAAGTTATACCAAACAGAAATACATAGGCCCTCATTCAATTGCAATTTGGCCAATTGAATAGGGGTCTAAATAAGCACATAACATATTTTTTTAAAGAAGTTTTTAGTTACTAATCATCTATCCAAAAACAAGGTTTTCACTAACTAAAAACTTATTTAAAAAAAATATGTTATGTGCTTATTTAGAGCCCTATTCAATTGGCCAAATCGCAATTGAATGAGGGCCATACTGTGCAAAAAGGTGTTGTCCTGATCTACACTACACTGTGCTCCCTGTAGGATCGTGAGCAGGTAAAGAACAAACTGCATGCACGTGTGCAGATGATGTTCATGCAGGTATAAGCTTAAAGGAAGCCATGTTTGAAAATGGCTATGGATTGAAGAGCGAGGCATTTGTGGGCACATTTGCATGTCCCGGTTCAGCTTCCCTGAATACAGTGTAATAACGTTTTTTCTCGGAATTCTGAGCTGGAAAAAGTTTTTTTAAACTTGCTTTAGACCTTCAAAATGTGAAAAAACAGATGTACTATTCATTTACTATATATATATAGGCTAAAATATTTAAGTGTAAAATGTAATATTAAAAATAGCAATACTGATGTGCTACAGAGTACAGGCATTATACAAACAGCAATTTGGAAAAAATATTCCATATCCCTTTACATTTTTTAGTAAATAACAGGAATGTTGAAGAAGAAAATGTGATTTTTCGTTCTTATTAAAATTATTTTTTACATCTACATGATGTCATGTGACATTTGCTAGATCTAGAGCTCAGAAAGTCCCCCAGTGCCCACATATATTTGCCCCACATACTCCACTCTGTGGTCTTCAAAAATGGAGAAACTGGAAAAAAAAAATCTCTCTCGCTCACAACCGGACCCTTTGCTATACTATACTACACTATATTAACATAACTTAAAAACGTACACAGGGCCAATGAGGTGGATATTTTTACTTGTCCCGTTATTCTACAACCTGGCATGCCCAAACATGATGGCTTTGGTACCCATCCACATGTTAATTCCTGTAGATTGACAGCTCCCCAGGTATTTGTTGGACACTTGAAGTAGTTCTCATTGTTGGAATACCAAAGAGTTTGTACTTGGGCTCAAACGTTTCTACCCAAAACACATTTTAAGTTATATGGTGTTATTTTCAGTTGTTAAACAATGATAAGTGTATTTGATAAGGAGCAAGCAGTACAATTTTAGAATTTGTGGCTGCTTGGCTAATGAGATTTAGCTAACGCAGAATATATTTTTTAATAATAATAATAATAATAATAATAATAATAATAATAATAATAATAATATTTGCTTTACTGGATGTTATGAAAAAAAATGGACAAATATACATTAAAAATGCATTAGAAGATATGTTTATTATAAAGAAACGCTAAATGGATGCATTTTATAAAAAAAAAGGAAACGGTTTTGCTCTTATTAATGGACAAGTTTCAAAATGAACAGCTGGAATAGTCCAAGAATAGAATATGTTAAAAGTATAAAGTTACAAATTATCGTGAACAGCACAAGTCCTGATTTATTATGGAAAGTATGAGTTATGCAATAGGTACATTCAAGGTTAGGGCAGTTAAAGGTATATGCAAGTGAGCTGGGTTATGAATGCATCCGATAGAGGGGAATTAGTAGTATACGATTACATTTATTTTGCATGCACTATGTATTTTTAGCTTTGCATTAAAAAAAAAAACTGTTACAGGTGATGTTTACACCCCCAGGATTGAGCTAGGCTGAGAGGGTTCATTTTTGTAAAGGTGTACCCTGTCCATGTGAGCATGCCCAGCTTTGCAGCCGATCAGCAATGCTGTATGCAGCCAGCTAGATGAGGCGCCTACACATTCAAGTAAAAATGCTTGAGCGGTTACACGGTTGTTCTTTAGACATTCACCCACTCCTTGATAATTTCTGACAAATTATAAATGTACTGAAACCAAATATTTCAGCTTCTTCTTCCTATTCAAATTTGTCTTTTAGGCGAATGAGCATTTATGCTTGATTTATGGTCCTGCAATGACCTGCAATATTTCTATTCATGTGTCTCTGTGTGAGTGCATGCAATTCACTGGGGCTGGGAGAGACCTCATGGGCAATTCACTGGGGCTGGGAGAGACCTCATGGGCAATTCACTGAGGCTGGGAGAGACCTCATGGGCAATTCACTGAGGCTGGGAGAGACCTCATGGGCAATTCACTGGGGCTGGGAGAGACCTCAGGGGCAATTCACTGGGGCTGGGGGTGTGGTGATGGGGTAAATCACTGGGACTGGGGAAAGTTTCACCTGGGATGTAGATAAAACAATCAGTGAATGATGGTACACATACCTTGTTCTGGGTATTGTAGAAATCTAAAGGAAAGCTGCAGCTTAATTCACAGACCAAAAATATACAATGTATTAGTTATGCCAATTTTCCCTGGGATTTTCAAGGGGTGTCAACATAGATGGAAAACAGTTTGTAAATGCAAGAAATTCAGCAAAATTTAAGGTAACTGTTTAAATGTTTTTTTTGCTATTTTTTCATGCAAACAATTTTTTTCTTACACTACTAATTCTCCTCTACCAGATGCATTCAAAATCCAGCTCACTTGCATACAGTATACCTTTATTTGTATGGGAGAAATGGTCGGAAGTGAACAACATTGCGGAGTGGTGACTGGGGTGAGAGCTAGAGACAAGAGGTGAGAGGTAGAGATCTTGAGACACTTATGTCTCTATTGTACATCCCAAATAACTAACACAAGCAGTAAGTGTTAAATAATTTAAGCTGAGTTGGTCCCAAAATGGCGCCTAATTGGTCCAGGTAGTGGCTTATCATTACTGATTAAAACTACAAGACAATGATTATTTACATATTT
>CM050164.1:463201064-463218564 GCA_027410445.1 Discoglossus pictus
GCTTCGCGTTGAGCGCCTTTGGTGCTCATCACAGGCCTCGCGATGAGCGCCGGACCTCGCAATGAGCACCTTTGGGCTCTCATCAAGGGCCTTGCAATAAGCGCCTCTCCACCGGTCTCCTTCCTCCCTTGTGTCTCATCCCCCCAGTGTTTTTACACCCTCTTCCTCCCATGTCTCTGTTGCACTCTACCTCCCCTGTGTCTGCATATAAATAGAGAAATTGGGAGGGAAGGGGGAGAGAGAAGAGAGAGACAGAGCAAGAGAAAGGAAAGAGGTGATGGGAAAGAGCGAGGGGGGGGGAGGGAAAGACCGAGGGGGGGGGGGGGGAAGGGAAAGACCGAGGGGGGGGGGGAAGGGAAAGAGCGAGGGGGGGGGGAAGGGAAAGAGCGAGGGGGGGGGGGAAGGGAAAGAGCGAGGGGGGGGGGGAAGGGAAAGAGCGAGGGGGGGGGGAAGGGAAAGAGCGAGGGGTAACTTTTTTAGTCATTCAGTCGTGTCAGACTCTCTGTAACCCTATGGACCACTACATGCCAGGCACATCTACCAGCCTCTGCCCCCTCTGAGCGCCATAAAGCTCATGTTCATGGCTTCAATTACCTCATCTATCCATCTTCACCTCTGCTACCCCCTTCTTCGAGTACATTTAATCTTTCACAGCATCAGAGACTTCTCAACTTTATTCACATGATCACACCTGCGGCACTTATACCGACTGTAAGGAAACCAGTATTTTGGACATTAAGTTGCGCACCAAGTCTGAAAGGAAGAACACAATCCAGCTTAATGACTGCTACAGGATAAATTAAATTATGGTTTGATTTTGTCACCAAGATAAACTGATTTTCTTAGTCTTGAGACAAAACTAAAACAGATTAGGTGACAAAATGACAAACTGGCACCGAGCACCCGACCCTCTGTTATATACAGCTGGTCTCCTATAATTGTCTAGGATGGAAGTGGAGGAGCAGGCGAGGTTGGCAGGAATCGAGAGATGTTTTATTAATGTTTGCGCAAAAGTCAACAATAAGTCCCATCAGAATTAAAGTGACACGTTGGGTATATATTGAGGAGCATTAACAACTATCTATACATTGTACTAGCTGGCTTTAATCTACAGTAAATCATTCCAATGATAATTAGCATGGTTAGTGTGGGTCTTTTCTGCTAATGGTCCTTATGCCAATTAGTAGCTCAAAGTCCTTGAAATGGATGGGGGAGGAGATTGAACTGTACAACCAAGCACTAATTAGCTCATCAGGTCAGATAATTCAGGACCCACTCAACTGCATAACAATGCAAAATATCTCAGAAATTATTTACAATAGAAAAATGGTTAGTACAATGTAGAGACAGTTTTTCACATTCTTCGTTAAAGGGATAAGGACGTTTTCTGGATTTTACTTGATATATAATATACCTTATATTATTTTCGTTTATTTATAACACGCCGACATATTGCATAGCGCTGAACATAAGTTAAGTTCATACAAATTAATACAGCAAAGCAAGGAGAGCTCTGTCTTTGAGCCTCGAATCCAGTGTCCATGGTTCTTTCCCCAAAGCACCCTGCAAGATAGAAACTCACAGACTTACAACCTAAAGGTATTGTGTGTGGTAAAGGAGGGAGAGAGAGGTGATGAGCGCGTTAGGGTGGAAGGTGATACGCTTCTTTAAAGAGATGCAGTATTAGTGAGGTTTTAAATGTTTTGAGGCAGGAGGATAATCTGGTGGAGTGAGGCAAGGAGTTCCAGAGAATAGGGGCAGCATGAGAAAAGTCCTGAAGGCGGGAGTGGGAGGAGGGGACAAGAGGTTTAGAAAGAAGAAGGACATTATTACAACGTAGAGGCACAGTTGGGGGAATATTTGGAGATGAGAGCAGAGATGTATGGGGGTGCACAATTGTTGAGGGCTTTGTAAGTTAGGGTCATGATTTTACATTTTATTCTGGAGGCGAAGGGAAGCTAGTGGAGTGATTGACAGAGAGGTGACGGCGACACTGAGCGTTGTGTACGGGAGATGAGTCTAGCAGAGGCGTTCATAATGGATTGAAGTGGAGATATAATACATAGTGCTTATAAGCTCTGTTTGAAACACATTGTCCCACTGCAGCACATGCAGACACATACTCTGTAGGGCTGGATGTAAAGTGTAGTGTTCTAGCCTATCAGGGACCACGCCATGTTGCAGAATGTTGAGAGATGGTCACTACAGAGTCTGTTTTCATGAGCTGCAGATGCTTCAACATGCTGCAGAGACGTGCAGCCCTACAGAATCTGTTATGTGTGGGGGTTTTGAAATTACCCTATCCATGACCTCTCTCAAGTAGCATGTTGAGGTATGTTACGACAGATTATCTTAGAAGTTTACGGTCTTCATGAGGTGCACATGGGATTTTAGGTAGTGAAAAAAAAGCTTATTAGCACTGCTTAATAACATAAAGTACATAAAAGTAAATAGATACTCAGGGTATTAGACACCTAGTAACATCCAAGATACATTCTGGATCACTACCTTGCTGTGGTAAAGGTGATTGTGTACCTCAATGAAACTGCTATGAGCTGACCATCTTAGGTGACCCTACAGCTCACAGAGAGGTCAGATAAACTCTGGTCCACTGAAGAAGGAACTGACCACCCAATTCAGTACCTTTGCCAAGAAAACCTTATGGATATGCAGAACCAGGAACATAGATAGACATGCCTGGCCTGCTGCATGCCTAAGGTCATGGAGAGTCAGACATGACTAAACAACACAACAAAACAAAACCCAGGAACCTTCCATATCCCTTTAAAAACAACTTTTTTTCATGGGTGAGAGGGTCCCTATGCACGTCCTCCTCTTTTAATAGAAATCACATACTCTGGTACGCACTGCTCTTTATGTATAGTGTGTTCCATTTGTGCTCTATTTGCTTTATGTATCCACAGAAGTGACCTCAGATGTATAATTGCCATAAAATCTTTATGTAATGTTTATGCAACCATATATTTCATATTAACATGTATGCAGAAGTGACAAAGAAGCTTTAAAGCATCTCTGTGGTTCAAGAAGAATGACACTTGTGAAATGAAGGATGAAGGAATTCCTTTTGTGTTTGTTGCATCACATCCTGAGAACTGGATCCCAAGAGTGTGTGCCATTGGAAGGAGTGGGAGAAGAGGGAGCAGGGAGAGGTCAAGAGGCTTTGCAGATGACTTCACCGAAGAAAACAGACAAATATCTCAGGGGCTTATCAGTAAGTATTTGTTACCTTTACTTTTAAATGATACCATATTTGCAACCTCCATTGTGTTATTTAGGTATAAATAAAAGATGAAAAGCAGAAACACGGAGTGAAGCAAAATTATCTTTATCCATATAGTCTCAGGTGCAAACCTGAAGGGGTCTGCCGAGGGGAGACTAAACACACCTGGTGCACAGGGGACCTGGGTGGAAAGCTAGAGGAGCGCCCGGTCTCACGGATTAATTACATGTATTTTACTGCACCAACATTGCATATAATATTATTTAATATATACTGTATATATCAGTTTTTCATGTGCACTTTTATTCAGATCTTTAAAGATTTATTTCCATAGTTAGATGTGATCAAGGTTATTAGTAAATGTGTTACAGTATTTATTTGTTTTTTCAAATGATGCTTTCAGAGCACAATAAACGGATTAAACTATTGAACTGCCCTGGGGACTTGCCCAGTTAGCCAATGAACAATGATATAGATGTAGGAGTCATACCTGTCTTCCAATGTAACCTCTATACTTCAGTAAGCTGGTAGCTTCAAAAGGGGGTTTTACTTAAATGTATATGGAAGGTTTCTGGATTTTGCGTATGCGACACAGACTCTGTAGGGTTGGATGTGCAGTGTAGTGTCCTAGCCTATCAGGGACTATGCCTCGGCAGCACGTTGCAGGGAGATGTCACTGATTGGTTAGCACAGCAAGTACAGCAGAGTCTATGTCTGAATATGCTGCAGTGGGCAGACCCATACAGGGACTATTTGTTTGATTTTAGACAGTAAAAACAGAGCTTATAATCACTTAATTAAATAAAGTACATAAAGTAAATAGATACACATGAATATTAAATGCTTAGTAACACCCCGGAACATTACAGATCACTGTACCCCTGTACAAAGCTGTATAAATACATAATAATAATAATAATAATATACATGTAAAGACTCGCACAATACTACTGCCGGCGATGTGACCAGGCATGAATACGCAGAACATATTCCCCACTGTGGAACAGCAAATCAGGGTTTTTTCCTTTTTTCAGATCAATAGGCCAAACAAAGACTAAAATTGCAATTATAAGATGACTGACGGCATTTAGCGCGGCCGACTCACCACTAAAATATAACAGGTTTCAGAATAAAAAACACTGCTGACATTTAAGACAAATTGTATAGAGGCGTCACTGCTGCATATGGCTGAAGATAAGTGGCAGGCAATCACTGAGGAAGGAACGGAAAGTCTCAGACAGAATATTGGCCTCACACAGCCAGGCAGCAGCTGCTTGAGAGACGGCTCAGATCTCGCATCACGCACAGCAGGGACCAAAACCCATATGTTGTGAGGCTCTGGGGAAGCGCAGACAACTGGTGATGGGATGCAGCTAAAGGACAAACCTATACAAGTCACATAGCTAAGGTGCCAGTTACTGCAGACATATTATATTATATATAAGAACATGGACCCTCATCCAGGCTCTGCATAAATGCTTCTTGGCTCTGTAGTGGTATTTATATATAGATATAATCTCTATGTAGCGTAGACAAAATGATATCATGTTTAGGAGCCAGACACGCGAGTATAGAGTCTGCCAAAGATTTGCGACGTGTGTATTTGTATAGATCAAGGGCTGTAAAAAACTATATCAGCCAAATAGTGGTGAGAGAGGTTTGATTTTTTTTTTTTTTTTAAAGACCAGGAAAAAATTCATATAAATAGAGAAATGGGGAGGGAGGGGGAGAGAGAAGAGAGAGACAGAAAGCAAGAGAAAGGAAAGAGGAGATGGGAAAGAGCGAGGGGGGAAGGGAAAGAGCGAGGGGGGAAGGGAAAGAGCGAGGGGGGAAGGGAAAGAGCGAGGGGGGAAGGGAAAGAGCGAGGGGGGAGGGAAAGAGCGAGGGGGGAAGGGAAAGAGCGAGGGGGGAAGGGAAAGAGCGAGGGGGGAAGGGAAAGAGCGAGGGGGGAAGGGAAAGAGCGAGGGGGGAAGGGAAAGAGCGAGGGGGGAGGGAAAGAGCGAGGGGGGAAGGGAAAGAGCGAGGGGGGAAGGGAAAGAGCGAGGGGGGAGGGAAAGAGCGAGGGGGGAAGGGAAAGAGCGAGGGGGGAAGGGAAAGAGCGAGGGGGGAAGGGAAAGAGCGAGGGGGGAAGGGAAAGAGCGAGGGGGGAAGGGAAAGAGCGAGGAAATTCAATGATAAATTGAGATTATATATATATATATATATATATATATATATATATATATACACACACACATATATACATATATACATATATACATATATACACACACATACATACATACACACATATACAAAAACAGGTAAGTCAGAGGCGCTCATCAGAGAACGAACCAACCTTAATAGGTTAGTTCTATAGCCATGATAAGCCACTCTGAGAGCAACCTCTTTTATCTCACTTGTGCCCTTCACAGGGAGAAATATCCTGTAGTATATCAGTCTGGTCCCACTCAGAAGAGTGACCCAGCCCCGAAATACCAGGCAATTCTACCCTGAACAGGAGAAACAGCAAACTCCAGACGCGTTTCGGCCTTTATGGGCCTGGTCAGTGAGGTGCAGCTGAACTCCCTAAGGCACAGTGAGCAAGGGGTCCACGTCTGGAGTCCCCTATTACCCTTAGGGAGACTAAACCCTAAGGGTAATTTGCATAAATAAAAACAGGTAAGTCTCTACATACACATATACTAGCGACTTGCCCATCAAAAATGACGGCAATCAAATTTGAAGCCTGGCAATGCTGTTTGCCACACAATGGGAGCCACTCCCCTCTACATTAGTGGCCTCGCGATGAGCGCCGGGCCTCGCAATGAGCACCTTTGGGATCTCATCAAGGGCCTTGCAATTAGCGCCTTTGGGATCTCATCAAGGGTCTTGCAATGAGCGCCTTTGGCGCTCATCAAATGCCTCACAATAAGCGCCTCTCCCCCTGTCTACTTCCTCGCTTGTGTGTCATCCCCCCAGTGTTTTTACACCCTCTTCCTCCATGTCTCTGTCGCCCTCTACCTCCCCTGTGTCTTTTCCCCCCCTTTCCCTCCCCTGTGTCTCTCCCCCTCCTCTGTGTGTCTCCTCTACCTCCCCTGTGTCTCTCCCCCCTCCTCTGTGTGTCTCCTCTCCCTCCCCTGTGTCTCCCCCTGCCTCACACACACATATACACAGACAGACAGAGTGGATATTTTGTACCAATAGCTTCCTGGCTCAGGGATCTGTTAAACACGGATATACATTTATTTAATAAGAGAGTAAACATTATGTACCAGAAACAGCAGATTAGACAAACAGTAAATAAATAGAGCAAAAACCAAAAAAAAAAAAAGGATTTACATGTATGGAAGTATTAACAAACCAACAGTATTTTCTTGTAATGAAGAATTATCTTAAATGAACTAAACCCTATATAATCTGTATAAGAGCTTCACATAAAACACTAGGAGTGCTGGTATATAATTGTAAACAGCAAAGTGTGAAATCGTGCTCAACAAGGATAAAAATAGCTTCAGTAGCAAAAGGGTTAAAGGGTCAGAGCTGCAGTGTTCAAGAGGCAGCCTCTGCGCCGACATCCCACGGAGAGGATTTCCATGGAAACTCCAAATAGACTTCTCAGAGAAACTGCCGAGAGAGGAGGGGGGCTCCATCACATAGTTACTTTGTCCACAGAGATTTTGAGGTTAAAACACCTCATTAAAAAAATTGTGATATGAAATAAAATGAACCCTGCATTATTAATGTCAATAAGCAATATTTTACATTCAATAGGGATTCATTTATACGTTGAAAGGGAGGAGTAACAGATTCTCACTTTCTAAAACCTTGTCTTAGTGTTCATCATGTAAGATGCCATGTTTCACAGCTGTGACCTAAGGGCACACCCACATAGAAGAGGTTTCATACTGCCAGAGTGTCATGCTGCATACAGAAACGCAGTATGTCAGCAAAGCCAAAAAGTGAGACGGTGCAAGACAATGTGTAGGTGCTGCTTAAATGCTAAAAGAAGCACACAAAAAACAAACAAAAATAGAGATGCTGAATCTCAGAATGAATAAATCTTAATAAACTAGCGACTTGCCCGTCAAAAATGACGGCAATAAAAACTGAAGCCTGGCAATGCTGTTTGCCACACAATGTAAGCCTCTCCCCCTCTACTTTACTGGCCTTGTGATGAGCGCCTTTGGCGCTCATCACAGGCCTTGCAATGAGCCCCTTTGGAGCTCATTGCGAGTCTCTCCCTCTGTCTACTTCCTCCCTCGTGTCTTATTTCCCCCCTCCTCTCCCTCCCTTGTGTCTCCTTCCACCTCGTCTACCTCCTTTGTATCTCCTGCCCCCCTGTGTTTTTACCTCCCTCTCCCTCCCGTGTCTCTAAACTCCTCCCCTGTGTCTCTTTCCCCCTTCTCCCTCCCATGCATCTCTTCCCCCCCCTTTGTCTCCCACAACCCTCCCCTGTGTCTGTTCCCCCCTGGCCTGTGTCTCTTTCCCCCTCCCCCTGTGTCTGTTCCGGCCTTCCTCGTGTCTCCATTTCCCTCCCTTGTGTATCTTCCCCCCTGCACTCTCTCCCCTGTGTCTCTTCCCCCTCCTCTCACTCCCCTGTGTCTCTTCCCCCTCCTCTTTCTGTGCCTCTTCCTCCCTGTCTCTTCCCCCTCACCCTCTGTGCCTCTTCCCCCGCCTCTCTCTGTGTGTCTCGCCACTGTGTCTCTTCACCCCTTCCTCTGTCCCCCCCCCCTCTGTGCCTCTTTTCCCCTCTCTCTGTACCTCTTCCCCCCTTTCCCTCTGTGTCTCTTCCTCCCTCACCCTCTGTATCTCTCCCCCCTGTGTCTCTTCCCCCCTCTCCCTCTGTGCCTCTTCCCCCCCTCTCCCTCTATGCCTGTTCCCCCCTGGCCGGTGTCTCTTTCCCCCTTCCCCCTGTGTCTGTTCCCCTCTTCCCCCCCCCATTTCCCTCCCATGTGTATCTTCCCCCTGTTCTCCCTCCCGTGTGTCTTTTCCCCCTCCTCTACCTCCCCTGTGTCTCTTTCCCACCTATCCCTCTGTGTCTCTCCCCCCTCCCTCTGTGTCTCTTCCCCCTCCCTCTGTGTCTCTTCCCCACTCTCCCTCTGTGCCTCTTCCCCACTCTCCCTCTGTGCCGTGCCTCTCCCCCCCTCTCCCTCTTCCCCACTCTCCCTCTGTGCCTCTCCCCCCCCTCTTCCCCACTCTCCCTCTGTGCCTCTCTTCCCCACTCTCCCCCACTCTTCCCCACTCTCCCTCTGTGCCTCTACCCCCCCTCTTCCCCACTCTCCCTCTGTGCCTCTACCCCCCCTCTTCTTCACTCTTGTCTCGGGCCGCGCTGCGCGCAAGCACGGCTTGCGCCGCGCTCTGCGCATGCGCGGCTCGCGCCGCGCTCTGCGCAATGCGCAGCACTTTATAATTGTCAAACTGCGATTCGTCTGAAGCGTGACGACGAATCGCAGTTAGACAATTATAATATGTGATTAGTTCTATGGGCCTGATAAGCTACTGAGAGGAGCCCGTTTTAGCTCATTTGTGCCCATCACAGGGATAAATATCCTGTAATATATCAGCTCTATTATGCATTGCAGCAATATTAGGTACAATATGGAGCATCCGCCTCCTGAGGAATCTGTATGTGGACCAAGAAGCCACGGTCAGAACCGAACATAGGACAACAGAATGGTTCAAGATTGGGAAAGGAGTGCGACAAGGTTGTATATTGTCACCTTATTTATTCACTTTATATGCAGAGTACATCATGCGTAAGGCCGGGCTGGATGAATCCAAAGCCGGGATCAATATTGCTGGAAGGAATATCAACAACGTCAGATACGCCGATGATACTACTCTGATGGCTGAAAGGGAGGAGGAACTAAAGGACCAAGATAAGGGTAAAAGAAGAGAGTGCAAAAGCTGGCCTGCTGCTCAACGTTAGGACAACAAAGATCATGGCAAACAGCACTTCCTGGCAAATAGATGGGGAAGAAGTGGAGGCAGTGACAGATTTTATTTTCCCGGGAACATATGGAGGTGAGCGCTGCACCAGGACTGCCGGAGAATTGTGATTTTAGTGAAAACTGCTTAAATTCTGTTGGACTGCAAGAAGATCCAATAAATCAATACTTCAGAAAATCAAGACAAACTGTTCACTGGAAGGTTTGATCATCAGCCTGAAGATCAAATATTTTGTCCATATCATGAGAAGACAGGATGCCCTAGAGAAGGTTCTGAAAAAGATTGATGTCAAACTGAGAAGGGGAAGGCAGAGATGGATAGAGGTCATTGAAGCAATTAACATTGAGGGAGCTCAGAGGGGCAGCGGCTGAGAGATGTGCCTGGCATCAGAGTCACAGAGAGTCGTACTGACTGAACAAGTACACAATAACAAAGGTTTAACGCAAGGTATTTCTAGGTAAAGTTTAAAGGTATCTCCTGTGTGATTGGGCGTCGCATATCAAATCATTTTATTGAGAAATTCTGTATATTTGTAAGTTAAAGTACATCTGAAATGTCTTGTGTGAGCTCCACTCCCAAGACACCCATGTAGGCAGAGCGTCCTAGCCAATGAGCTGTGCAGAGTTGTGTGCTAGCCATTCAGCTGTCCGTATCATGTCTGCCTCCCGAGCAGATTGGTCTCAGCCATTGAAAGGGAAACGGATATATTGTTGTACCTGCCTCTGATTGGCCACAACTAATTATGGTTTTTATTCTAATCAACTGAAGAAACTTCCTTATACTCTTCACTAAAAACCACATGTGAAGCGGTCCTGGCAGAATCCCTGGGGGCCGCACGGACAACATAAGATATATTGGAGAGAAATGACTAGTATCAGAGCTCTATTAAGTCACCATTATCGTATTTCCAGGTTTAAGTGTAGACACACACACACACACTCGAGACTGGATTATAGTGTTACACTTTTTTAACATATTACAAAGGCTTTACAATACTAACCATATTTTTGCACCTTATTTAAGTCCAAAGTGAACACAAATGTACTATTTATTTACTATAATCTGTACGGTGGTAGCTTATGTCTCTCTTGCCCACCAAATGATGATGTGGTAAATAGCAACAGTGATATTAATAGCGCTAAAGCCCAAATTTTCCCCCATTTTCACATAAACCTGATCACAGAAGCAGCGAGTTACAGGTCAGATCCAGACACAAATAGAGGTCTATTACTGCCCTGTAATTCTGCTCTACCTTCTAGCCTGGAATAAATTATTTACTGAGACGCTCTATATTACAGACACCAATCTCCTTTACCCAGTGTCAGTATCTACATTATTCAGGGTTTTTTAAACAGCTTAACAAAAATTATTTATTACAATTTTTTATTCAAGTATAAAGAGAATCGCTGCTAGACATTATATATATATATATATATATATATATCTCATTTATACATACATAGAACAAATGTTTGTCCAATAAAAAGGTATCACTACATACTGCAAAACTCTGATTATTCATATTATATATATACTAGCGACTAGCCCGTCAAAAAATGCCGGTCAATTATTATTATTATTGTTTATTTATAACGCGCCAACATATTCCGTAGCGCTGTACATAAGATAAGTTCAAGACAAAGATACATACAAGTTAACACATAGTAAAACAAGGAGGGCCCTGTCTTTGAGTTTGGAATCCAGTGTCCATGGTGCTTTTCCTAAAACACCTTGTGGGATTGAAACTCGCAGACTTACATCTTAAAGGTATTGTGTGAGGAAAAGGAGGGAGAGAGATTTGAGAGTGTGTTAGGGTGAGAGGTGATACGCTTCTTTAAAGAGATGTGTTTTTAGAGAGGATTTGAATGATTTGAGGTTGGAGGATAGTCTGGTGGAGCGAGGCAAGGAGTTCCAGAGAATAGGGGCAGCACGAGAAAAGTCCTGAAGGCGAGAATGAGAAGAGGTGACAAGAGTTGTGGAAAGAAGAAGGTCATTAGCAGAGCGAAGAGGGCGTGTGGGGGAGTATTTGGAGATGAGACCAGAAAGGTATGGGGGAGTGCACTTGTTGAGGGCTTTGAAAGTTAGGGTCAGGATTTTAAATGTTATTCTTGAGGCTATGGGAAGCCAGTGGAGAGATTGACAGAGAGGTGATGCCGACACTGAACGTTGTGTACGGAAGACGAGTCTAGCAGAGGCATTCATAATGGATTGAAGTGGAGATAGTCGGGTGGTGGGTAGGCCAGCAAGAAGCGAGTTGCAGTAGTCCAGTCGAGAGATGATGAGAGAGTGTATTAGGATTTTAGTTGTGTCCTGTGTAAGAAAGTGGCGAATTCTGGAGATGTTTTTTAGATGGAGAAGACAAGATTTAGTTAGTGATTGTATGTGAGGGATGAAGGACAGGGCGGGGTCCAAAAGAACCCCAAGACAACGGGCTTGGGAGGAGGGGGTGATGATGTCATTGTTGACAGTGAGAGAGATGTGAGGAATTGAAGCTGTGGGAGAGGGAGGGAAGATTAGGAGTTCAGTTTTAGGCATGTTGAGTATGAGATAGTGGGTGGACATCCAAGAGGATATACTAGAGAGGCAGTTGGAGACGTGTGTTAGAAGAGAGGGGGATAGATCTGGTGCTGAGAGGTAGATTTGGGTGTCATCTGCATAGAGATGATATTGCAGCCCAAAAGAGTTTATAAGGGTACCAAGTGAGGAAGTGTAGATGGAGAAGAGGAGCCGGCCTAGGACAGATCCTTGTGGTACGCCAACAGACAGTGAGTAGGTAGAAGAAGAGGTGTGAGAGAAGGAGATACTGAATGATCGATTTTGCAGGTATGATGAGAACCACGAGAGGGCAGTGTCTCGAATACCGAGGGAGGAGAGGATATGGAGTAGAAGTGGATGGTCAACAGTGTCAAAGGCAGCAGAGAGATCTAGAAGGAGAATAGAAAAGGGACCTTTTGACTTGGCAGTAAGCAGGTCATTGGTGACTTTAGTGAGAGCTGTCTCAGAGGAGTGTTCTGGCCGAAAGCCGTATTGGAAGGTGTCAAGGAGGGAGTTAGAGGAGATAAAGCTGGTAAGGCGGGTATAGACAAGCCGCTCGAGCAGTTTGGAAGCCAAAGGAAGTAGAGAAATAGGGCGGTAGTTAGAAGCAATGTCAGAGTCAGATGAGAACTTTTTGAGGATGGGTGTAATTGTGGCGTGTTTTAGACAAGATATACTCTAAGGACCTTCAGCGCTCATTGCGAGCCTCTCCTTGCGTGTCATTTGGCTCCTCTATATTTTTTTAAATACCAATTAATTAATTGAATAATAAATTAATATAGCTTACCTTTTTCTAATTAATATATTTAACAATTAATAGCCTGAAGAGGTAACAATCTATTTTTATTGTCCTGCAGCATATAATGTCCAGTGGCATATGAATGTCCCAACTGTGCATTAGAAATAGGCTGCGTGCGCGAGGGCAAACCGTTGGTTTATTTGTGTAAAGCGCTAGTTTAGGTGCAGAATGTTGTGATGTAAAGTTCGGAGTGTAAAGTAGCGTTGTTTGTCTATGTGCTACGCAGTTTGGAAGCATTTGGTGTCCTTTGGAATAGTATATTTTGTACCTCGTACGTTCCTGGGTGAAAGTGGTATGCGCTTGGCGGTGTTTTGCGCGGTCCAGGGTCGTGCAGCCTTGTTTTAATTATTTTTTTTGGCTGCCATTTGTTTTTCTTGCTTAGCGGATTTTCAAGTGGCGAAACACATTAAAAAATCGACTTAAATTCGTGGTTCCACCTCACTCTCAGACGTCCTGGCTGTTCCCCCGTGCTCTGTGTGATGTTTTTGTTGTACTGTGTTTTTTGCTTTGAGCGTTTCGGCCGTTAACTTCACATTTTTTTTATCTTGGAAAATTGACTAGGGCTCTATATAAGCACAGAGCATATTTTTTTACAGAAGTTTTTAGTTAGTGATCTTCTATCTAACAGCAAGGTCTTCACTAACTAAAAACTTCTGTAAAAAAATATGCTATGTGCTTAAATAGAGCCATATTGGCCAAATCTAAATTTAATAAGGCTGTAAGTCCCGCGTGTTTCATTGCTGCATCGCTCCACAGGGTTCGCAGGCAATGAGCGCCTTTGGCTCTCATCGCCCAAGTGCTGCAAGTTTTAGTGCATTAACGGCTCGCCTCGCTATGCGAGGCTCGCAGTGGAAGAGTGCTTTTGGCACTCATCACCTAAGTGCTGCAAGTTAACGACTTGTCTCGCTACGAGAGGCTCGCAAGCAATGAGCACTCATCAAGTGCTGCAAGTTTTAGTGCCCTAATGGCTCGCCTTTCTACGCATCGCTCATTGCCTAAGTGCTCAGAGTTAACAGCTTACCTTGCAAAGCGTGAAGACGACTCGTAGTTTCACAATTATAATATGTGAAATTATATATATATATATATATATATATATATATATATATATATATATATATACTTATTTATTTTCAATGGGAATTTTTTTTTACTCCCCCACCCCCAATTTATCTCTCAGTAATCTGACCAGGAAATATTTTTTTTTACATGGTAATTTAGGTTGAAAAAAGACTAGTCCATCAAGTTCAACCTTATTAGATCTCCTCTGATCTGCCATACGCACATTTAACAGAGGAAGGAAAACAGAAAAAAAAAAACAGGGAAAAAATATAAAATTCCTCACTGAACCCAGATACTTGCGGTCTGATTCATTCCTGGATCAATACTCCCTCTCTCTATCCAGGATAGCCCTTAATGCCCTTTTTATTTAAAAATAAATCCAATCCCTTTTTAAAGTTATCTATCGAATCCGCTGTCACCACCTCCTTTGGTAGAGAATTCCACAGATTAACCACCCTCACTGTGAACAACCCTTTTCTTTCTTTAAGGTTAAATATTTTTACTTCTAATCTCAAAGGGTGTCCTCTTGTCAGTTGAAAATCTCTTGGCACAAAAAGTGACAAAGCCTTATATTGACCCTGGATATATTTATATAAGGCAATCATATCCCCTCTTAGACGCCTTTTTATAGAGTAAATAAGTTTAATTTTGTTAACGTAGCCCCTCCATTCCCCTTATTAGTTTTGTTGCCCTTCTCTGTACTTTTTCCAGTTCTAAAATGTCCTTTTTATGAAGTGGTGCCCAAAATTGTACTCCATATTCCAAATGAGAGTGTACTAGGGATTTGTATAGTGGCAGAATATATTATTATTATATTTGCTTCCCTTGCTTCTATACCCTTCTTAATACATGCTAATATTTTACTTGCCTTTGCAGCTGCTTCTTGGCATTGAGCACGGTTACCTAGGTGGTTGTCCACAAGCACTCCCAAATCCCTTTCAATGTCTGATACACCTAGATTTATTCCATTAAGATTATAAAATTACATGGCTATTTTTCCTTCCCCGATGCATAACTTTAGATTTATTCGTATTAAATCTCATCTGCCACTTAGATGCCCATTCCTCTAATTTATGCAAATCTCTTTGGAGAGAAAGTACATCATTATCTGATTTAATTACCTTGCACAACTATTTTTTTTTTTTTTTAAACATATTTTAGACGTTCAAATGTGAACACAGATGTACTATTTATATACTGCACGGTGGAGGCTACTATCGCTCTTTTGCCCACCATAAATGAAATGATTGTTGTGGTAAACTACCTCGCAACAAAATCTACTACACAAGCTAGGATACGGCCCCACACTGAGAGAGGCAGTAACCTCACAACAGTGCTGTCTGTGGTTAGGTTTCCTGGCTTGTGCCTCCCTCCCACTAGCCCTAAAGCAGATACTTTGCATCATTCCATGCAGCCATTTTTTGTTTGCGTTGTTCAGTCATTTATGACTCTCTGTGACCTCATGGACCGTAACACAAACATCTTTATATCCATGGTCCTGCTGGTCCACTTGGTATTTAGGGCATAGACACTGGAGTGGTTTGCCAGTTCCTTCTCAGTGGGCCATACCACTAGGTGGTCTCCCATCCAAGTATTGACCAGGCCCAACCCTGCTTGGCTTCAGTGTGGTGTGACCTCTTGGTTGTCTGACTGAAATCAAACCCAGGTCACAGCGGTGAAAGCACAAAATCCTAACCACTGGACCACCAGGGAAACCTAGCACTCCATAAATGTAAACGCGCCTCTCACACACCATCATCTTTGCAATACAGACATTACATATGAATATATTGCTTCCTCTATAACGTGAACTCCACCACAGCATTACAAAATATCCTTAATTCACATCAAGGACCTCGATCATCAGTCTGGTGTAGACCTGAGTGTGGAGGAGGATGTTTTGCGTTTATTGCTCATTTTGTACAATTCTTTGTGGCCAAGGTCATGTGTTCATAATAAACCCAACGCACGGGCTGCAGGCGCGATATGTAATATCAGCTCGGGGACTGCACCGATATAGCACAGCCATGAAATGAAGATTAATATGATCCTGCAGAAAACACTGCAACTACTGCAAGAGAGCAAAAAATGGTGGAATATTTAATTAAAATGATATATCTGAAGAGCATCCATACTGGACCACTTAATTACATATTAATGGCTATTTATTGTTTAAAAGTAAGTATATTTCCCATTAGCAAGTCAACTTCTTCAACAGAGCACATTACATATGACATTTAAAGGTATATGAAGTATCATGTATTATGAATACATCGGATAGAGGGGAATCAGTAGTGAATGAGAAGACTTTTTACATGAAAAAATCCCAAAATAAACATTAAATAAACTTATCCTACTTATTTTCGACTTGAATTTGTAAACGGTGCCGGACACCAAATTTATTTTCTATTTGATTCATATGGCGAGTGCCTACTATGACCAGATAAAATCACAATATAAAACAGTTGGTTCCTGTAGTTTGTAATAAACAATTAGTAGGAATATGGGTCATTTATACTTCATATATATGGGCCTCTTGGCCAAATGACACACGCACAAGAGCAGGGATAGAGTGAAGGCCTATGACCTCAAAGGTTCCTCCTACCTGGAAGGCTCAGTAGCGGATGCCCCAAATCTGGCTAATGCATGCTAACCAAATAGTAGGAAACACAGACCTGATCACCTGCTGGAAACACTGCCTATAAAAAATATAGGCTATATTGTTTGCAAAATGCCACACAAGAATAGCGTGCACCACAAAGACCAATATACACAACTTACTTTACCCTAACGTTTGCACGTTTCTTTAGTTTTGTAGCAGTTGATTTTGAGAAGGAATGTTCCAGAAAATCCAAGCAAACTAGCATAATTCATAATTAGTTGTGACCAATCAGAGGCAATTACAACTGTGTTGCAATGTCTAGGGATCAGCCTTTGCAGTGTGTAGTCTCAGGGACGGCTGCTCTAGATCTCTGCACTGTGCTGCGGTTGGGTGGTAGGTTGGTATAGCGTTAAAAAAAAAGAAGGTATCACTTAAAACTGGGAAACTTCCATACTCATTTAAATAGCCCTTTAATATTGCTGGGGAAGCCTTTAACTGTAAAGTCACTGTCTGAGGACGTTATACTCCCATCAATTTATATACTATTGTTTTTAATCACTTTTAATATAATGATTAAAGTTGACACAGAGGAGTTTCCAAATATAGTATAATTTAAAATAATAGGCAACAAGTACACTAACAGTTTAATGTTATTAAAAAAAATCTCACACATGCCTTAGTCTACACTCTGCTTAAAGGGCTACTGCGCAATGAATATATATATATATATATATATATATATATATATATATATATATATATATATATTCTATTTTAAAACTAAAAGTCTAAGCATAAAAAGTCCTACAGCTAGTTTTTAACTAACCAAAAAAATAAATGATGCCTCTGCAGGGCGCTGGAAGGATCCATAATATATAGATTGAAGTTGTGTGTGAGAGGGGGGCGTTTACATTTTTGGATTGTTGGTTGCATTGAATGTTGCAAGGTGCCTACTTCTGGGCCAGAGGTGGGGAAGGGGTGTAGTGTCAATGTCAGTCTTATACAGCTCTAGACTTCTGCTTGTTCTTTCATCCATTACTCCTCCATAATTACAAACACACACCACTATCATCCAGCTCTTCAGATATGATGTAACAGACACAAAATGGGTTCCTGTACTCAAACATGCTGCAAACATTAACATTTTCCAAAACAAATGTTTTCCGTCCCCGGCTTACACAGCTGCTAGTATTGTTCGTTTAATACATATTTGACAAAGTGTCTTTTCTTCAACTGCAGTGCTCCTTTAAAGGCTGAAATTGCTGCCTTAAAATACCACTTGCAATAAGTGACATTTAAAGCCCTGTTTTTTTTTGTGGAATGTGCAGAG
>CM050164.1:463223564-463433437 GCA_027410445.1 Discoglossus pictus
TGCAGTGAGGGACAAAAGAGGAACAAGAGGGAGGAAAGAGAAAGAAAGATTATGGGAGGGAGAATAAATGCATTGTATGTGTGTATGTGTTTAACAGCTGGGTGGCATGAAGGTGGGTATATAATTGTACAATGTGCGTTATTTGCTTCTTGAGGCCGGAGAGCTTATAATTAGGAGCACCTCCTAATGAAGGGATTCATACTCACTGGGTTTTACCACTTGGCTAAGCTTCTATATACTGATCAACTGGTGAAAAAAAAAGAACAATATATCTAATACAAATCTAACACTGGAAATGCAATACCTTCCTTATTCACCCAGCAGGTAATGCCAAGCAGTGCCACTATCCAGTTCAGCTTATTATGTATTGTGCCAATGCAGGAGAAGGTTTGCCCAACTATAAAACTCATAACTAATACTAAAAGTATTTAGCAGCGAAACTAGTAATCAGCACGGATACGTTCACACTGTAGGAATGTTAGTTGTCACATTAATACCGTTTTGTTTAACTACACGCGTTAACCTACTCATGGCCTCTCATTTTTGTTTTAGTATTCTGACAAGCAGATAAAGGACTCTTGAGATGCGTCAGATACTATCTGCAACTTCAAGTTCACAAATCCAGTCATATTTTAGGTTTAGAAATCACAGTTTAAAAGACATTGTGTTCAAGTATAACCACTTCAAACAGACAATAATACTGACATACTGCTGACAGAGAAATAGGAATTCATCCTCCATACAGAACAACACGGCTCTCACAGCTGGTTGCCAAAAGGATTTATCTCTCTCTTAATGGATTTCAAAGGAGCTGGTTTCATGCTCCTAAGACATAAAATATTATTCCAGAAGCTCTTCAGAATATATTTCTACATCCTTTATATATGGTCAGGAAATAAAGAGACAAAGCACAACACAAACCCCATATTAATAGGCAAAACTCAGCTGGCATGGCCTAGAAAATAAAAAATACATCCATCCTTAAGGGATTACTGTATGGAAGGTGGTGTCTTTGAGAAAGGGAAGGTTCATGGATTTTACTAGAATTATAATAAAACTAGGAAATTGCCTGTCAAAAATGACGGGAGTAAAATTGCAAGCCTGACCATGCTGTTTGCCACACACGCGTGGCTCGCAATGAGCCGTAACTGTCCTGCTTTGTAATGGTCACCTTTGGCGCTCCTCATGAGGCCCACGATGATCGCATTTGGTGCTCATCGCGTGCCTGGCAATGAGCGCTTTTGGCACTCATTGCAAGCCTATCAACCTGTGTACTTTATAGGTGTCGCGCTTGAGGGTTACAGTGTTGGGTTGTGTTACTGCCTTGGGTTAAGTGTTACTGGCTTGTGTTAAGTCTTACTGCTTAGGACTCGTTTTTACGTCCTACGTGCTAGTTTTACGTCCTACGTGATAGTTTTCATTGTGTTACGGTTTTTCGTGAGCCATTTTTGAAAAAATGGCAAATATGGCTCAAATTACCTTGCTCACAAGCTCCCTGGCTCTCACTCCCCTGTGATGTGTGCAAGTAAGTTCATTTTAGGCATATTTGTGGGGGTGGGGGCGGGTTTTTCAGGTTTTTACAGTTCAGTGATTTGGGCGCTAAAAGTCGTAATTTTGTGCGGCCCATAGTCCATATACTGCCTCTGGTCCTAAGTCCTACGGGCTAATAGTGTAAAAGCCTGTACTATAAAGTAGTTTCTGCTCAGGTGCATGATATGAGGCCCGGTATAATTGGCTGAGCCAATGCACAAAGGGACTGATCTGTCCTGATGGCGAATGGAACTGGGGAAAATGTCAGTTGGTGGATTGTATGAGGCCCGGTGTTATTAGCTGAGCCCTTGAAGAACTGACTGATTCAGTACTTATGGTGAATGGAGCTTGGAAAGATGTCAGTTGGTCAGTACTCTGGTGGATGGTATGGTATAATCATTGAATAGACTCCTAGATACATCCAGTATGGCTCCTAAAAGTCTTCATGGCTCCTAGGTATTATAGATATTTGTTCACCCCCTAATCAATTCGATGTTACACATTTATCTTGACTCATTCCAGTGAGAATTTCAAGTCTTGTCTATCTAAGGAGCGGCCTCTTTAACATGCAGCCAGCAAGATCACCACAGACACAATACGTTGCAGTAAGTTTAAATTAAAGATGTTCAATTTCCAAAGGAGAAGCATTGAATAAAAAAAGCATGCTTCATGTAGGGTATTCAAGGTTACTGCAGCAAAAACACGCAGACTCCTCATTGTGCTTGCTTAGCACCTGCAAGCAGCTACATTTACCTGATGACACAAGCAATTATATGAAAGCAGTGCTGCTGGATCTGTGCAGCTTGAAGATAGTGTATGAATCAATCAAACGTGGCTATAGATAGCTTAAGACCTTCTCAAATGTGCCTGAATTATGGATAGCACCGAGCCTGAATAAGAATGTCAGACATTTATATAGTGTGTCTGGTGTCAAAGTACTGAAATTAAATCTGGATATTTATCTGTACATTTTTGTTGTTTTTTTTTCCATTTCTAAAAGCACATTTATATATATATATATATATATATATATATATATATATATATATATATATATATATATATATATATATATATATATATATATACACACATACATATCATATATATATCTACATACATACATACATATACATATAGATATATATATATATATATATATATATATATATATATATATATATATCTACATACATACATATACACACACACACACAGTTGTGCTCAAAGTTTGCAAACCCTGGCAGAAATTGTGTAATTTGGGCTATAAATTTGAAAATATGAATGGTCATGCAAATAAAATTTATTTTATTGATTGCAGGTAGTGATCATATGAAGCCATTTATTATCACACAGTTATTTGGCTCCTTTTTAAATTATAATGATAACAGAAATCACACACATGGCCCTGATCAAAAGTTTACATACCCTTGAATGTTTGGCCTTGTTACAGAAACACAAGGTGACACACAGGTTAAAAATCACAATTAAAAGGTTAATTTCTCACACCTGTGGCTTTTTAAATTGCAAAAAGAGTTGGTGTATAAATATTCAATGAGTTTGTTAACTCTCATGTGGATGCACAGAGCAGGCTAGATACTGAGTCATGGGGAGCAGAAAAGAACTGTCAAAAGACCTACGTAACAAGATAAGGAAACTTCATAAAGATGGAAAAGGATATAAAAAGATGTCCAAAGCCTTGAAATGCCAGTCAGTACGGTTCAATCACTTATTAAGAAGTGGAAAATTCGGGGATCTCTTGATACCGAGCCAAGGTCAGATAGACCAAGAAAGATTTCAGCCACAACTGCCAGAAGAATTGTTCAGAAAAACCCACAGGTAACCTCAGAAGAAATACAGGCTGCTCTGGAAAAAGACAGTGTGGTGGTTTCAAGGAGCACAATACGACGATACTTAAACAAAAATTAGCTGCATGGTCGAGTTGCCAGAAATAAGCCTTTACTGCACCAATGCAACAAAGAATCTCGGTTACAATATGCCCGACAACACCTTGACACAGCTCACAGCTTCTGGAGTGAAGAGACTAAAATAGAGCTTTATGGAACAACCATAAACGCTATGTTTGGAGAGGGGTCAACAAGGCCTATAGTGAAAAGAATACCATCCCCACTGTGACGCATGGTGGTGGCTCACTGATGATTGTGGGGGAGCTCTAAAAGCACGGGGACTCTTGTGAAAATTGCTGGCAAGATGAATGCAGCATGTTATCAGAAAATACTGCCATATAATTTGCATTCTTCTGCATGTGACAATGACCCTAAGCACAAGGACAAGTTGACCTCCAGTGGTTACAGCAGAAAAAGGTGAAGGTTCAGGAGTGGCCATCACAGTCCCTTGACCTTAATATCATCGAGCCACTCTGGGGAGATCTCAGACATGCGGTTCATGCAAGACTACCAAAGACTTTGCATGACCTGGAGGCATTTTTACAAGATGAATGGACAGCTATACCACCTGCAAGAATCAGGGGCCTCCTGGGCAACTATTACAAAAGACTGCACGTTTATTTTTATGTAGAAGACATATTGTCAATATCTAGTCCTCAAAAGGCTGTTGCCATGACCATGGTTTTCAGAATAAATGATCATTTTAATAATTAAAAAGGAAATGTAAGATTTCTGAGTTTTACTAGATATATAACATACATGTGCATCCATTACTTTTATGCACCTTATTTTATAAAGAAGTGCTTATAAGCCTCTTTTTTCTGCCTAAAATCATAAAAGTTTTACCCGTTTGGGTCTGCTCTCTGCAGCTTATGAACAGACTATGAAGTGTAGTGTTTCAAATTAGCCTGTCAATGATATCTCTCAGGGAGCATGTTGCAGAAAGTTGCCACGGATTGGTTAGTATGAGGCAGAAAAAAAAAAAAAAGGTTTGTGAGCAATTCTTAGATAAATAAGCTATATAAATCTAAATATAGATAGATATATTATATTCCTAGTGAAATCCAGAAACCTTTCATGTCCATTCAAATAGAAATCTCTGAACATAAACTCCAAGTACCAAACAATGGTTTATATGAGCAGTTTTACTACAAGTTAGTATTACGAGTACTGCTTACATTATAACATGTTAAAATCGTGCATTGATTTATAGGCACAGTGATGGTTGGCTGTAGTTTATTTGACACCTCTCTCCTGATAAACAACACGACGGTTACTGTCAAGGTTAATTTTGGGTGCTATGAATCCTTGCACATTGCCAGTACTAATACACACGTGTATAGTTATGCGGTATTATTGTGAGAAACCTAGATAAATAGATGTTGCTATTTTTACCTCAGGATCCACGTGGCAGACATCTTGGATTTCATGGATATTTAACAAATGACAGCTATTCCCTCTATTTTTACAACAAAAATATCACAAAATCTATTTCAGCCAGTGGGTTCGGCAGCACGAGCAAATGTGTTCTCTGCCACACCACAGGCAGCTACCATAATCATGTATAATAAATCTCCAGGCAGTTCAGCACTCTGGTATAGTACATGACAATGCATACCTAAGATGGCTGTCTCATAAGGAACCGTACACATCTCTTCATACTTCATAGCATTAACGTGCAAACCTTTTCATTTCAAGGGCAGCATATAAACCTCACAAATAGTCCTAAAAAATATATTTAACCCTATGCTGGATACATAGAAAAAAATAATAATGTAGGAATCAATGATACACAGAGCTGAATTAAATGTTAAATGGATATAGAAGGCGCACGGTCTGTAATATTAAAATAAACTACCTAAGTGTTTGTTTGCATCTAAACATGATATTAACAAGTGCTTAAAAGTGCTTTTTCACTAAAACCTTTCAAAACTATATGCATGAATTCTGGGGGCAGACCTTTGTAGGAACTATTTCTATTGGTGCAATATGTACTGGCTAGGTTGTTTCTCACCAACAGGTTTTGAAATACTCCGGCGACAACCCCTGATACATTTGTACTTCTGGCTCCAGTATATGTATAGGAAAAGTCCCTTTCCACACTCCTAGAAAGAGCCCATGGGGCCTCCAATAAAATATTCCTGTGTTAAGATATTTATGGCACCCCGTTTATAGATATATGAAGAGCTTTGAGTACTTTGTGGAAGAAAAGCCTTATAATAATAATAATAATAATGATGATGATGATGATAATAGTGTAAGGCTCTTTAATATAGAAATATTCTGATTTTCCACTAGTTTGTCTACAGTTTTCTTGGCAACCACTAAGATACTGGGGGCCTCATTCTATTATCGGCCGTAGGAAATGCGGGGCCGCAAAGACCGGCCGCTGGCTATTTGCCTATTCTATTCCCTTCCTGCTGGGGGTTTCCGGCAGGCTTGCGGCCGGCGCCTTGTTATCCCTTGCGGCAGCACGCGCCGGAGGAAAGCCTTTGATCTTAAACGGCCGCAAGAGTTTTGGCCGTAAGAAAATCCTGGTTGCTATTCAATTGCTCCGGGAACCCTCTCTGCAAGGCTAAAACCGAGCCGCAGCTTACTTGCAGCAAAAAGGTCCCGCAGGCACACAATTAAGCACATTTTAAAGCCATAATAAAGCCATCCTGCACTCTTATGAGACTATAAAGTGATTGTAGGTGTTAGCATTCATAGCACAACATTCCCCTACACTCAAATCCGTAAATTATTATTTTTTTAAATGTATGTCACATATCCATGTAAAAAGTCCAGAGGGCTTAGACCACCTCAGACCCGCCCACGCTTCGGACGGAAAATAAACAAACAGTTAATGTAATCTCGGATTTGGGCTGATGTGCAAGCTTGAGAGGGGATCCCAATAATCCTCATGTCCCCCATAATGATCCCTAACATTTACAGAGCTTTACAGTGCCGTCTTGAATTTATTTTTGCATTTAAAGATTTCTGAGCTTACGGCCGATTGCAAGATATACGTAAGGGGATATCCTTGCGGCGCCGTATAATTGAATTGCAAGGTAACGGGAGCCCCGCTAGGAATCGCAGCTTTGTGGCCGATTTACGGCCGATAATAGAATGAGGGCCTTGGTGTTTAAACGTAACCGAATATGGACACAAATCAGGGTCTGAACGATTTAAATCACAATAGGAGCCAGGCAGATTAGTGAGGAGCCACCAAGATGTTTTTAGGAGTCAGAAGAGAGAATATATCCATAGACATGTATACAAAATGAACAAACAGGAGTCATTGGTTACATTTTAGGAGCGACTGGCTTCCAGGCTCCACCGTTTCTTGAGTGCCAACTCAAAATATCATCTCCTCATTTTAAATAATGTTTTGGTTGAACATAAAACAGAAATAGTGTAAAAAGTCACTGTGAACTGGTTAGGATTAACTGTCCATCCCCATGATTTGGTATGATCTAGGTCTCTCCAAACGGATACTCAACATCTCCTGTGTTATGGCATGACAGTCTTGCAATGTACTATTTAGAGAAATATAGGGCGATAAGGGGCCCAGTGGCCTCATGTGGCCTTCAGACACTTCCCAAGCAGTCTCTACAGTGGGAGAGTCACTCTTCATGAGTGTAATCTCTCTCTGTTGGAAGGATGGGTCAGGTCATTATTAAATTAAAGTTCCCTGCCGAATGAGGTACATGTTCAAGTGTCAAAGCAGATCAAATCATTTGATTTGTTGATTGCCCTTTAAATTACACTTTTGGATAACTGAACCCTCCTTGATACCTCTAAATAGGAATGGTTAAAATTTGACAATGCTAAGGAGCGAGAGAGGGGCGAGGGGCGGCAAGCGAGGCGAGGGGCGGCGAGCGAGGGGGCTCTGCTGTAACTGTTGAGTATAAAATTCCATTTTCTTTGCATTTTTCTATTCATCTAGTTTTTAACTAAAGAGTGGGATGGGAAAGGAACCAGACGTTCATTCAGTGATACTGCAGCCAACGCTTGGCACAGCTCTCAAAATCTATTAAGTGAATGAGTAAGAATCAACAGCAGATTTTTACTTTCACTAAGGATTGGTATAAGAAACGCTTTGCTGATTTATATAGTGTGAAACAGCTAAAAAGGAAAAACTCTTAAAAGGACTATTGAAGTTAAAAAAATAAATAAAGAATAAAAAACCTTAATTTTTGCTATTATAAATCTTGCTTTAATGGCAGCAGACATTTTCCTTTGCTGCTAACAGAATAAGACATTCGGGAAGTATGGGAGGAATCACATATTTAGAGAACGTTATTCACTTCTTTTGAAAGACTGTCACTACAAAGTGGCACTTCACAATTTGACTGAATTCAGAGGAAGCACCCAGTATCATAACCCTCCACCTTAGGCTACAGGCAGGATAGTGTTCCCAGACTACAGAGATCTTTGCAATGGTACTTTAAAAAAAAAAAAATAAGTCACCTGATCAAAGTTTACCCTAAGCTAGTGCCGTCTTCTTTAGTGTGGGGTCAGATTTTTAAACGGACAGTGAGCTGGCGGGCCGGACTAATACTGGCTAGTGAGCCATATTTAAATAATACATTTAAAAAAAATAATGTATATGCAAATAGAGAAAATATATTTTGTATGAAAAACTATATGATATCCAAAATGTTTAAAAGTGACTCAAATATGTGTATATATGTATATATTAAATTTCAAACCCAAACGTCATCTTCTTTAATGGTCACTTCAAGTGATTTTTTTTTTTTTAAAAGGACTTCTGTATTATCCTAAAATCATTAGCTAGATGGGTTTATTGGGCATCGACTCAGACTATTCATACTCAAGGATTTAAAAAACAAAACAATATTCAACATTAAATTTACTGTTAAAGTTCAGACTGGTGTCCACCAACTATAATGGGTGAGGTGGTTTAGTCTCTCAAGTTGATGCTAAGTTTTCAGACACAATGTGTACCACCAAAACCACGATCTCCATTGCTCGGAGGCTTGCTGTGTTACAGTGAGCTTCTTTCAGATTGTTCTTAAAACCCTTTACACCTCTAAGCCAGCCTCTCCTTAAGGACCTTGCCAGAGCGGAGACAAACCCTTAGCTGGAGGCCGATACGCTAATCTTTGGAAATTAATTAATATTGTTATTTAAAACTGTTAAACAGGAATTGTATTAATGATCCGTGCATAATTAAAATAAACTACCTTCCTTGCTCTTAATGTTGAAAAAGAACCATTTTTGAAATAAACAACAACCAACAATCACCTAAAGTAATCTACCCGTCTTATGTACCAAAAAACAACAGGTACAGGGACACAGAACGTTTTTAATCCTGATTTAAACACTACAATTTTTTTTTTCGGAAAAAAATATTCAGCTAAAATGTGTATAAAAGTTTTATTGAAAAGTATATGGAACTAGAATATTGCCCGTGAGCTAAGGCAGTTTGGTGTATGGTAATCATATAAATAATACATTAATAAAGTAATATACTTTACCTATTTGGAAGTAATATATGCAGGAAGCATTGTGCTGAAGAGCTGACAATCTGTTTTGATGTTGCTGCAGCATCAGTCCTGTGGAGCTGCTGTGTAAGTGTCAGCAATGTGTGCAGTGTGTAGTGTAATAGTGTGCGTGCGCAGCAAAATCCGTTAGGGTAGCTGTGTACTTCCGGATTGTGTAAGTTAGAGTTGTAAAATGGCGCCTAATGTGTGGTACGCAGCTGTGGGCGATTTTGCGTCCTCGTTCTTAGATCTCGTCCGGCTTTTTTGGAAAATCCGGATGTGTTTGGTGGTGTTTTGCGTCTTTAGGGTCCTGTAGCCTCGTTTTCTTCGACGGACATTTTTTTCTCTCGCTTAGGGGATTTTCGGGTGTCTAAACTCTGTAATTTGGACTTAAATGGAGGTGTAACTTCACTTGCAGAGGTCCTGGATGCCCCCCTTGCTGTGGGTAAGCTTTGTTGTGTGTATTTATTGTGTTTCTAATGTTTTCAGGTTTGCGCGGGTTGGCCGTTAAAGTCGTATCTTTGTGAGGTCGTAGGTTTTTTTTTTAAAGTCCCGCGTCTCGTATTTGTTTGTCATAACTACGTAAAAGTTGCGAAGTCCGCAGTTGCAGGCAAGGAGCGCCTTTGGCTTCGCGAGGGATGCAGTTGCTGTGGGCTCGCTTCGCGAGGGCCACAGGTTTGCTATGCGAGCCGGCAGCGTTAGCAACAACCCGCTTGCTCACAACTATTACAGGTGGTGTAGAGAGCATACTGTAGAATATTAGAAGGATGCATACAGCTATATTACTGCTTATTGGTTGACAGAGGCAAGCCCCCAGAGCAGCTTATTATGCCGAGATATGAAAAAGATAAAGCAGCAATACATTAAAGGGGATATGGCACTTTCCTGGATTTTACTAGGTATATAAAATCTCTGTGTTTCAATTCACCTTCATATACTTTAAGTGATTTTAAGCTGTTTTTAGTGCCTAAAATCAAACAAATAGTCTCTGTATGGGTCTGCCCTCAGCAGCGTATGCAAACACAGACTCTGTAGTGTGCTAGCCTATCAGCCTCCATGTCTTAGAGGTATGTTGCGGAGAGTTGGTTACCAAGCTTATAAGCACTGCTTAATACAATAAAGTACATAAAAGTGAATATACACAGGGATATTATATACCTAGTAACACCCAGGAACCTTTGATATCCCTTTAACAAACATCATGTTTCAGATACAAAAAGTCTTTCCACATCCCTTTAGTTCTCAGAATACTTATCCTTGCCATGAGGCCTACTACACCCATCACCGACTATTTTTAATAGATCGTTGAATATTGCCCATCCAGCTTCAAACTGTGCCCTTTTGTTCTATTACCGTTCTTTTCCTAAAAACGCTTTTCAACCTTGAACATTTTTGAAAGTTTATCTACCTTCTCACCTTCAAGCAATATATATTATGACCTTATTAAAGTGTTTTAAATCATACACCGTTTTAGTAATACGCTCATAAATTATAGGCACTGATTTTGTCGAATAGAAATGGACTCTCAACAGTATTCAGTTATGAGAGATGATTTAAGGGCCACTGCATTATTATTTTTTATTATAATAAAAAAAAAAAAAATTATATATATATATATATATATATATATATATATATATATATATATATATATATATATATATATATATATATACATACATACATACACACACAGTGCATTGCAAAAGTATTCACCCCCCTTGACTTTTTACCTATTTGTTACATTACAGCCTTACGTTCAATGTTTTGTTAATCTAAATTTTATGTGATGGATCAGAACACAATAGTCTGAGTTGGTGAAGTGAAATGAGAATAATATATCCATAAAACTATTTTTTTGAAATAGAAAACAGAAAATTGGCATGTGCGTATGTATTCACCCCCTTTGTTATGAAGCCCATAAAAAGCTCTGGTGCAACCAATTATCTTCAGAAGTCACATAATTAGTGAAATGATGCCCACCTGTGTGCAATCTAAGTGTCACATGACCTGTCATTACATATACACACCTTTTTTGAAAGGCCCCAGAGGCTGCAACACCTAAGCAAGAGGCACCACTAACCAAACACTGCCATGAAGACCAAGGAACTCTCCAAACAAGTAAGGGACAATGTTGTTGAGAAGTACAAATCAGGGGTTAGGCTATAAAAATATCCAAATCTTTGATGATCCCCAGGAGCACCATCACATCTATCATAACCAAATGGAAAGAACATGGCACAATAGCAAACCTGCCAATCGACGGCCGCCCACCAAAACTCACGGACTGGGCAAGGAGGGCATTAATCAGAGAGGCAGCACAGAGACCAAAGGTAACCCTGGAGGAGCTGCAGAGTTCCACAGCAGAGACTGGAGTATCTGTTCATAGGACGACAATAAGACGTACGCTACATAGAGTTGGGCTTTATGGCAGAAGAAAGCCATTACTTTCAGCGAATAACAAAATGGCACGTTTTGAGCTTGTGAAAAGGCTTGTGGGAGACGCCCAAAATGTATGGAGGAAGGTGCTCTGGTCTGATGAGACTAAAACTGAACTTTTTGGCCAGCAAAGAAAATGCTATGTCTGGCGCAAACCCAACACATCACATCACCCAAAGAGCACCATCCCCACAGTGAAACATGGTGGTGGCAGCATCATGCTGGGGGGATGTTTTTCAGCAGCCGGGACTGGGAAACTGGTCAGAGTTGAGGGAAAGATGGATGGTGCTAAATACAGGGATATTCTTGAGCAAAACCTGTACCGCTCTGTGCGTGATTTGAGACTAGGACAGGAGGTTCAGCTTCCAGCGGACAATGACCCCAAACACACTGCTAAAGCAACACTTGGGAGGTTTAAGGGGAAACATGTAAATGTGTTGGAATGGCCTAGTCACAGCCCAGACCTCAAGGTTGTCTGACTTGAACACTTCCTGACAACTAAGGGATTGATCATCTACTGAATAGTGGAGGGAGAGGGGTGGGGGTGTTATTACACTATTGGAGCTTCGGATAGCAGCCCACATCGCCACACATGCTCAGAAGAAGCTTGAAACAATAACAGCAAGTGCTACCATGCAGAAATGTATAGGTCCTTGTCGCACACCCCCAGGGTCCAGCAAAGGAATTATTTATTTTATTTCCAATTAAAGCAATACATTTTTCTTCCACATTATGTCATTAGATCTCCCAACCCTTGGAAACATGATGGGGGTAGAGAGAAGCAAAAAACACGTAAGTCTGAAAGAAAACGGTCAGTTCAATTAATATTCCACTTTAGAACATATTTTCATGTATTGATATATAAAAAAAATAAAGGGATAACACAAGACATAACACAAGACACTTCCTATTCTTTAATATGGGCAGAGCTATTTTGCTATTCGTTGCATACTAATTTGCAACACACGTTTGTGAATGCGCACTTGTGTGTATTTCACTTGGTCATGCAATGCCAGCCATGACAACATGGCCACTGGTGACATCAGACAGACACATATACAGGACAAAACATGTGTGGGCGTGTGTTGCATATTAATTTGCAGCATTAGACAACAAAATGGCTGCTCCCATAGTGGAAATGTGAAAATCTAAATCACGAGTATTTAGTGATATCACTTTATTTAATATTGTATCAATAAAGTAAAATATATATTGATACAATAATAAAATAAATATGACTAAACTAGAAATGTATTTCAGGTTCAGTGATCCATTAAAGGGACATATAACACAACTGTTTTTTTATGCATTAAAAAATTGGTTTAAATATTACAAAAACTGTTTTGTTTTTATTGAAAATTGGTGCTGTACATGAAATCTAGGTACTGCATAACCTCAGAAACATCAAAGCAACACGGAGTCCATTCTGTTATTTACCTAAAACAATTAAAATACAACAGTAACTTGTTTGGGACAACAATTAGTTGCAGAAAATTACCGATTTGGAAATATAAAAAAGCTAAATAATTTGTTCTAACCATGCAATAAAAAATGAGAGCAAAAACAATAAAAAAAAAACATAACATTTTTTCCAATCCAGACCAATGATGAAATAAATGAGAGTTGAAAATGGAAATCTCTGCATTTAATATTAAAATGGATAGCAGATTATAAAGAGAAAACGCACAAAGCATGTATAATGAGCACAATTTGTATATAATCATCATCAGAATCGAGACAGAAGGTCAAAAAGCAGATGAGAGATACAATGAGAGAGAAGAATAGAGACAGAATCAGACGCCGTGTAAAATCAATATATATGAATGAGATGTACCGGCCTCAGTGCATATTAAAAGGATATACACAAACATAACTACACGGGTCAGGAAGCAGACATTTTATTCTTTCCTGCTGTCATTTTCTTTTCGCCGTCCATATTGGCGTTTATTATTGACAGACTTCTGTCGATTGATACAAAAGAGTACCAACTAGAACCAATTCCCATCATAGTTTATATTTATATTACATATATCTATTAGTGGCAGAGCTAGTGAATGGCGGGTTTATGTGCAAAATAATGTTGCCCCCCCTTGCAACTTCTCTAAACACCCCTTGGGGTTAATAAAAAAGCCAACAATACATGTAGATGATCAGATCAAACATATTGTGACAGATCCACTTTCGATTAAATAAGTATCTCCCTTCCTCATCTAATACATTAAGATTCCTCACCTGCTTCCCTATCCTATTGTGGATACTTATTGCAATATGAACCCAATATCACTACCATAAGCTTGCCTATGCAAACACTCATTATATTCAGAATATCCAAATAAAAGGACATGCAACACAATTATTTTTTCACGTATTAACATAATCCAAGTTGTGTCTTGCATGAAAAAAATATTAAGCAAAACCTGTTTAAACTTCAGTGAATCTAACAGGAAATGCAAGCCTTTAGATTTCATTAATAAATAAGTGTATATCTATATTACAAAATACAAAACTAGAGGTGCTCAATCAGAGAAGGAACTAACCTTAATAGGTTCATTCTAAGGACAGGATAACCCACTCTGAGAGCAGCCTCTTTTAGCCACTTGTGCCCGTTACAGGAAATATCATGTAGTATATCAGTCTGGTGCCACTCACTAGAGTGACCCAGCCCCGAAATACCAGGCAATTCCCCCTGAACAGGAGAAACAGCAAACCCAGACGCGTTTCGGCCTCTATGGGCTTCATCAGTGAGGTGCAGCTGATCTATATCTATATTACTGCTCATTGGATGATGGGACAAGCCCCCGATCAGTTGAATGCTTTAATTTGTTTTGTTTTTTTCTACCTTGAGAACTTTATTTGAAAAAGGGAAGCACACAATGGTACATTATTAAACATCATCTTTCCAAAAAATCCTTTCAGTGTCACTTTAAGAAAAAAAAAAAAAAAAAAGGAAATGCTGAAAACTACTGAATGATGTCAGCTGTGACAAGCCCTCAAACCACACTGTGGGTTACTTCTATTCCTAGCCGTGTGTACACACATCCTATTCACAGTGCACAGCGCTCCCCAACAGCTGGACATGTTGTTTTTTCCTCTCGTTAGTAGAACACCAATGCTTTGAATATCCTAACACTGTCTGGTACAACATTAAATAATTTTGAACACATGCCGAATTACACAAGCGAGTGCGCCACATGTCAGACCTGTCTGCGCCGTGCTGCGGCTACAGAATATTCAATGTATTACTTGCTTGCATGCAGCAATGCGCTGCGCAGGGGGATGGGGCTAAATATCCTGAGAACTATAGGTGTCTAGCCCTTTAAAAAATCTGTTATTTCAGATGTGAAAGAATCCTAATAACGAGTGGAGATCCGTGGGTGAATAAAACAATGGACCCTAGTGCTATTTTTTGTATATATATATATATATATATATATATATATATATATATATATATATATATATATATATATATATATATATATATATATATATATATATATATATATATATATATATATATATATATATATATATATATATATATATATATATATATATACACACACACACACACACACACATACATATATACACATACATACATACACACACACACACACACATTAAGAGCTACTACCTGGCTCCTGGGAACTGTCCAGACCGGTTTAGCTTATAACTTAAAGGGACATATACGTCACTATAAGTGCTCTTCATTGTGTGAAAGAGCACAAGATTCTATGTCTAAAAGATCTATTGTTTATTTTTTACATTAAACTTAGAACAGTTAATATGTGCAGTCTTGGGTATGTTTACATACACATTGCAGACTGCCCTATGATTTACAGCATCTGCTATTTGAAGCTCTGAACAGAAAGATTTATGATTTTAGTCTCTTTCAGGAATGTAATCAGCCATCAGTTAACCCACAAATAACATATTTGTGAATTTATAGCAGCCTTTATCCATACACAGATGAATTTGGGAAGAGTTGACCCTCTCTCTGCACACAGCTCTTGCCGTCAGTCTCTCTGGTGGCATGCCTAATTCTCATTTAACAGAACTTCATTTATGATTTTTTTTCTGTGAAAAAGGCACCTATTCCAAAAATTCAAAAAGTATTTAAACATATTTTCAGGGGTACATTACAGTGGTGTGCTCAAGTTGTGCTGATTTAACTGGCCTTTTAAGACCTTTAACAGAAATGTGTTTACTTTTGGACTTATTATTTAGCTTAAATAAATTATTCTAAAACCATGAATACATTCAAGTTTATCACATACCATGCCTTAACAGGATGGATATTTATATAGATAGATGACTTGAGAGTCAGGGCTCCTAACGTGTACTTCTGGCTCCTAAAAAAAAAAATCCTTCTGCCTTTATTACAGCAGTAAGTCTTTGCGTATAAGTCGATATCAACTGGGCTTAGTAATTTTATCCCACTCTTCCAATAAATAATGAAACTCCTTCAAGGTGCCTGGGGATCACTTGTGTACAACCCTTTTTAGGGCATTCCATAGCCTTTCTATGGCATGGAGGTCTGGGCTCTGAGCCATTCCAAGACTTTGACTTTCCTTTTCTGAAGCCATTCCTTGGTTGACTTGGACGTCTGTTTAGGTTGTTATCATATTTGAAGGTGGAATTCCTCCTCATCATCATCAGCTTGACAGAAACCAGTTGGTTTTGCAACAAAATAGCTTGACATTTGGAACTTTGGAGTATTTAGAGACACTGTCCCAGCTGAAGAGAATCAATCCCAAAGCATGATGCTGCCATCACCGTGCTTCACATTAGGTATGTTGTTCTTTGGATGATGAGAGGTGTTGTCTTTGTGCCAAACATATCTCTTACAATTGAGGCCAAAACGTTCAAGCTTTGACTCATCAGACCATAAGACATTTTAACACAAAGTTTGGGGTGACTGAATGCATTTATTTGCAATATTTATACTGGAATGTTCTTTTTTTGTGAGAAATGGCTTCTATCTTCTCACCCTACCCCATAATCCAAACAACATATGGGAGATTGTTCCCACATGAAGAGTGACCAGAACCTGCCAGAAATTCCTGCAGATACTTTAATATTGCTCTATGCCTCTTGGAAACCTCCATGAGAAGTGTCTCCTTGTCCTGTCATCTTTGGAAGGTCATCCAGATCCGGGCAATGTCTATGTGGTGCCACATTTTCTCCACTTATTTATGATAGTCTTCACACCGCTGGTTGGTACGTCCAACGCCTTTGATATACTTTTACACCCGTCTCCTGATCTGTACCTTTCAACAGCAAGATCCCACAGATGTTTTGTCCTCTCCTTGTGGTCAACGGCTATCCCAGTATAATGCAACCAAAAACAGTGGATTTTTAATTGGGGGTTAATCAAAACCACTTTCACTGATAGCAGGTGTATAATATATATCTTTGTACATGGTTTTGAATTGGTTTGGTTAATTCTGAACACAGCAACAGCCCCGATTATAAAAGGGTGTGCACATTTATGCAACTAGGGTGTTGCAGTTTTTTGGGAGTGTTTTATATCAAATATTTTTCCTAATAATTATCTATTTGTTTTTCTATTGTATTTTGCTGGTTGCAACGTTACATTATAAATGGGAAAATGTCAGATATGATGTATTTTGATTTCTGGCTTTACATAAAAACCTGAAAATCCAATAAATCCACTGTGTATATGTAATATATATATATAAAAAAAAGTGCTGTGTAGTGCATACAAATATTGTTAGCTCTTTATGGAAGTATCTCTCTTTTTTGGTATAATTATTTGAGCAGTGATGGGGACTCATGCTCTTAAATGGACCTAGGGCAACCCAAACCTATAAGTCATGCCCAGATCTCCAAGCACGATGTCTACACCTAAACATTATGTACCTCAAATTCATTACTATTGTATAACTTCATATTGATGCATGTAAAAAAAAAGAATTGTGAAGCCCATAATTTACAGCAGAGAGCTTGCTTTACATTTTACAATAAACACCTTTTTTTTCCCCAAACAACTAAAACGTATATATTCCTACACATTCCTCCCCAATCACCTTAAAGGACCATTGTAGATTTAGAAATTATCTAAATTATCAGCTGTAGCCTTGGCCACTTTTACAAAAAAATCCAGGTAAAATCTTTATTTAGGTAGGCACTGCTTGAACCTGAGTCTTCCACACTTCATGTACTCTTGGATATTGAGTGGGTGTGTTCTGCTAATTTTATATGTATTATCTATTTAGGAGTGGAAGGATGGAGTGGAGATTTTTTCATTATCTATTTAGGAGTGGAAGGATGGAGATGAGATTTTTTTCATTATTTGGGAGTAGAAGGAGGGAGAATATATATTTTCTTATTACCTATTCAGGAGTAGGAGTGAAAGAGATTTGTTGATCAATTGGTAGATTCTGATAAGATTTCTTTATTTAGGTAGGCATGAGTGGACCTGAAAGATGTTGTGTTTGTCATCCACACTTCTTGTACTCTTAAATATTGAGTGGGTATGTTACGCTAATTTTATTTGTATTATCTATTCAGGAGTGGAAGGATGGAGAAGATATTTATTTCCATTGGTGGATTCTAATAAGATGTCAGCATTTGCCATTTCCCTGCACACACATGCACAGAAGGAGGCTTCTCTGAAAATGTTTTATGTCCATGGCCTAAATAGCTGCTAATATTCATTAGCTGCATACTTCGAAAATGTAAAGCGACCATTTAACCCTTACACCTGCACTACAGTAAACACAAGTGATTGGCATTCCCCTGGCACTGGAATGGCTAATAAAACCTGCAGGTACGTTTTATGAGCTACATCCCTTGAAGGAAGGAATGAGCTGCCATGCCTATAACGCCAAGTAGTAAGACGAGAATAGCATCTCCTGCCACCTCTCGCCTCGCTCCCATCTGTTCAGTATCACACCCAGCCTCGCTATACTCACAATATGCTGCATTACTCAATAAACCCATTTCAACCGAGCAATTGTTCTTCCAAGAAATCGTGTCCAAACATAAATAGTCAAGAAATGCGATTCAGTATCACAGTGAAAGTCTGATTTAAACATTTCCAAATATTACCCTTTTTTGTCTTGCTAATGCCACCAATTAAATCACCCCCAGCAACCTCTAAATTACCTAGATTTCCCCCAAAATATCATATATATTTGTTGCGTCATACTGCAGTCATTGACGCTTGCAAACAAAGAAAGATTTTACAGATACTTATTTTTAATACATGCCGCGGGCAGGTATCTAGAAGGAACTTATCATTCCCACGCAGTGTTTTCAAACTGAAAATAATGGTACGAGTGGGGGGGGGGGTGTTTGCAGAGGTCATGGATCAAACTGTACAGTGGAGGAGCTAATGCGTGGAGGGCCCCGGTGCAAAATCATTTCGGTCGCCCCTTAGCATCTCTAAAATCTCTGTGACAGTCAATAAAAAAGCCAAAAAAAATATTTAGGTTAGATCACATTTTTATAAATTTGCCATTGTCATCTAATAAAATTAAGATACCTCCTTTATTGCCACTAGCAGAGGGCCCCAAACCACTGGTTCTGCATCAGGACTTCCATAGTCCCTTTAGCACAAAGATTTGATCATACATTTTATATACCGTATATACTAGCGACTTTACCGTCAAAAATGACGGTCAATAAAATTTGAAGCCATGGCAATGCTGGCACACAATGTTAAGCTTTTTATACTCTAAGGACCTTTTGCGCTCATTGCGAGCCTCTCCTCGCGTGTCCTTTGGCTCCTCTCTATATTTTTTTTAAATACTAATTAATTAAATTGAATAATAAATTAATATAGTTTACCCTTTTCAAATTAATATATGTAACAATCAATAGCCTGAAGAGGTAACAATCTCTTGTTATTGTCCTGCAGCATATAATGTCCAGTGGGACTGTTGCTGGCCTGAGGAGATAGTTTTATGAATGTCCCAACTGTGCATTAGAAATAGGCTGCGTGCGCGAGGGCAAACCGTTGGTTTATTTGTGTAAAGCGCTACTTTAGATGCGTAATGTTGTTAGTGGCAAGTTAGGATTGTAAAATAGAGTTGTTTGTCTATGTGCTACACGGTTCGCGAGTATTTGCCGTCATTTGTAATAGTGTATTTTGTACCTCGTACATTCCTGGGTGAAAGTGGTACGCGGTTGACGGTATTTTACGCGGTTGACTGTTTTGCGCAGTCCAGGGTCGTGTAGCCTTGTTTCATTTTTTGGGCAGCCTTTTTTTTTTTTTCATTTTTAGCCGATTTTCGAGTGCCGTAACTAGACAAAATCAACGTCTCGTAGTTCGATAATTATAATACGGGATTGTTTTTGAGAACTACACTTGGAATCATGTACATTTTTCCTTAGAAAATAAAAAAAGTATCTAATAAATTACCTTTCATATGCAATTATGCTGCTGTACTGTAAACCAGTTTGGTTTCTACAGACTAATTTTCTGAGATGGGAGAATTTTAATGCATATTAGGAATGTGGCAGCTACAACTGCAAGGACTTTCAACAGAACATATGGAATGGCCATTAGTTTACAAGTAAACACCCTCCTATGAAAGTAGCATTAGAATCAGCCAGGAGAGGAAAATGGAATTCCTCAGTAAATAATAATTACATATAAATATATATATATATATATATATATATATATATATATTAAAAAAGTAAAGGCTCTGTTTATTATTTCTGAAAATATTGTGTGCATTATTATGGTTATTTAAAGATCATATACAAATGAACACAGTGGCCCTTTAAGTTTTAAAAGGATAAAAACACTTGTAGTGCCCCTTTAAAGATACAATGGCCTGGCAGGAGGACATATTATATTTGACAGGTTATGTCCCCCTCAAATTATAATCACCCATTTCACTAGGTGTATCCAAATAGTACAAAACTCGCAATATTTCGGGGTTTTCATTAGCCTTGGCAGCAATGCCCAAAATTTTAACAACACAGCTGTACTAATAGGTTTTATCCCTACCATCCCACATCACCTCCATTGCAATCCCACATTACATACCCGACCGTCTGCCAACACATGACCATCCTGGACTGTAACACCCCCATTATATACCACTATGTTCTCACAGTGTGTGCCGTTCAGTTGTGTCTGACTCTCCGTGGCCTCATGGACCCCAACATACCATGCTGATCCACTTCGCATTCATGATAAAGATACTGAAGTGGGTTGCCAGTTCCTTCTCCAATGGGCCACATCATACAGCTCCCACTATTTATAGGTGGTCTCTCATCCAAGTACTGACCAGGCCTGACCCTGCATGGTTCAGGTTGGTGTGACCTCTTAGCTCCCTGACTGGAATCGATCCCAGGTCGCAGTGGTGAAAGCACTGAATCCTAACCACTATTGATGGTTATTATGATAAGCACATATATTTAATATTGCATTCTCATTTTATACCCCTACAACCACATATTACCCCAGATCATGTCCACACACCATTGGACTAACCCACTGTATACCCTCTCATGTCACGAATCCCCAACATGACCATTCATTATTGCACTACTCCTCATCCTGTTTATATTGTGCTCCATCACATACATGTCGTACAATCCAGAATACAAGCAGCCTCCATGTATGTATACTATACACGCACATATATATTGTAACCAATCATCTAGGACCCACCACATCATCTCTCCTAATCATCCATTATTGCACTTCTCATTCAGTACCATTATATATATATATATATATATATATATATATATATATATATATATATATATATATATATATATATATATATATCCTTTACCCTCTCCTGCTAAGGGTTATTATCCATCACGTTACCATCTAGCTGCCTAGCGCCTCTCATAAATGTACACATCCACCATCACAGTGACTGCCTCATTATAACCTCCCTACCCACTCAGTCACTCTCATATAACCCAGCATCTCCTCTCTAGTTCTTGTCCTCCACATCACTCCCACCATGTAGCGTTGCCTATTATATACCTCCTACCATCTCCTCAGTATATCCCCCTACATCTCCTTGTCTAAATATTATGATCCAGCACATATTTTCCCATCTAGCACCTCCCATAAACATTCCCTCCCACCCCCAGGCCCACTCTATTAATATTTAGCAAATAACCCAGCACCTCCTCTATTATTATTATTATTGTTTATTTGTAACGCGCCAACATATTCCGTATCGCTGTACAAGGGGAGAGAACAGGGGAAATACAATATCAATAACTGAAAAATGGATAGGTCTTATCCACTATATCACCTCCCCTAAACATTTATTGTCATACTTCTCATTATATACCCCTGCCCAATACAAAATGCCCATGCACCACCACTGCACTTCTCATTATATACCCCTGCCCAATACAAAATGCCCATCCACCACTGCACTTCTCATTATATACCCCTGCCCAATACAAAATGCCCATCCACCACTGGACTTCTCATTATATACCCCTGCCCACTAAAAAATGCCCATGCACCACCACTGCACTTCTCATTATATACCCCTACCCAATACAAAATGCCCATCCACCACTGCACTTCTCTTTACATACCCCTACCCACTAAAAAATGCCCATGCACCACCACTGCACTTCTCATTATATACCCCTACCCAATACAAAATGCCCATGCACCACTGCACTTCTCATTATATACCCCTACCCAATACAAAATGCCCATCCACTACCACTGGACTTCTATTATATACCCCTGCCCAATACAAAATGCCCATCCACCACTGCACTTCTCATTATATACCCCTGCCCAATACAAAATGCCCATGCACCACTGGACTTCTCATTATATACCCCTGCCCAATACAAAATGCCCATCCACTACCACGGGACTTCTATTATATATCTCTGCCCAATACAAAATGCCCATGCACCACTGGACTTCTCATTATATACCCCTGCCCAATACAAAATGCCAATCCACCACTAGATTTCTCATTATATACCCCTGCCCAATACAAAATGCCCATGCACCACTGGACTTCTCATTATATACCCCTGCCCAATACAAAATGCCAATCCACCACTAGATTTCTCATTATATACCCCTGCCCAATACAAAATGCCCATGCACCACTGGACTTCTCATTATATACCCCTGCCCAATACAAAATGCCAATCCACCACTAGATTTCTCATTATATACCCCTACCTAATACAAAATGCCCATGCACCACTGCACTTCTCATTATATACCAGTGCCCAATACAAAATGCCCATCCACTACCACTGGACTTCTATTATATACCCCTACCCAATACAAAATGCCCATCCACTACCACGGGACTTCTATTTTATACCCCTGCCCAATACAAAATGTCCATGCACCACTGGACTTCTATTATATACCCCTACCTAATACAAAATGCCCATCCACCCCCATTGCACTTCTCATTATATACCCCTGCCCAATACAAAATGCCCATCCACCACTGCACTTCTCATTATATACCCCTGCCCAATACAAAATGCCCATCCACCACTGCACTTCTCATTATATACCCCTGCCCAATACAAAATGCCCATCCACTACCACTGCACTTCTATTATATACCCCTGCCCAATACAAAATGCCGATCCGCCACTGGACTTCTATTATATACCCCTGCCCAATACAAAATGCCCATCCACCACCACTGCACTTCTCATTATATACCCCTGCCCAATACAAAATGCCCATCCACCACCACTGCACTTCTCATTATATACCCCTGCCCAATACAAAATGCCCATCCACCACTGCACTTCTAATTATATACCCCTGCCCAATACAAAATGCCCATCTACCACTGCACTTCTCATTATATACCCCTGCCCAATACAAAATGCCCATCCACCACTGCACTTCTCATTATATACCCCTGCCCAATACAAAATGCCCATCCACTACCACTGGACTTCTATTATGTACCCCTGCCCAATACAAAATGCCCATCCACCACTGCACTTCTCATTATATACCCCTGCCCAATACAAAATGCCCATCCACTACCACTGGACTTCTATTATATACCCCTGCCCAATACAAAATGCCCATCCACTACCACTGGACTTCTATTATATACCCCTACCCAATACAAAATGCCCATGCACCACCACTGCACTTCTCATTATATACCCCTGCCCAATACAAAATGCTGATCCGCCACTGGACTTCTATTATATACCCCTGCCCAATACAAAATGCCCATCTACCACCACTGCACTTCTCATTATATACCCCTGCCCAATACAAAATGCCCATCCACCACCACTGCACTTCTCATTATATACCCCTGCCCAATACAAAATGCCCATCCACCACCACTGCACTTCTCATTATATACCCCTGCCCAATACAAAATGCCCATCCACCACTGCACTTCTCATTATATACCCCTGCCCAATACAAAATGCCCATCTACCACTGCACTTCTCATTATATACCCCTGCCCAATACAAAATGCCCATCCACCACTGCACTTCTCATTATATACCCCTGCCCAATACAAAATGCCCATCCACCACTGCACTTCTCATTATATACCCCTGCCCAATACAAAATGCCCATCCACTACCACTGGACTTCTATTATGTACCCCTGCCCAATACAAAATGCCCATCCACCACTGCACTTCTCATTATATACCCCTGCCCAATACAAAATGCCCAACCACCACTGCACTTCTCATTATATACCCCTGCCCAATACAAAATGCCCATCCACCACCACTGCACTTCTCATTATATACCCCTGCCCAATACAAAATGCCCATCCACCACCACTGCACTTCTCATTATGTACCCCTGCCCAATACAAAATGCCCATCCACCACTGCACTTCTCATTATATACCCCTGCCCAATACAAAATGCCCATCCACCACCACACTTCTCATTATATACCCCTGCCCAATACAAAATGCCCATCCACTACCACTGGACTTCTATTATGTACCCCTGCCCAATACAAAATGCCCATCCACCACTGCACTTCTCATTATATACCCCTGCCCAATACAAAATGCCCATCCACCACTGGACTTCTCATTATATACCCCTGCCCAATACAAAATGCCCATCCACCACTGCACTTCTCATTATATACCCCTACCCAATACAAAATGCCCATCCACCACTGGACTTCTATTATGTACCCCTGCCCAATACAAAATGCCCATCCACCACTGCACTTCTCATTATATACCCCTGCCCAATACAAAATGCCCATCCACTACCACTGGACTTCTATTATATACCCCTGCCCAATACAAAATGCCCATCCACTACCACTGGACTTCTATTATATACCCCTACCCAATACAAAATGCCCATGCACCACCACTGCACTTCTCATTATATACCCCTGCCCAATACAAAATGCTGATCCGCCACTGGACTTCTATTATATACCCCTGCCCAATACAAAATGCCCATCTACCACCACTGCACTTCTCATTATATACCCCTGCCCAATACAAAATGCCCATCCACCACCACTGCACTTCTCATTATATACCCCTGCCCAATACAAAATGCCCATCCACCACCACTGCACTTCTCATTATATACCCCTGCCCAATACAAAATGCCCATCCACCACTGCACTTCTCATTATATACCCCTGCCCAATACAAAATGCCCATCTACCACTGCACTTCTCATTATATACCCCTGCCCAATACAAAATGCCCATCCACCACTGCACTTCTCATTATATACCCCTGCCCAATACAAAATGCCCATCCACCACTGCACTTCTCATTATATACCCCTGCCCAATACAAAATGCCCATCCACTACCACTGGACTTCTATTATGTACCCCTGCCCAATACAAAATGCCCATCCACCACTGCACTTCTCATTATATACCCCTGCCCAATACAAAATGCCCAACCACCACTGCACTTCTCATTATATACCCCTGCCCAATACAAAATGCCCATCCACCACCACTGCACTTCTCATTATATACCCCTGCCCAATACAAAATGCCCATCCACCACCACTGCACTTCTCATTATGTACCCCTGCCCAATACAAAATGCCCATCCACCACTGCACTTCTCATTATATACCCCTGCCCAATACAAAATGCCCATCCACCACCACACTTCTCATTATATACCCCTGCCCAATACAAAATGCCCATCCACTACCACTGGACTTCTATTATGTACCCCTGCCCAATACAAAATGCCCATCCACCACTGCACTTCTCATTATATACCCCTGCCCAATACAAAATGCCCATCCACCACTGGACTTCTCATTATATACCCCTGCCCAATACAAAATGCCCATCCACCACTGCACTTCTCATTATATACCCCTACCCAATACAAAATGCCCATCCACCACTGCACTTCTCATTATATACCCCTGCCCAATACAAAATGCCCATCCACCACCACTGGACTTCTCATTATATACCCCTGCCCAATACAAAATGCCCATCCACCACTGCACTTCTCATTATATACCCCTACCCAATACAAAATGCCCATCCACCACTGCACTTCTCATTATATACCCCTGCCCAATACAAAATGCCCATCCACCACTGGACTTCTCATTATATACCCCTGCCCAATACAAAATGCCCATCCACCACTGCACTTCTCATTATATACCCCTACCCACTACAAATTCCCATACACCACCGCCATCCACTACTGAACTCACCATACCCAGCACCTCCTCTATGCCTTACCCACTACATTACCCCTAAACATCCATTACTGTACCTCTCATTATATACCTCTACCCCCACACCACTTTCCCTAAATATGTATCATATAAGCAGCAACTCCTCCCTATTTATGATCCACCTTACCCCTCCCCTAAATAGACATTCCTGCTCATTCCCACATATCATGCCTATTCACCATGACACGACCCCCTGTACACCCCCACACACTCACAGCATCTCATTATATACCCCTACCCACATCTCACCCTCTAAACATGCCCATCCACTATGACCCCCTCTACCCAGTGCCCCCTCCTCCTCTGTCCATCATTCATCTTGTATCACCGGCACCTCCTATTTATGATGCACCTCCCCCCAACACCCGCTATGATACACCCCACTAATCACTATAACCCCTGCTCCCCACATATTTACCTCAGTTCTCCTGCCCTCATCCCCCCCCCCCCGTACCTCCGCTCATCCTGCACCTGCCCTCCCCCTCACCCCCCGTGCTGTGTATACCGCGCTCAGCCCCCTTTGTTCGGTTATACAGTATATTTCTATATGCTCCCCCGCCCCGCAGGCCCTGGCTAGGCCTGACCGCCCGCCCCAGGCCTGCACCCCGCAGGGCCCCCATCACTCACCGGCCTGTGCTGTGCTGAATCCGGGGAGAGTCGCTCGGAGCCGCTGTGTGTGTGTGTCAAGATCCAGCTCTATCCGACTCTGAGAGATGGAGGGGAGGAGAGACCAGGAGAAAGGAGGCGGGGGGGCGGCTGTCACTGTGACATCACCTCCGCCATGGGCTGGGAATGGGGGGCAGACTGAGGATGACTGGGAATGGGGGGCTGTCACTGTGACATCACCTCCGCCATGGACTGGGAATAGGGGGGCAGACTGAGGATGACTGGGAGTGGGGGGCTGTCACTGTGACATCACCTTCACCATGGGCTGGGAATGGGGGGCAGACTGAGGATGACTGGGAATGGGGGGCAGATTGGGAATGGGGGGGCTGTCACTGTGACATCACCTCCGTCATGGACTGGGAATGGGGGGCAGACTGAGGATGACTGGGAGTGGGGGGCAGACTGGGAATGGGGGGCTGTCACTGTGACATCACCTCCGTCATGGGCTGGGAATGGGGGGCAGACTGAGGATGACTGGGAATGGGGGGCAGATTGGGAATGGGGGGCTGTCACTGTGACATCACCTCCGTCATGGACTGGGAATGGGGGGCAGACTGAGGATGACTGGGAGTGGGGGGCAGACTGGGAATGGGGGGCTGTCACTGTGACATCACCTCCGTCATGGACTGGGAATAGGGTGGCAGACCGAGGATGACTGGGAATGGGGGGCAGACTGGGAATGTGGGGCTGTCACTGTGACATCACCTCCGCCATGGACTGGGAATGGGGGGCTGTCACTGTGACATCACCTCCGTCATGGGCTGGGAATGGGGGGCAGACTGAGGATGACTGGGAGTGGGGGGCTGTCACTGTGACATCACCTCCGTCATGGGCTGGGAGTGGGGGGCAGACTGAGAATGACTGGGAGTGGGGGGCAGACTGGGAATGGGGGGCTGTCACTGTGACATCACCTCCGTCATGGGCTGGGAATGGGGGGCAGACTGAGGATGACTGGGAGTGGGGGGGCTGTCACTGTGACATCACCTCCGTCATGGGCTGGGAGTGGGGGGCAGACTGAGAATGACTGGAAGTGGGGGGCAGACTGGGAATGGGGGGCTGTCACTGTGACATCACCTCCGTCATGGACTGGGAATAGGGTGGCAGACCGAGGATGACTGGGAATGTGGGGCTGTCACTGTGACATCACCTCCGCCATGGACTGGGAATGGGGGGCAGATTGGGAATGGGGGGCTGTCACTGTGACATCACCTCCGTCATGGGCTGGGAATGGGGGGCAGACTGAGGATGACTGGGAGTGGGGGGCTGTCACTGTGACATCACCTCCGTCATGGGCTGGGAGTGGGGGGCAGACTGAGGATGACTGGGAATGGGGGGGCAGATTGGGAATGTGGGGCTGTCACTGTGACATCACCTCCGCCATGGACTGGGAATGGGGGGCAGACTGAGGATGACTGGGAGTGGGGGGGCAGACTGGGAATGGGGGGCTGTCACTGTGATATCACCTCCGTCATGGACTGGGAATAGGTTGGCAAACTGAGGATGACTGGGAATGGGGGGGCAGACTGGGAATGTGGGGCTGTCACTGTGACATCACCTCCGCCATGGACTGGGAATGGGGGGCAGACTGAGGATGACTGGGAATGTGGGGCTGTCACTGTGACATCACCTCCGTCATGGACTGGGAATGGGGGGCAGACTGAGGAGGACTGGGAATGGGGGTCTGTCACTGTGACCTTACCTCCGCCATGGACTGGGAATGGGGGGCAGACTGAGGACGACTGGGGATGGGGGGCTGTCACTGTGACATCACCTCCGCCATGGACTGGGAATGGGGGGCAGACTGAGGATGACTGATAATGGGGGTCTGTCACTGTGACATTACCTCTACCATGGGCTGGGAATGGGGGCAGACTGGGGATTATTGGGAATAGGGGAAAACAGGCAATGTGGGGCTGTCACTATGACATCACCTCCAGCATGGGCTAGGAATGAGGGGATGACTGGCACTCACTGGGAATGTGGGGCTGCCACTGTGCCATCACCTCTGCCATGGGTTTTGAATGAGGAACAAACAGGCGATGGCTGGGAATGGTGGACTGACTGCAATTAGGGCAAACTGGGAATGTGGGGCTGTCACTGCGACATCACCTCCGCCATGGACTGGGAATAGGGGGGATGACTGGGAGTGGGGGGCAGACTGGGAGTGGGGGGCTGTCACTGTGACATCTCCTTCACCATGGACTGGGAATGGGGGGCAGACTGAGGATGACTGGGATGGGGGGCTGTCACTGTGACATCACCTCCGCCATGGACTGGGAATGGGGGGCAGAGTGGGAATGTGGGGCTGTCACTGTGACATCACCTTCACCATGGACTGGGAATGGGGGGCAGAGTGGGAATGTGGGGCTGTCACTGTGACATCACCTCCGCCATGGGCTGGGAATGGGGGGCAGCCTAGGATGACTGGGAATGGGGGGCAGAGTGGGAATGTGGGGCTGTCACTGTGACATCACCTCCACCATGGACTGGGAATGGGGGGCAGAGTGGGAATGTGCGGCTGTCACTGTGACATCACCTCCGTCATGGACTGGGAATAGGGTGGCAGACCGAGGATGACTGGGAATGGGGGGGGCAGACTGGGAATGTGGGGCTGTCACTGTGACATCACCTCCGCCATGGACTGGGAATGGGGGGCAGACTGAGGATGACTGGGAATGGGGGGCTGTCACTGTGACATCACCTCCGTCATGGGCTGGGAATGAGGGGCAGACTGAGGATGACTGGGAGTGGGGGGCAGACTGGGAATGGGGGGCTGTCACTGTGACATCACCTCCGTCATGGACTGGGAATGGGGGGCAGACTGAGGATGACTGGGAGTGGGGGGCAGACTGGGAATGGGGGGCTGTCACTGTGACATCACCTTCGTCATGGACTGGGAATGGGGGGCAGACTGAGGAGGACTGGGAATGGGGGTCTGTCACTGTGACATCACCTCCGCCATGGACTGGGAATGGGGGGCAGACTGAGGACGACTGGGGATGGGGGGCTGTCACTGTGACATCACCTCCGCCATGGACTGGGAATGGGGGGCAGACTGAGGATGACTGATAATGGGGGTCTGTCACTGTGACATTACCTCTCCCATGGGCTGGGAATGGGGGCAGACTGGGGATTATTGGGAATAGGGGAAAACAGGCAATGTGGGGCTGTCACTATGACATCACCTCCAGCATGGGCTAGGAATGAGGGGATGACTGGCACTCACTGGGAATGTGGGGCTGCCACTGTGCCATCACCTCTGCCATGGGTTTTGAATGAGGAACAAACAGGCGATGGCTGGGAATGGTGGACTGACTGCAATTAGGGCAAACTGGGAATGTGGGGCTGTCACTGCGACATCACCTCCGCCATGGACTGGGAATAGGGGGGATGACTGGGAGTGGGGGGCTGTCACTGTGACATCACCTTCACCATGGACTGGGAATGGGGGGCAGACTGAGGATGACTGGGATGGGGGGCTGTCACTGTGACATCACCTCCGCCATGGACTGGGAATGGGGGGCAGAGTGGGAATGTGGGGCTGTCACTGTGACATCACCTTCACCATGGACTGGGAATGGGGGGCAGAGTGGGAATGTGGGGCTGTCACTGTGACATCACCTCCGCCATGGGCTGGGAATGGGGGGCAGACTGAGGATGACTGGGAATGGGGGGCAGAGTGGGAATGTGGGGCTGTCACTGTGACATCACCTCCGCCATGGGCTGGGAATGGGGGGCAGACTGAGGATGACTGGGAATGGGGGGCAGAGTGGGAATGTGGGGCTGTCACTGTCACTGTGACATCACCTACACCATGGACTGGGAATGGGGGGCAGACTGGGAATGTGGGGCTGTCACTGTGACATCACCTCCGTCATGGACTGGGAATAGGGTGGCAGACCGAGGATGACTGGGAATGGGGAGCAGACTGGGAATGTGGGGCTGTCACTGTGACATCACCTCCGCCATGGACTGGGAATGGGGGGCAGACTGAGGATGACTGGGAATGGGGGTCTGTCACTGTGACATCACCTCCGTCATGGGCTGGGAATGGGGGGCAGACTGAGGATGACTGGGAGTGGGGGGCAGACTGGGAATGGGGGGCTGTCACTGTGACATCACCTCCGCCATGGACTGGGAATAGGGGGCAGACTGAGGATGACTGGGAGTGGGGGGCAGACTGGGAATGGGGGGCTGTCACTGTGACATCACCTCCGCCATGGACTGGGAATGGGGGGCAGACTGAGGATGACTGGGAATGGGGGGCAGACTGGGAATGTGGGGCTGTCACTGTGACATCACCTCCGTCATGGACTGGGAATGGGGGGCAGACTGAGGAGGACTGGGAATGGGGGTCTGTCACTGTGACATCACCTCCGCCATGGACTGGGAATGGGGGGCATACTGAGGACGACTGGGGATGGGGGGCTGTCACTGTGACATCACCTCCGCCATGGACTGGGAATGGGGGGCAGACTGAGGATGACTGATAATGGGGGTCTGTCACTGTGACATTACCTCTCCCATGGGCTGGGAATGGGGGCAGACTGGGGATTATTGGGAAAAGGGGAAAACAGGCAATGTGGGGCTGTCACTATGACATCACCTCCAGCATGGGCTAGGAATGAGGGGATGACTGGCACTCACTGGGAATGTGGGGCTGCCACTGTGCCATCACCTCTGCCATGGGTTTTGAATGAGGAACAAACAGGCGATGGCTGGGAATGGTGGACTGACTGCAATTAGGGCAAACTGGGAATGTGGGGCTGTCACTGCGACATCACCTCCGCCATGGACTGGAAATGGGGCAGACTGGGAATGTGGGGCTGTCACTGTGACATCACCTCCGCCATGGACTGGGAATGGGGGGCAGACTGGGAATGTGGACAGCCCACTGTGACATCACCTCCGACATGGACTGGGAATGGGGGGCAGACTGGGAATGTGGGGCTATCACTGTGACCTCCTCCACCATGGACTGGGAATGGGGGCTGTCACTGTGACATCACCTCTGCCATGGACTGGGAACGAGGAGCAAACAGGATGACTGGGAATATGGGGCTGTCACTGTGACATCACCTCCGCAATGGGCTGGGAACGAGGAGCAAACGGGATGACGGGGAGTGGGTGCAGACTGGGGATGACTGGGAATAAGGCAAACTGAGAATATGGGCTGTCAATGTGACATGATCTCCGCCATGGGCTGGGAATGGGGGCAGACTGGGGATTATTGGGAATGTGGGGCTGTCACTGTGACATCACCTCCAGCGTGGGCTGGGAATAAGGGGATGACTGGGACTCACTGATTATGTGGGGCTGCCACTGTGACATCACCTTCACCAAGGGCTGGGAATGGGGGGCAGACTGGGAATGTGGGGCTGTCACTGGGACATCACACCTTCATCATGGGCTGGGGATGAGGAGCAAAGAAGGGATGACTGGGAATTAGATAGACTGGGAATAGGGGTAAACTGGGAATGTTGGGCTGTCACTGTGCCATCACCTCCTCCATGGGTTTTGAATGAGGAGCAAACAGGCGTTGGTTGGGAATGGTGGACTAACTGGGAATGTGGGGCTGTCACTGTGACATCACCTTCACCATGGGCTGGAGATGACTGGGAATAAGATGGACTGGGGACAGACTGGGAATGATTGAGACTGGGGGACAAACTAGGACTGACTGGAAATGGGGACTTCATGTGAATGGGAACATACTGGGAATGAGGGGATTTCTAGGACTGGGGATAGACTGGGAATTAGAGGATTTCTATGACTGGGGATAGACTAGGAATATGGGGATTCCTGTGACTTGGGATAAACTGGGAATAAGGGTCTTCCTGTGACTGGGGATAAAATGGGAATAAGGGGCTTCCTGTGACTGGTGACAGACTGAGAATGAGGGCCTCCTGTGACTAGGAATAGACCGCGAATGAGGGCTTCCTGTGACTAGGAATAGTCTGGGAATGAGGGTCTTCCTTTGACTGGGGATATACTGGGAATGAGGGCTTCCCGTGACTGGGACAAACTGGGAACGAGGGCTTCCTGTGACTGGGGATTGACTGAGAATGAGGGGCATACTTGGAATGGGTGTCTTCCTTTGACTGGGGATATACTGGGAATGAGGGATTTCCTGTGACTGGGACAGACTGGGAATGAGGGCTTCCTGTGACTGGGACAAACTGGGAATGAGGGCTTCCTGTGACTGGGGATAGACTGAGAATGAGGGGCATACTTGGAATGGGTGTCTTCCTGTGACTGCGGATAGACTGGGAATGAGGGGCTTCCTGTGACTGGGAATATAGTTGGAATAAGGGATTTATTGTGACTGGGGATATACTGAGCATGAAAGCTTCCTCTGACTGGGACAGATTTGGAATGAGGGCTTCCTGTGACTGGGACAGACTGGGAATGGGGAAAGACTGGGAATGAAGGACTTCCCATTACTGGGAATGAGGGCTTCCTGTTACTGGAGACATACTGGGAATAAGGGGCTTCCTGTGACTGGGGATAGACTGAGAATGAGGGGCTTCCTGTGACTGGGGATAGACTTGGAATAAGGGGCTTCCTGTGAATGGGAACATAGTGAGAATGAGGGGCTTCCTGTGACTGGGAATATAGTGGGAATGAAAGCTTCCTGTGAGTGGTACATGCTTGAAATAAGGGGCTTTGATGGGCATAGACAGGGAATTTGGGACTTCCTGTAACTGGGTATAAGGGGCTTCCTGTGACTGGAGACAGACTGGGAATGAGGGGCTTCCTAGTACCGTGAATATGCTGGGAATGAGGGGCTTCCTGTGACTAGGGGCATACCAGGAATGAGGGGCTTCCTGTGATTGGGATAAACTGGGAATGAGGGGCTTCCTTTGACTGGGGATAGACTGGGAATTAGGGGCTTCCTGTGACTGTGGGTAGGCTGGGAATGAGGGGCTTCCTGTGGCTAGGGATAGATTGAGAATGTAGGACTTCCTGTGACTGGGGACAGATTGTTAATGAGGGCCTTCCAGTGACTGTGACCAACTGATGGTGAGGGGCTTCCTGTGACTTGGGATAGACTGGGAATGAGGGGCTTCCTGTGGCTGTGGATTAACTGAGAATGAGGGGCTTCCTATGACTGGGACATACTGGGAAGGAGGGGCTTCCTTTGTCTGGGATAAACTAGACATGAGGGCTTCCTCTGTATGGATAAACTAGGAATGAGGGCTTTATGGGAATGAGGGGCTTCCTTTGACTGGGAATTAGGGACTCCCTGTAAGTGGGAATAAGGGGCTTCCTGTGCTGTGGATAGGCTGGGAATGAGGAACTTCCTGTGACTGTGGATAGACTGGGAATGAGGGGCTTCCTGTGACTAGGGATAGACTGATAATGTAGGACTTCCTGTGACTGGGGACAGATTGGGTTTTCCAGTGACTGGGACCACCGGATGGTGAGAGCTTCCTGTGACAGACTGGCAATGAGTACTTGGGACAGCCTGGGAATGAGGGCTTCCGGTACTTGGGACTGACTGAGAATGAGGGCTTCCTATGAGTGGGATAAACTAGGAATCAGGGGCTTCCTGATAATGGGATAGATGGGGAATGAGGGCCTTCCTGTGACCGGGGACACACTGGAAATGAGGGGCTTCTTATGACTGGGGCATACTTACAATGAAGGACTTCCTGTGACTTGGACAGACTGGGAATGAGTGGCTTCCTGCGACTGGGGACAGATTGGGCACGAGGGGCTTCATGTGATTGAGTAGATACTAAGAATGAGGAGCTTGTTATGACTGGGAATGAGAGGCTTACTGTGACTGGGGACAGACTGGGAATGAGGGGCTTCTTGTAACTGACTGGGAATGAGGGTCTTTTTGTAACTGCCGGCAGACTGAGAATAAGGGACTTCCTGTGACTGAGGATAGACTGGGAATGAGGGCTTCCTGTGACTGGGGACAGACAGGGAATGACAGGCTTACTATGAGTGGGATAATCTGTGAATTAGGGACTTCCTGTAACTGGGACAGACCGAGAATGAGGGCTTCCTATGACTGGGGACAGACTGGGAATGAAGGGATTTCCGTGACTGGGAATAGATGGGATGAGGGACTTACTGTGAATGAGGGGCTTTCTGTGACTGGTTGACAGACCTGTGACTAGGAATAGACTGAGAATGAGGGACTTACTGTGACTGGCGATAGGCTGGGAATGAGGAGCTTCATTTGACTGGGGATAGGCTGGTAATGAGGAGCTTCATTATCTGACTGGGGATAGGCTGGTAATGAGGAGCTTCATTTGACTGGGGATAGACTGGGAATGAGGAGCTTCATTTGACTGGGGATAGGCCGGGAATGAGGAGCTTCATTTGACTGGGGATAGACCAGGAATGAGGAGCTTCATTTGACTGGGGATAGATCGGGAATGAGGAGCTTCCTTTGACCGGGGACAAAATGGCAATGAGGGGCTTCCATTGACTGGGATAGATTGGGAATGAGGGACAGACTGAAAATGAGGAGCTTCCTGTGATGTGGGACTGACTGGGAAATTAGGTTCTGACAGAATAGAAATGAGAGCCTTTGGTCACTGAGGAATGACTGACATTGCTGAGATAAAGAGAGGGATTGAGGGACAGACTGGCAATGAATGACTTCCTGTGACTGGGAATGATGGGCTTACAGTGACTGGGGACAGGCTAGGAATTAAGGGCTTTCTGTGGCTGGGAATAGATGGAGTGGCTGAGGGACTGACTGACAATGAGGAGCTTCCTGTGACTGAGGATAGACTGAGTGGACAGACTGGGAATGAGAGGCTTCTTGTGACTGTGGGGGGACAGAGAATTAGGGCCTTCCTGTATAATAAACACTGAGACACACTGTATAACGTAGGGGTGGGGGGAGACTTAGAATCACATATATAGATGTGAGCATTGTGGGTTGCTGCTAACGCTTGCGGGGGCGCACAGCAAGGGCCGCAGTTGCAGGCAAGGAGCCCCAAAGGTGCTCCGCTTGTGGAGAGGAGCACCGTAGGCGCTCATCCCTACGATCCCGTACGACTTAGGCAGTGAGCGCTGAAGGCGTTCACTACGCTGGTGGAGATGAGCGCCATAGGTGCCGCAGGACTACAGATCAACGGAATATGAGCCGCGGGACTTAGAAAAAATCAAATACGAGTTCGAAAAAATGCAAAGTTAACACCGGAGGGACAGCCAGGACGCAAATCTATACAGAATGGGCCGAGATTTAACACTCGAAAATCACCTAAGCGCCTTAAAAAAAACGAGGCTACACGACCCATAACCACGCAAAACACCGCCAGGCACTTAAGACTTTTACCCAGGAACGTACGAGGTACAAAATCCACTATTAGGAGAGATCACTTTGATGCTTTGGAAGCTCTCTGTGGACCATGGCTTTTGCTGTGGGATGCAACTAAGAAAATGTCAGGAAAGACCAACTAGAGCAGCTGAACTTTATTTGGGGTTAATCAGAGGCACTTTAAATGATGGCAGGTGTATGCTGACTCCTATTTAACACAATTTGGAATGTGATTGCTTAATTCTGAACACAGCTACATCCCCAGTTATAAGAGGGTGTGCAGACTTATGCAACCACATTATTTTTCTTTTTTATTTTTCTTCCCTCCACCTAAAAGATTTCAGTTTGTTTTTCAATTGAGTTGTACAGTTTATAGGTCACATTAAAGGTGGAAAAATTTCTGAAATTATTTATCTTTGTCTCATTTTTTACAGCACAGAAACCTGGCATTTTAACAGGGGTGTGTAGACTTTTTATATCCACTGTATATATATATATATATATATATATATATATATATATATATATATATATATATATATATATTCGCCTCTTCTAACCCATCTTTCTGCAAATTGCTGTGGTCTATCGCCCAACAGGACCATCTTCTCAATTTCTATATAATTTTGCCTCCTGGCTCCCACATTTTTTCTCCTCCAACATACATTCACTTATTCTTGGCGATTTCAACATTGCCATTGACACTTCCACCTCCCCTTTAGCCACAAAATTACATTTACCTCTTCCCTTGGCCTCTCACAATGGACAGATTCCCAAACTCACTGTGATGGACACTCCGTTGACCATCATTGCAATATATCCAATCTTATTATCTCCCCACTCCCTTTTTCTAACTATCATCTCCTAACCCAACAGAACCCACAGAAACTTGCAAGCACTCGACCCACAACATCTTTCCAATGTGCTACAACCTTTTCTCAGACGTCTCACCACCCTCACATGGCAACCACATACTACAAGTTGACTTTAACCTCCACCCCCTCTTGCCTCCATAACCACAAACAGACACCCTCACTTTTAACTACAACCATGGCCCACTACACAAACACACGACATCCAGAGATGCTCTCATGCTGCGGAACGATCATGGAGGAAACTTGAACTTCAGCAGACTTCCTTCACTACAAGTTTATTCTACGCTCGTATCACAATGCCCTCAGTCTGGCCAAACAAAGCTATTTCTCATCATTAATATCCAACCTGTTTTCCAACCACAAACGTTTGTTGCCACATTCAACACTCTTCTCTGCCTTCCACCACCTACTGCCCCTTCTTGTCTCACTGCAGAAAACTTTGCTAGCAGCTTTAAAAACAAAATTCAAACTATCTGTCCACTCAACATGATCCTACCTCATCACCCCCTCAACTAACTGATAGCACCCTTCCCCTACCCCCTATCCATTATGAACTCCTTTGACCCTTACAAATTGTCCTCATGACCCTATTCCATCACAGCTGATCTCTACCACTCTTATCCCAGCTCTCGCATCATCTATTCAATGCCATAATTACACCAATTCTTAAGAAACCCACTTCGGATTCAGCTTCTGGATTTAACTATTACCCTATTTCTCTACTTTCCCTAGTTTCTAAACTTCTTGAGCGTGTCGTTTACAATTGCCTTGCACACTTTTATCTCATCCAACTACCTCCCCGGCGCTTTCCAATCTGGTTTCAGGCTCCAACACTCCAGAGACAGCTTGCACAAAAGTCACTAATGACTTACTCAAAGCCAAGTCAAAGGGTAATTTCTTCATTCTAATTCTACTGGATCTCTCTGCCGCTTTTGACACAGTTGACCACCCTCTTCTCATTCTAATTCTATGCTCTTTTGGCATCTGTGACACTGCTCTCTCATGGTTCACATCTTATCTTAAAAATCTAACTTTTAGTGACGACACTCAAATCTACCTCTCAGCACCAGAACATTCCCCCTCTCTTCTAGCTAAAGTTTCCAACTGCCTTTTTAACATATCCTCCTGGATGTCTGCCCGTCAACTCAAGCTCAACATGTCTAAGACTGAGCTCCTAATCTTCCCTCCCTCTTCCTCAGCCTCTACTCACTTTTCACTCTCTGTCGACAATGCCATCATCACTCCCACCTCCAGGCCACTGTTTTGGGGGTTCTATTGGACCCTGTCCTCTCTTTCATTCCTGATACACAATCACAAAAAAAAACATCTCCAAAATCCGTCACTATCTGACACAAGACACAGCAAAAATTCTAATTTACTCTCTCATCATATCACGCCTTGACTACTGTAACTCACTCCTTGCTGGCATTCCCATCACCCGTCTGTCCCCACTCCAATCCATATTAAATGCATCTGCTAAACTCATCTTCCACACTCAATGCTCAGTGTCGGCATCACCTCTCTGTCAGTCACTCCACTGGCTCCCCATAGCCTCCAGAATAAAATTGTAAATCATGACTTTAACAAATAAAGCTCTCAACAACAATACACCCTATTACATTAGTGCTCTCATCTCAAAATGCTCTCCCAACCACACTGCTAACAACCTTCTAGCCTCCTCCCTTATCCCCACCTCTCACTCCCGCCTCCAGGACTTTTCTTGTGCTGCCCCTATTCTTTGGAAATCATTGCCTCGCTCCACTAGACTATGCTCCTGCCTCTAAACCTCACTAAAAAACTCATCTGTTTAAAGAAGCTCATCACCTTCAGCCTTGATATGTAGAACGCAACCATCACAGCTTTAGCTCACCCGTACCCTTTAGACTGTAAGTTTGCAAGTTTTAAATCTTTTGGTGCTTTGGGGAAAGCACATGTATGTTTGATTTTAAAAAACAGGGCCCTCCATTCTTTTTCAATGTGATCAAAAAAAGTTTTAATTTGTACTTAACCCCTGTACGGCTCTACGTAATATGTTGATGCGTTACAAAAAAAGGATACTTTTATATAGTCAATGCTACGGAATTTCTTGGCGCCATACACATTGAGAATTATACAGTATATATATATATATTATTTTTGTTATTCAGTCCATTAGTCATGTCCGACTCTCGGTGCCCATATAGAAGCGGCACGCCAGGAACATCTGTCTGTGTTATGCTTATCCATATGTTTTCTTGGCAAAGATACTGGACTGAGTTGCCAGTTCCTTCTTCAGTGGACCGCAGTTTGTCTGTCCTCTTTGCTATGATTTGCCCATCTTGAGTGACCATACATGATATAGCTCACAGCTTCATTGCAGACGGTACACAAGCCCCTTCACCACGACAAGGTAGCGATCCAGAAGTTATTATGAGCACACTGCCAGATCTGATATTTGGCACTTCTTGAAACAAATAATTATTTCCCTAAAAAAGAGATAAGCAAATATATACGTTGTCCGAAATATAAGCCGATATATGGAAAATTTGCCCAGTGAAATAATTGAGATTTATTATGTGTTGCTGTTAGCATTATATTTACAAGCAACAAAATGACCAATGTACTCTGTCTTGAGATAAGTATGTCATTCTAGTATCTTAGAGGTGTGCACAGATAACTATGCTTTTTCTCAAGATATGTGTTGTTGTGTGTAGGACTACCTGGTATTCAAATGACATAAACAATGATTCAGTAATACAAATAATGGAGCAGTATGGACCTTTGGACAGCCTGATTAGCGCCACAATATCATTTAGAAACCATAAAGATCTTAATTAGTTAAGAAAAAGCTGCTTTGACTTCTAATGAGGGATCTCTGCTTTAGCATGAGGTCTTCCAACAACTTACCGTAAATGTTTTATTATATGTGTAAGAATTGCATTACGTGATGTTACTGTAGTAGTTTCTATATGAAAGTAATGACCCAAGTATATAATGGGAGGCCTATCCTGGCTAATAAGCAGCCTTATTAAATTGCGATTCAGTAAATTTAATTGGGCTCTATTTAAGCACGCAGCATATTTTTTTTACAGAAGTTTTTAGATAGTGAACTTATATCCAAAAGCAAGGTCTTCACTGACTAAAAACTTCTGTAAAAAAGATATGCTGTGTGCTTAAATAGAGTCCCATTCAATTTACTGAATCGCAATGTAATAAGGCTGAAAATGTTTAAATCATAAGTAAACAGGATGTTAAGTAGATATGCAAGTTGCACAAGGTAATATGAAAATGATGTACCAATGAGATTTAATAGGAATAAATGTAAAGTTATGCATATGGGAAGGAAAAATAGCCATGCAATTTATAATCTTAACGGAGCAAATCTAGGTGTATCAGATATTGAAAGGGATTTGGGAGCTTGTGTACAACCACCTAGGTAACAGTGCTCAAAGCCAAGCAGCAGCTGCAAAGGCAAGTACAATATTAGCATGTATTAAGAAGGGAATAGAAGCCAGGGAAGATAATATAATTCTGCCAATATACAAATCTCTAGGACGGCCTCATTTGGAATATGGAGGACAGTTTTGTGCACCACTTCATAAAAAGGACATTTCAGAGCTGTTAAAATTACAGAGAAGGGCAACAAAACTAACAAGGGGTAAGATATGAGGAAAGACTAACCAAATTGCACTTATTTTCTTTCGAAAAAAGGCGTCTAAGAGGGGTTATGATTACCTTATATAAATATATCCAGGGTCAATACAAGGCTTTGTCAAGTGAACTTTTTGTGCCAAGAGGTCTCCAACTGACAAGAGGGCATCCTTTGAGGTTGAAGGAAAAAGATTCCACCTTAAAGAAAGAAAAGGGCTCTTCACAGTAAGTGTGGTTAAACTTTAGAGTTCTCTACCAAAGGAGGTGGTCCCCGCGGATTCAATAGACTTTAAAAAAGGAGCGGATATATTTTTAAATAGTGATTTGAATAATGGACCATCTATAGGAAGTGCAGATTGAGGTTGGACATCATTTTGGTTTATACCAATAAGAAATAACTTTACATGGTAGCTTGCATACATGGAAAAAATTATTTGGATTACTAAGAGCAAAATGATGTTCAGTGACTGACTGTTAGATACGTGTTTATGGTACCAGCTGAAAGCTAATGAGTATATGAGGCATAAACTTAGATGGAGTACAAATTAGGAATGACTGGTTTGTTACAAAGTGAAATAAATGTTCTAAAGGATTGCCAAGTCCTCGTTGATTTTAACAGTATTATGATCCAAACTCTGAAACACAATTTCCTTGGCATCATTCAGTAGTTCTTGAATGTTTACAGCATTTCATTGAAGGTTGGTGAAAATATCTTCATGTTGTGATGGTTCTATGGAACAGAGATTGTTTGATCATGGGGATATTTAAGGAATTGTTTTCTTAAGGATGCCAATGCAATTATTGTCAGGAGGGGCATTACTGAAGGGAGATCAGATCTTAGTGAGGACAGGGCTTTTAATTATTTTATTATTTCTATTAGGAAAATATGTGCAACTATTAAACTATTTATTTCACCAACAATGTATGTTACCAAAACAGCATGAAAAGTACTATTTACAGAATTAGTCGCAGATTATCGTGGTTGATGGAAGCTTGTTTTTACATGATTCTGATCTGAAATTAATGTAGTAATTGTTATCGGATGTGTTGACATACAGGCAGTTCTTATCATTTTTAGTTTGTCAGAGAGACTGATGCAGTTCCATTGCTGAAGGTACTTTTGGAGAAATGCATACCTTGATTTGAGACTTATTTAACAGAAATCTGATTGATTTTCAAAAATGATAATATATTTTAATACACTGTGAATGAAGATTTTATCACAGGGAATTAGGTTTCATTTACATGACTCAAGTAAAACTGGTCTGTAAGTTACTTTGGGGAAGAAATGGATGCAGTGACTTATTTTCCTGGCCTCCAAGATCTCTTCAGACGGTGACTGCTGCCATGAAATTAAGAAGTAAAGATATATGACTATCAGCAATTGTTCAAATGGTATTCCCAGTAGTAGCATACAGATTTGAGAGCTGCACCATAAAGAAGGCTGCGCACCAAATAATTGATACCTTTGAATTGTGGTGTTGGATAAAACTGCTTAGAGTTCCTTGAAGTGCAAGAAGGTCTAATAAATCAATACTATAGGAAATGAAGACAAACTGTTCACTAGAAGGTATGATCATAAGGCAAAAACTCCAATACTGGTGGACATATCATGGAAAGACAGGATTCTCTAGAGAAGACTCTGATGCTGGGAAAGATTGAAGGCACACAAGGAAGGGGATGCAGAGGTGGAGACGGACAGATGAGGTGTATGAAGTAATGAAAATGAGCTTGATAGAGCTTGGAGAGGCAGTGGGTGACAAATGTGCCTGGTGTGCTGCAGTCCATGCAGAGTCAGGCACAACTGAATGACTAAACAACAAAAAAAGTAATGTTAACTTAGGGCCTAATTGAATTGAGCAATTGTAAGTTACTGCCACACGTAATGGAGCCCATAATCTAATTTGCTATTCAATGGTCATCTTTTTGCGAGTTTCAAGCAGTCTACAGGTTACGGGCTTAAAATCCTTGCGGTTGTTATAACCGTAACTTACACCTCTTCTAAGCCTTTGATCTTTCCCGTCCGCAAGAGTTATGTTATCTCCATTTTATACTGCCGTAGTGATGGCGGTCTTATTTTTTATAGGCTGTTTCGAAATGGGTAGTTAAGGCCTTGCTTAATTGATCATGTTTCCGCCCTGAACTGCTATGTGAGCATCTTTACTGGAATGTTAGCAATGCTATTATGTGGGCCACTCTAGAAAACATTTCTACATTAATTCAGACATGGGGTGCTGTGCAGTCAAGGGAGGGAGAAATTCCATGGCTCAAGGAGGAGATGCTAGGACCATCAGCCACAGCATTTCCTTCAACCTCACCTAGCTATAGCAGCAGGATCCGTACTGATCTAAGCAACCCCATACACCACCCTAGGAAATCTAGAGAGACAGTCACCCTCTCTCATGTTTGAGCCCACAGTGGGTACATTCAACGACTGGATTGTGAAGCAGAAGAGAACATGGGCAGGCATTTTGAGTTGGTGGATGCTACTGGTAGATATCCTACAGCACCAGCAGAACCTTCCATCGTCAGGCATAAGCACAACAAAAGAAAAGGTCCCCTGAGCAAAGTGCTCCACCACCTCAATCAGCTACATCTCCACCATCTGTGTACAGTGCCTTGCAAAAGTATTCACCCCATGGGCATTTTTCGTGTTTTGTTGCCTCAAAACCTGGAATTAACATGGATTGTTTGAGGATTTGCATCATTTAATTTACAGAACATGCCCACAACTTTGAAGATGTTTTTTTAATTTTTTTCATTGTAAAGCAAAAAAACAAATAGGACAAATCAACAGAAAAAGTCAATGTGCATAACTATTCATCCCTAAAGTCAATACTTTGTAAAGCACAGTTCCAAGTCACTGTGGATAAGTCTCTATGAGCTTGCCACATCTTACCACTGGGATTTTCGCCCATTCCTCCTTGCAAAACTGCTCCAGCTCCTTCCTTCAAGTTGGATGGTTTGCGCTTGTGAACAGCAATCTTTAAGTCTGACCACAGATTTTCTATTGGATTGGAGTCTGGGCTTTAACTAGGCCATTCCAACACATTTACATGTTTCCCCTTAAACCACCCAAGTGTTGCTTTAGCAGTGTGTTTGGGGTCATTGTCCTGCTGGAAGGTGAACCTCTGTCCTAGCCTCAAATCACGCACAGAGTGGTACAGGTTTTGCTCAAGAATATCCCTGTATTTAGCACCATCCATCTTTCCCTCAACTCTGACCTGGCTGCTGAAAAACATCCCCACAGCATGATGCTGCCACCGCCATGTTTCACTGTGGGGATGGTGTTCTTTGAGTGATGTGATGTGTTGGGTTTGCACCAGACATAGCGTTTTCTTTGATGGCTGAAAAGTTTAATTTTAGTCTCATCAAACCAGAGCACCTTCCTCCATACATTTTGGGAGTCTCCCACATGCCTTTTCGAAAACTCAAAACGTGCCATTTTGTTTTTTGCTGAAAGTAATGGCTTTCTTCTGGCCACTCTGCCATAAAGCCCAACTCTATGGAGCGTACGGCTTATTGTTGTCCTATGTACAGATACTCCAGTCTCTGCTGTGGAACTCTGCAGCTCCTCCAGGGTTACCTTAGGTCTCTCTGTGCTGCTTCTCTGAATAATGCCCTACTTGCTCGGTCCGTGAGTTTTGGTGGGCAGCCGTTTCTTGGCAGGTTTGCTGTTGTGCCACTTTCGTTTCCATTTGGTTATGATAGATTTGATGGTGCTCCTGGGGATCATCAAAAATTTGGATATTTTTTTATAACCTAACCCTGACTTGTACTTCTCAACAACATTGTCCCTTACTTGTTTGGAGAGTTCCTTGGTCTTCATGGCAGTGTTTGGTTAGTGGTGCCTCTTGTGTTTGGTTAGTGGGTCGTGTTGCAGCCTCTGGGGCTTTTCAAAAAAGGTGTGTATATGCAATGACAGATCATGTGACACTTAGATTGCACACAGGTGGACATCATTTTACTAATTATCTGACTTCTGAAAGTAATTGGTCGCACCAGAGCTTTTTATGGGCTTCATAACGAAGGAAGTGAATACATACGCACATGCCAATTTTCTGTTTTCTATTTTAAAAAAATGGTTTTATATATATATTTTTCTCATTTCACTTCACCAACTTAGACTATTGTGTTCTGATCCATCACATAAAATTCAGATTAACAAAACATTAAACTTAAGGCTGTAATGTAACAAAATAGGTAAAACGTCAAGGGGGTGAATACTTTTGCAAGGCATTGTTGGGATTTCCATTGCTTGAGAATCCGTTCTCCTATGTGATATTAATTCTGGTGTACTGACTAAATATAAAAGATAAGTAATCTATGTATGATCTTATTACTATCTGACCATACTTATTGTATATTGCAGTATTTTTAATAAATCTTTGATTTACGGTGATTTACTGTTTATGTGTCTATATTTTAAAAGGTGTACCCAGATCCTCTGATTGAGCCCAGGGCGCACCAATGGCATGAATGTAATTTAGTCTCTCCTGGGCTCAAACATTGAGAACTTGAATACACACCAATTTAGCAATTCTGGACTTCTAGCGGCCCTCATAGGGCTGAGTTGACCACCATTTAATTAATCATCAAAATGTCCTAGGAATCACACATTTCTTCAAGACAACATGATAACATTTCGTACGACATGTAAATTGCTGTTTGGACATATCACATTAATAATATACACCATGGGGCTGTGTAGCGTATATGTTTAGTTTTGCATTGTTGCATGGCAGTGCTTAATAGTGTGAGCATTTATTTCCCAGTTAAATTTGGAGGTATTTGATTATTCTATGCTATTTATTGCTGTAGAGGGTAGGAATGACTACATTATTTAAATGGTCTGTTGTGCTCAGGGTTTAGCTGGTTTTACGTGCGTTTCAGTATTCATTATTATTGTGCTATAGTGAGCTGTTAGAATATATTAGAATTTTAGGGAGAATAATTAGAATATTAGGAAGGGGCATGAAGTTCTTGCTTTGAATAAGTTGATTTTTTTTTGAGAAAGTTGGAAATTTCTTCTTTACTATTGAACTTGCCATTAGCAATTTTAGCTTTGCAATTGGTTCGATTCCAGGAATTCAGTTTTTGTGGTTGGACCAATGGTTTTCTCTTTAATAATTGGAATACTGAGATATAGAAACATTATATATCTGGATGACTGCCAAAGGTGCTCATCTGCAAAGCCTTGCGAGGCGAGCCGTGTACGGCGCAGGACTTAGACTTTATGACCGCCAAAAGTGCTCATCTGCGAAACGAGGCGACCCGTGTACAGCGCAGGACTAAAGCTGGATGAGTAGTGAAGGCCGAATCCTACTTGTAGATGCAGATAAAAAAAAATCAAATGGTGGCTTCCACTACAAAATAATTGTATACAATAGTTGATAACTTTAGTTTATTTTTATTTTTAATTTAAAAAAAACAAACATTTTGCTTATTATCTTGTGAGGTTCTTCAAAAGAACATACTACCAGGCTAATTGCCCCTTGTAGTCTGTGTATACTCATTCTTCTTAAAAGCTCTGTTTTTACTTACTTAAACCTTCCAGTACTTGCAAAGGTGCACCCAGCGTAGCTTGTACATACAATGTTTATAGAGTACTAGATGTACTAGCCAATGACTGTGTCATTAAAGCAATTGCAAAAGATCAAGCAACCCAAACATTTTCTGATCCACCCTCTGGAACTGGTATTCACTTAGCCAATTGTAAATTCAAAGTGGTGGTAATACACCAGAACCTTGTGAATGTAAAGTAGATTTCCAATGCAAGACAACAAGAAAATAATTCCTGTCCAATGTGATCTCAGGTCTCATTTTAAACCAAAGGTTCTCAACCCTGGCTCTCATAGCACACCCACAGGCACGGATTTGTGCATATCTATTTTAAAATATTGTACACTATCTATATCCATATAGCTGTTCTTTGGTTATATGCTGCCTCAATAATGAAATGCAAAGGTGTGGTATAAAAGAATGAGACATGAAGGGATATAGCATTAGGGTGTAAGAAGATATAAAGAATGAAAGGGGAAACAAGGCATTGTATTTGTAGGTAGAGGGATGATAGAGATAAAGAAGAATTGGAGAGAAAAAGTAATGGCAGTCAAAAGAGAGGAGCGATGCAACAAGATAAGAAGATATGATACAAATGTAAAACATAAAGAGAGAGTAGGGACAAACAAAGCAAAGGAGGAAAGTAGGATCGCTAATGGATTCCAAGCTTAGAAGCTGTCAGGAATTTACCTGATCAACCAAGGAGGGTTCCACCATCGGCTCTGTATTGTGTCCTTACACGTAGCAGGATTTCTGGATTAGTACCCTGGTTTTCCAGTACCTCTTGCATGGTTGCTCCATCTTAGCATTCTTGCTTTTTTCGAGCCTAACAGTGCAATGTTATAGCTGCTGTTGCTTTTTTCATTCATATTGGTTATGGTATTAAACTTCTATTTGAAACCTGTTGCAGACATTCTGAACACCACCAAGTTATCTGATGGACAGATACTGGAACATTTATTGGATCCTGATCTTCCCAGCTTTGTTTTAGACTCCAGCGTACAGGCCTGGAGCCAGCAGAAACCCTACCAAGATAGCACATAACCTCATTTATCTTGCAGCCTATCCCCCTTCATCTCAAGAGCTCACAGTGTGGCAGAGTGAGTTTCCAGGTAGTATATTTGTAATATATATTTCCAATGTATTTGTGATGTCACCTATTGTGACACATTGGTGACATCACAGAAACAACCTACTCCTCACACACTGCTCATTTCATATGTTCCCTTATCTTAATATATCCTCCCCCTTATATTCAACACTACAGGAGAAAGCACTTCCAGTAGAGAATATATGCTAAAAAGGGTACCATACTCTGGCCCTCTCGATCAGGCAACCCCTGGGCTACAACTGGCCCCATTGGTAACCCTCATTTGCCCCCCCCCCCCCCCCCCCCCCACACACACACACAATGGGCTGGCCAGAATCTCACATACAATTTGCATAAAACACTGTTAAGAGCTTTAAAGAGGCAGGTAGGGAGTATTAGGACGGGTAAGATCCTGTGGGTATGAAATTATTTATATATATATATATATATATATATATATATATATATATTTATATGTAGGAAGGGTGATTTGTCACCCAGATCCCAGCAATCGAACAGTTTGCTGTCTCCCGGGTGCTTGGGTTCGGCATGTTGTGGATAGGGTAGATAAATTAAGCTTAAGGGAAGGACCTCCAAGGTAATATATTCTGAGATACTACCAGTGCCACGTGACAGCCCAGGGAGACAGATGGAGCTTAGGGAGGTTAATGCGTGGCTAAAAAAGTGGTGCACTAAGGAGGGGTTTGGGTTTTTAGAGCACTGAGCTGACTTCTCACTTGGGTACAATCTCTACAGCAGGGATGAATTACACCTTAATGATGAGGGAGCTGCTGTGCCAGGGGAAAGGATGGTAGACCGGCTGGTAAACTAATAGGTGGGGGAGAGGCACTAGATAGAAGTAATGGGGTAGTAATTGTAGAGGATGTAAGGAATGAATTAACAAGCCATGTGGGAGGAGATGGGGGAGGGTTAGTATAGTCAATAGGGAGGTTCTGCTAGGTAACTCAAGTATAGTGGAAGGCACTCGAGAAGTGCAGACTCATAACATAAGGTATATGCTTGCTAATGCCAGAAGCTTGCCAGTAAAAATGGGAGAGTTAGAAATTATAGCAGTAAATGAGAAATGGGATTTAATAGGCATTACTGAAACATGGTGGGCTGATCCTCATGACTGGAGTGTTAATCTGGATAGTTATAACCTATTTAGGAAAGTTAGGGGCAATGGTAAAAGGGGAGGAGGGATTTGTCTGTATGTTAAGCCTGAATTTAAGCCTATAGTCCGAGAAGATATTTATGCTGGAACTAGCGGTAATGTTGGATGTTTGTGGGTAGAGTTAAAGAGCGGAGCAGCAAATTCCAAAATAATATTAGTAGGAGTATGCTATAAACCCCCAAATACAATTGAAAGTTAGGAAATGCAATTATTATTACAGATTGGAAATGCAGCTAGGCATGGTCAAGTTCTAATAATGGGAGATTTTAATTACCCTGAAATAAACTGGATAAATGAGACCAGCAGTTCATCTAAGAGAAGCAGGTTCTTGAGTACACTCAGGCATCATTATCTGGCCCAGGTTATACAAGAACCTACTATAAATTAAGCTATCTTGGATTTAGTTATCACAAATAATATTGATATGGTATCGAATGTTGAAATAGGGCAACCTTTGGGAAACAGTGATCACTACACAGTCTTGTTTGAGATTGAATAAAATAAAACATAATTGTAAGGGGCTAACGAAAACTCTTAATTTTAAAAGGGAAGATTTTAACGGCCTAAGGGCAGCAATACAAAGTATAGACTGGGACAGAGAACTGATAGGTAAAAACACTGAACATAAATGGACAACATTTAAATCCTTACTAAATATACATACACATCAGCATATACCATGTGGGAATAAAAGTAAAAGGAGTAAATTTCATCCAACGTGGCTTAACAATGATTTAAAGATCAACAGCCTTATTACATTGCGATTCGGCCAATTCTAAAGTGCTCTATATAAGCACAGAGCATATTTTTTTAAAGAAGTTTTTAGTTAGTGAAGACCTTGCTTTTGGATAGAAGTTCACTAACTAAAAACTTTTGTAAAAAAAATATGCTCTGTGCTTATATAGAGCCCTATTCAATTGTCCAATTTAATAAGGCTGCAAGATATGGAATAATAAACAGACATTTAAATTATACAAACAAGAGGGGACAGAGACTGCTTTACGGGAGTACAAGGAAATCAACAAGGCTTGCGAAAGGGCTATTAGACTGGCTAAAATAGAAAATGAAAAATTAGTTGAAAAGGAGAGTAACTAACCCTAAAATATTTCTTAAGTATATTAATGGGAAGAAGGCGAGGAAGGAAGCTATATTAACATTACAATGTGACACAGGCCGTCTGATAATTAGTGACCAGGAAAAGGCAGATGAGCTAAATAGGTTCTTTTCTTCAGTATACACAAGGCAGGTACCAGTGGTTGGGACACTGCAACATAATGGGGCTACAATACCATCACTAAATAATTGGTTAATGCAGGAAGAAATCCAAAAGAGGTTGGGAAAAATAAATGTTAATAAAGCCCCAGGTCATGATGGAATACATCCAAGGGAACGGAGGGAACTGGGTTCTGTAACAGCAAAACCATTATATCTAATTTTTCAAAATTCACTCAACACAGGGTCTCTACCAGATGACTGGAGAAAAGCAGAGGTGATACCTATATTTAAGAAGGGAGCAAGAGCAAATCCGGGGAATTATAGAACTGTAAGGCTCACTTCTGTAGTGGGAAAGCTTTTATGAAGGGTTAATAAGGGATAATATACAAGAGTATGTCTATTCAAACAGGATTATAAATAGGAGCCAACATGCATTTATGAGGGATAGGTTGTGTCAAACAAACCTAATTAGTTTCTATGAGGACGTTAGTAGGAACTTGGATCTAGGCAACTCAGTGGATGTAGTCTTTTTAGATTTTGCAAAGGCTCTTGATACACATGGGGGACTACTGTGCAAACTAAGGGATACAGGTATTGCAGTAAATATATGCACATGGATTGAGAGCTGGCTAAAAGACAGGAAGCTAAGGGTTGTTGTAAATGGAACATACTCAGATTGGACTAATGTGGTAAGTGGGGTTCCTCATGGCCCAGTATTAGGTCCACTCCTTTTTAACATATTTATTAAGGACTTAGAAGTAGGACTTGAAAGTATTGTCTCCATTTTTGCCAATGACACAAAGTTGTGCAAGGTAATTCAATCAGAAAATTATGCACTTTCCCTCCAATGGCATTTGCATAAATTAGAGAATACGAATAAATGTAAGGTTATGCATCTGGGAAGGAAGAATAACCATGCAATTTATAAACTTAATGAAACAAATCTAGGGGTATCAGATATTAAAAGGGATTTGGGAGTGCTTGTGGACAACCATATATGTAACAGTTCTCAATGCCAGGCAGCAGCTGCAAAGGCAAATAAACTATTAGCATGTAATAAGAAGGGTATAGACGTCAGGGAAGCAAATATAATTCTGCCACTATAGAAATCCCTAGTACACCCTCACTTGGAATATGGAGGACAATTTTGGGCACTACTTCATAAAAAGGACATTTTAGAACTGGAAAAAGTACAAAGAAGGACAACAAAACTAATAAGGGGAATAATGGGGCTAAGTTATGAAGAAAGACTAACCAAATTACACTTATTTTCTCTAGACAAAAAGGTGTCTAAGAGGAGAATGGAGAATGATTACATATATAAATACATCCAGGGTCAGTATAAAGATTTGTCAAGGGAGCTTTTAGTGCCAAGAGGTTTTCAATTCACACAATGACATCCCCTGAGGTTAGAAGTAAAAAGATTCCACCTTAAAGAAAGAAGAGGGTGGAATTCTCTACCAAGGGAGGTGGGGACAGCGGATTCAATAGATAACCTTAAAAGGGCTGGATATATTTTAAATAAAATGGGGATTTAGGGTTATCCTTAGAGAGAGAGTATTGATCCAGGGAGAATTCCGATAGCCAGTACCTGGGGTCAGGAAGGAATTAATTTTTTTCCCTTTTGAGACAATTGGCAGTTTCACTTTTTTTTTAAACTTTTTTTTTTTCTGTTTGCTTCCTCTGGATCAATTAACAACTAATCTGCATATTGCAGATCATGAAAATATATATACAGTCAGGTCCATAAATATTGGGACATCGACATAATTCTAATCATTTTGGCTCTATACAGCACCACAATGGATTTGAAATGAAATGAACAAGATGTGCTTTAACTGCAGACTTTCAGCTTTAATTTGAGGGTATTTACATCAAAATCAGGTGAACGGTGTAGGAATTACAACAGTTTGTATATGTGCCTCCCACTTTTTAAGGGACCAAAAGTAATGGGACAGATTAACAGTCATAAAACAAACTTTCACTTTTTAATACTTGGTTGCAAATCCTTTGCAGTCAATTACAGCCTGAAGTCTGGAACGCATAGACATCACTAGACGCTGGGTTTCATCCCTGGTGATGCTCTGCCAGACCTCTATTGCAACTGTTTTCAGTTCCTGCTTGTTCTTGGGGCATTTTCCCTTCAGTTTTGTCTTCAGCAAGTGAAATGCATGCTCAATCGGATTCAGATCAGGTGATTGACTTGGCCATTGCATAACATTCCACTTCTTTCCCTTAAAAAACTCTTTGGTTGCTTTTGCAGTATGCTTCGGGTCATTGCCCATCTGCACTGTGAAGCGCCGTCCAATGAGTTCTGAAGTATTTGGCTGAATATGAGCAGATAATATTGCCCGAAACACTTCAGAATTCATCCTGCTGCTTTTGTCAGCAGTCACATCATCAATAAATACAAGAGAACCCGTTCCATTGGCAACCATACATGCCCACGCCATGACACTACCACCACCATGCTTCACTGATGAGGTGGTATGCTTTGGATCATGAGCAGTTCCTTTCCGTCTCCATACTCTTCTCTTCCCATCACTCTGGTACAAGTTGATCTTAGTCTCATCTGTCCATAGGATGTTGTTCCAGAACTGTGAAGGCTTTTTTAGGTGTTGTTTGGAAAACTCTAATCTGGCCTTCCTATTTTTGAGGCTCACCAATGGTTTACATCTTGTGGTGAACCCTCTGTATTTACTCTGGTGAAGTCTTCTCTTGACTGTTGACTTTGACACACATACACCTACCTCCTGGAGAGTGTTCTTGATCTGGCCAACTGTTGTGAAGGGTGTTTTCTCCACCAGGGAAATAATTCTTCGGTCATCCACCACAGTTGTTTCCCGTGGTCTTCCAGATCTTTTGGTGTTGCTGAGCTCACCGGTGCGTTCTTTCTTTTTAAGTATGTTCCAAACAGTTGATTTGGCCACACCTAATGTTTTTGCTATCTCTCTGATGGGTTTGTTTTGTTGTTTCAGCCTAATGATGGCTTGCTTCACTGATAGTGACAGCTCTTTGGATCTCATATTGAGAGTTAACAGCAACAAATGCAAATAGCACACTTGAAATGAACTCTGGAGCTTGTATCTGCTCTTTGTAAATGGGATAATGAGGGAATAACACACACCTGGCCATGGAACAGCTGAGCAGCCAATTGTCCCATTACTTTTGGTCACTTAAAAAGTGGGAGGTACATATACAAACTGTTGTAATTCCTACACCGTTCACCTGATTTCAATGTAAATACCCTAAAATTAAAGCTGAAAGTCTGCAGTTAAAGCACATCTTGTTAGTTTAATTTCAAATCCATTGTGGTGGTGTATAGAGCCAAAAAGTTTAGAAATGTGTCGATGTCCCAATATTTATGGACCTGACTGTATATATATATATATATATATATATATATATATATGTGTGTGTGTGTGTGGTGTGTATTTGTGTGTGTATGTGGGTGTTTAAATATATGTATACGTGTGTATATATGTGTGTGTGTATACATATATATACTGTGTCTACCATATATTAAATGATTGTTGTGGTGAACTACCTCCTCAAAATATCTACTACACAAGCTAAAGAACAAGCCCCACCCTGATGAGAGTCAGTAACCTTAAAATGGCTGTATGTGCGTGGGATTCCTAGCTTGTGTATAATCCAACCCTAGCTATGCTCAAAGCTGTTTTATACAGCTGGCATATGCTAAAGGGAAGCCATGTTTGACATGGTTATGGATTGCAAGAGCGAAGCCTCTGTGGGCACATTTGCATGTCCCTGCCAAGGGTCCCAGAATGCAGTGTGATAACTGTATTTCTCTGAATTCTGGGCATGAAACATGTTTTTTTAACACAAATGTACTAATTATTTACTATATATATATATATATATATATATATATATATATATATATATATATATATCACATATTATAATTGTCAAATTACAAATCGTCGTCACGCTTTGCGAGCTTGCGAGGCGAGGGGCCGCATTTGCGGAGGTGGAGGCTCTACGGCGCCTCACACGCGGTTACAAACACCCACACAAGCGGCACTTTACCAACAACAAAAATACAAGACGCAGGACTTAGAAAAAAAAACATTACCAACTCGCAAAAAATAAAACCTTAACGGCCGAACCCTGCGCACCGGAAAACAGTCAAAATACAATAAATACACACAAAAAAGATATAAAAAGCTTACCCACAGCAAGGGGGAGCGGGCACCCAGGACCTCTGCAAGTGAAGTTACACCTCAAGTGCAAATTCACGAGTTCAGACACACGAAAATCCATAAAGCAAGAGAAAAAATGGCCAGGGAAAAAAACGAAAACGAGGCTACAGGACCCTAAACACGCAATACAGCACCAAGCACATATGGGTTTTCTAAAGAGCCGTACAAGGTAAAGATACACTTTTACTAAGGACGGAAAATCATACAAAGCCGTGTAACACATACACATTCGCGCCATTTCTCAATGTGGAAGTACACAGCTACACTAACTGCTTTACCTTGCGCACGCTCCACATTTACACTACATACTGCACACATTGCTGACACTTACACCTCAGCTCCAGAACCGTGCAAAACTACAGTGGATGCTGCAGAAACATAGAAACAGATTGTCAGCAAGCCTCGCAATGAGCGCCAAAGGTCCTCACACTAAAAAATGGATAAAACAACATTACCTGCCTTACGATTTCATGCCCGTCATTTTTTGACGGGCAAGGTCGGTAGTATATATATATTTCCACTAATCTTCTGAGAATGTAAGTACATCCTGTGCCTGTAACACCCGATCTGAAGCCTGGATGTACCTGTATGTGCCCAAGTGCATCCTGTGCCTGTAAGAGCCGATCTGTAGCCTGACTGTACCTGTATGTGCCCAAGTGCATCCTGTGCCTGTAAGAGCCGATCTGTAGCCTGACTGTACCTGTATGTGCCCAAGTGCATCCTGTGCCTGTAAGTGCCGATCTGTAGCCTGACTGTACCTGTATGTGCCTGTAACAGACGATCTGCAGCCTGTGCCTTTATGTGCCAAAGAGCATCCTGTGCCTATAAGAGTCAATCTGTAGCCTGACTGTGATAATTTGTAGCACAATCTGTTTAGTTGTTGTAGTAAAAGATATCAAACTATGTAATAACCCTGGGGTTAGCCATTTTTTCACACATTGTGTCATTGTGACAAATTAGCATATTGGTACCATATAGATATGGATGTATATCCAAAGAATGATTTACTTTTGTATAAGATGACTTCTACTATAGCCTTTTTATACTATTTTGAACAAATCCATATTTTTAGAATATAACCAACAATTATACAGCCTCTGTATATGAGAATGTGTTGACTAAAACTTCAAGTGCTAAAAAGATTAATGGAAAGTGCATTAGTTTATAAGGACATATCCTTCTGAGAAAGTAAAGAATAATTGCCTATTACAGTTAAAAATGTAAAATGTGTTTTAAATAGTTTTTAGTGTTCTAAAAAATATTTTCTATTCTCAAATTTATTTATTTAAAGGGCCATACAGAAAAAAATGACCACAGTGGTCATTTTGAAGTGATAGTCTCTATTTAAAAGAAGGATATGAGGATAAGGAAATCAGTTGATATAAGAGGAGTAAGGAAAAGAGAGAAGAGGGCAGGTAGCCGGGGATATGTCAGCAGAGGTAGGGGCAGAGATACTGCAGGTAGTGCAATGCACCAGGGCCCTTCTCTGGGGGCCCAGTGCGATCCTTTTTAGTTTTTGTTCTGTGTTGCCTTTTTTCATAGTGTAGGGCCCCCCAGCTCCCATACCCCGGCCCATGCTCGTCCTACCCCCTCCAGCTTCACCATGCTTCCTCTTGTAGGCTTCTTATAGAGATCCTGGGAAATTCATTGCTTGTTCTTCTTTTCCTGTCAGCGCATCTTTTTTGCCAGAGCAGGGTCTTAGTGCATTGCATATATATGGCACCAGAGGGGGCCAACACAAAAACAAAATTGCCACAACTGGGGTGCCCAAACTTTTTTTGGTCACCGGGGATCTCCATTCAACAGCTCCGCCACTGAGTAGAGGGCACACCCAATTTGGTTTAATGGAGAAACCAACTTAGACACATGCAAACACACCAACAAAGGCCCTTCCTGAGCCCCCGGTTGTCCATAACATCTGCGTGTTATTATTTCCTTGTAGAAGTCCTCCCTCTCCACAATAGAGAGTCAGGAAACCTCCCAGGCCCTCTTTGACGTGCACCTGCACAGCAGAGCTAATCGGGTATGAAGCATTCATTTCTGCTCATGTACATTTCAATTTCCAGCGCGTGAAATGGATGATTGCATAGCAGGACTGATCAGACTTTTAAATTCCCCCGTTGAGGGGTTAGGTGGATTACTTGAGCTGTAGCTTAGAGTGTGCTGTGGTTTCTCTGCATTACAGGGATTACCTTTAAACAGTTTGCCACAGGCGCTGCTTTCATGTCCGCGACGGCGCTCTTAGACATCCCAAATGGTATTTGGGGGTTTGATTTGAGTCCTACGCACAAACTCCACAAGCTTCGTGTAGATTTGGTCTTATATATTCAGCAGTGTTCTGACTTATTCATATACAAGAACATATTAAATTATTCATACGTAAACAGTATTTTCACTGGAAACAGCCAGCTCAACGACAAAGTATTTTGATCTAATAAACACTGGAAGCTCAAGACATATACAAGGAAGAAACCTGTCACTGAAATGGTAGCTGATCCAAGGGATAAGTCTGAAGGGGTAAACGGAATAAACTAAAGTATTTTATTTAAAATGTATATATACATATATAAACATGTTTAGACCAATGGGACTGAATACAGTATATATCATATAATATATAAAAACAAAACGGTATTTTTGTGCATCTTATTTACTCCCATTTGTATTGTTGTTCTAGGATGTTTTCTTCATTCTGCTTTGTAGATTGGATACAGAATTATGTCCCTAGGTCAAAATAACATTATCTCAAATTAACCTTATAAAAAGACAATTCATTTTGTGAGTGAGCCGTCCTCATATACAGCCAGCAATCAAATGTGTGCAATCTAATAAATTAGACATCAGTGATTTCCGTCTAAATTGTAGGTAAAAACAACAAACCATAGACATTTATTTATAGCCTCTTCCAACAAGTTGGTCCAAGTCTAGTCCAATTGAGTGTCATATTTTGAAGAAATATAATTAATAGAATAATTAAAAATACTTTTAGAAATTATATAAAAACCAATACTATGTTCCTCAGTTGCTTTTTTAAATGGAGGTCTTATCTCTGAGTAACTGGCATCTGATATTGAGGCCCATTACTATATATGTAATGTAATTATTGCACTGATATACACACATTGCACAATACACATTCTTACCTTTTTTTTACCTTTATTGTACATGGATTCCATATTATCTGGATCCAGTTCCCTGAGATTGTCCATATTTGATTTGACCACAGTCTGATCATCCTTTGACGCAAGTCCATATTTTACATTATGGTCTCTTCATCTGATGTTCTGATTTTGTATTTAATGCTCCAGTTTCATTTCCACAAAAGTGGTGTATAGGGTCTAAATTACAAGTAGATAAACAAATCTGAAATAACCTTGAGTGCAACAACCAGGTCAATATATATATATATATATATATATATATATATATATATATATATATATAGATAATAACTATTTAGTATCATTAAAATTCATCCCTAACACTAACCCCCAATCTACCAAACGTAAAATAAATATCAAAAATAAAAACAAAATTCCAAAGAAATTGGGAGCCTTGGTTGGAGTCGCCTCTTAGTACCCCACTAACTTGACTCTAGAGTTTCAGCACAACCCAACGAGGTGAGGAATCGAGGCGGAGGAGGCTCGGCTCTGGACTTCTCTTACAAAAAAAAGTGGTTGGAAAGGAGGTAACTATTTTGACACTTTGACAGATGAACCCAAAGCTACTTCACCAAAGTTCATACTCAGGTCTTAATAAATGAGCTAGAGATCCCATTTAAAAAAATGTCTATGGCAGCTATACTGGAAATCTCAAGACTAGTTTTTTTCTGCTATAATTAGCTGTGTTTATTTATTTAAACATAGAGACTAATTGTTTATTAATAATCAAAAACATAAAATGAAAAGGCTTGGTCAGCTTAGATAGTGGAATATTTTATTGTGAAAATTGAAGCGTTTCTGACGTAAAAACGGTTTAATATGATGTAATATTGCATATGCCTTTCAATAAAAATTGTTATAAAAAAATAGAAAAAAGAAACAAAAATACACATAATTTACAATAAAAATAATAAATTATACCTAAATAAAAAATACAGAAACAAAATTAAACATGTTGGAGTAATAAAAAGGGGTTAAATCATATATTACACTCCTTGGAACCTCCAACGAAGTTCAAAGAAACTCTGGTCCTCAGTCCTCAGCCTGGATAAGTGGACACGTCCATTCTTGATTGAAGCCCTTGCATCCTCATCTTTCTTCCAAACGGAAAGGCCTTCATTCAGTCTGCATTGAAGACCCAAGCTCCTGAACTTTGACCCTTGGAAAAGTTCTGCTGTTCTATTAAAATTACTAAAACTAACAGAGTTTTCTTCTGATGAACTCATGCTCTGTGTAAAGTCTTTTGCCCACACTCTTGCCTTATATACACATTTTTAGGCTTCTAATTGGCTGAAATATGTTTCAATCATATTTCAGCCAATCAGTATCAATCAATTCAAATCTTTATTATCAGTAACCAATCATAGAAGGCTGCTCCCCCTTCTCTAATTCGCTAAACTATTAACCAACTGGAATGCAAGGATTAATATCTGTAAATAGTGATTGTTTGTGCTTTTAACTAAACAGAAAGCTTTATTTTCACTTTTTCTGAATCAGATTAGGGTTTATAAAAGTGTTGCCCTTATCTGATTGGCTGTCAATAGATAAATAAGAGAATATAAGCTTTTCATTCTCTTAGGTAGGATGCCATGTGGAAAACAGGGAACCCCATGGTAGGTGAATAATGTTTGTTGCCATGAGAATCCATAACGACTCTCATGTAGATAGGCAGAGGGGGTTGTTATTGGATTGTAGTGGGGCATAGGCTGGGGGTCATAAACTCCCTTGCATATATTATTTATATTTATTTACCCCGCCATGGGAGGGGGTTTAAATATATAGATAGATATAGATATTGGTGGGAGGGCTTGTGTGGTCTGTTAATGTTAGATAATGGGTAGCGTTACATAGCTAATATATTGAGATTTCAGATTAGTCTCCTAATGGGTATACAGTATTTTTCGCTCCATAAGACGCTCCTAGTTTTTAGAGGAGAAAAACAAAAACAAAATATTCTCAAACAAATCCTCCTACTCCCTCCTTCCCCCCTTATCCTCCTCCCTCCTTCCCCTCCTCCTTCCCCCTTATCCTCCTCCTCCCTCCTTATACTCCTCCTCCCTTTCCCCTTCTTCAATCACCTCCCTATCCCCTTTCCCCTCTCTCCTTACTATTATCCACAATCTGATATGTTGATCCTTCCGCTGCAGCATATCTTCTGGCTGGGACCGGGACCGGCATATGCTAATGACGTGACGTCACATGAGTGGAAAGGAGATAGGGAGGTGATTGGAGAAGGGAAAGGGAGGAGGAGGATAAGGGGGGAAGGAAGGTGGAGGAGGAGGGGAAGGAGGATAAGGAGGAGAAAGAATGGTGTGCTGAGGGGGCCCAGGCAAATTTGGCAGCACTGGGTCCCCTCCAGATCCGCCCCTGCACTCGGGTTCAGGGCACATATATTGGCTCTGTAAGACGCACAGACATTTCCTGTTACTTTTGAGGGGGGGAGTGAGTCCTAGGGAGCGAAAAATACAGTAATTGTACATTTTAGAGCTATATCGTTGCTGGCAATACCCCCTGGGTGCAAGTATATACATTTTATGGGAGATTTCTTGTGACAGTCATGCAATAACTCTGCACACTTGCTTGTAAAAAATCATATAGGGCCAAGGCAGCCTTACAGGAGTTTCTACAGGAGCCATGTAATCTAGCCCTTCTTTAAAAATGGGAACTTGATTTATTGGACTCTTGTCATCTCAGTTTCATGAATATACCTCAATTTTTACTCATACTCCATATATTCAGGAATCTCAAAGAAAAGAAAATTAAATCAACTCAGTGGATAAATTGCTAAAGTTTCTTTGGTCTCTGTTTCTGGCGCAACATATCTGTGTTCTCCAGGGGGAGTGGAACTTTTTGCTATCTTTTTCTTGTTCTTTTTTTGTCACTCTTTTAATTATGTGTCTGCACAGCCTGGATGTATACAATTAACTATTACAAAATTCACTGATGCATTATCGGTACAGGATTATCAAGTAACGACTCAAGACCAACTCAACCCAGGTAACTGATATCAACACTATGAAGTTGGACACATCACTAAGATCAAGGCACTTTTATACTACATCATACAAAGTCATCAGGAAGACATCAGTTTTGATATTGTGTGTGTGCTTATTTGTTTCCATTGGTCCCTTGGCTATTGTATATTTTCAACAAAAAAAGAGTCAGATATATTCCAACCTCAGAATGTATCACATTGATTTATTACCTGGAGCTAAGATTCCATTTGGAAGAATGTTCCTGTATCACAGCCAGAAATTCATGCCTTTTTAGGAATATTTTAAACAAATTTTAAATGTGGTTTCTCCCGTCTTTCCACATCCCCTGAAGGTGGAAATATTTTTGTCTAATGTAAAGATGTGTATGGGACCCTGTATCCATTAATAGCTGAAAATAAGGATCTATTATAAACTCATATTGAGAGAGTGTACAATTTTGTTCAAATAAGTCATGGAGATATAGGGAAGACCACATTCCAAAAACTTTATGTTTACTTTGAATATCTGAAAATGTTATTTGGTCTTATAATTTGAGTACTCCACAGTATCCTCTTTCCCTGCGGCTAAATAGGTGTTTGAAATGTTCTGCATCATTCAGTCCTGCAATCCACTTTATATCGGAGATTAATGCCTCGGAAGTAGCAGTAGGAGTTGTCTTATCTCAAAGAGCTGATTGGCATTCCTCGGTTTTCCCCGTTGCCATATTGTCCAAAAAAAGAGTCACCTGTACAACAGAACCACAGCCTGACAAATAAAGATTTATTATCTATCATACTTGCTTTGGCAGAGTGGATACATGTGTTGGAAGGGACTAAGCCCACCATAATCATTTTCATGAACTACCAAAACCTTTAGCAATTGGAAGAAGCCAAGTGGTTGAACTAACTAACAAATATGATACAATTTATTTTTTCGGCTTCAGAACCTGACAATACATTGATTTGTCACTTTGAAAACAGTAGCTGAAGAGACAGATATATCCAATTTATAACTTGATTCTGGAAGGAGTTTACTAACAGTGAAACCTTGTTCTAGTTCCTCTTTTCATCCAAAATGGGAAGCTAAACGAACCAACCAGACATTGAAGTAATCTCCAAGGGTCTACAGCGTTTACCTCCAAGATTATTGGGCCTAGTACCTGCTTCTTTCAGAATTATCTTTTAATAATCCTCAACAAGTCTACTTTACAACACTTCAATGTTCATTTTTTAACATAAATTACAGATAGCCCCCACTGTAATACCTGTCATACCCACTGATTCCTCTGAATCCGATGCAGATTTACATTTTAGATGCCACCTAGGCAAAGGTTCCTCAGGTGACCATCTACATACATATGTTATTTAATATTAAGATTTGATATATATATTAGTACAGAAAAAAATAAATGAGAGCATTAGGGAAATATGTGTATATGTAATAAAATATGTACAGTGGGGGGAAAAAGTATTTGATCCCCTGCTGATTTTGAACATTTGTTCACTGACAAAGAAATGATCAGGCTATAATTTTAATGCTAGGTGTATTTTAACAGTGACAGACAGAATAACAAAAACACCCTCAAGAAAAACGCATGTCAAAAAAGTTATAAATTGATTTGCAGGTTAGTGAGGGAAATAAGTATTTGATCCCCTATCAATCAGCAAAATTTCTGGCTCTCAGGTGTCTTTTATACAAGTAACAAGTTGAGATTAAGAGCACTCTCTTAAAGGGAGTGCTCCTAATCTCAGCTCCTTACCTGTATAAAAGACACCTGTCCACAAAAGCAATCAATCATATTCCAAACTCTCCACCATGGTCAAGACCAAAGAGCTGTTAAAGGATGTCAGGGACAAGATTGTAGACCTACACAAGGCTGGAATGGGCTACAAGACCATCGCCAAGCAGCTTGGTGAGAAGGTGACAACAGTTGGTGCGATTATTCGCAATTGGAAGAAACACAAAATAACTGCCAGTCTCCCTTGGTCTGGTGCTCCATGCAAGATCTCACCTCGTGGAGTTTCAATGATCATGAGACCGGTGAAGAATCAGCCCAGAACTACACGTGAGGATCATGTTAATGATCTCAAGGCAGCTGGGACCATAGTCACCAAGAAAACTATTTTTTCTAACTATGCCGGGAAGGACTGAAATCTTGCAGCGCCCGCAAGGTCCCCCTGCTCAAGAAAGCACATGTACAGGCCCGTCTGAAGCTTGCCAATGAACATCTGAATGATTCATGAGGAGAACTGGGTGAAAGTGTTGTGGTCAGATGAGACAAAAATCGAGCTCTTTGGCATCAACTCAACTCGCTGTGTTTGGAGGAGGAGAAATGCTGCCTATAACCCCAAGAACACCATCCCCACCGTCAAACATGGAGGTAGAAACATTATGCTTTGGGGTGTTTTTCTGCTAAGGGAACAGGACAACTGCACCGCATCAAAGGGACGATGGACTGGGCCATGTAGCGTCAAATCTTGGGTGAGAACCTCCTTCCCTCAGCAAGGGCATTAAAAATGGGTCATGGATGGGTAAGGCAACAAAGGAGAGGCTCATCATTAAGGTCCTGGAGTGGCCTAGCCAGTCTCCAGACCTTAATCCCAAAGACAATATGTGGAAGCAGCTGAAGGTTCGAGTTGCCAAACATCAGCCTCAAAACCTTAATGATTTGGAGAGAATCTGCATATAGGAGAGGGACAAAATCCCTCCTGAGATGTGTGCAAACCTGGTGGCCAACTACAAGAAACGTCTGATCTCTGTGATTGCCAACAAGGGTTTTACCACCAAGTACTAAGATGAAGGGGTCAAATAATTATTTCCCTAATTGACCTGCAAATCAATTTATAACTTTTTTACATGCGTTTTTTTTTCGTTATTCTGTCTCTCACTGTTAAGATACACCTACCATTAAAATGATATACTGATAATTTCTTTGTCAGTGGAGAAACGTTTAAAATCAGCAGGGGATCAAATACGTTTTTCCCCCACTGTATACATAGACCAGGCATGGAAAACTCCTGGGATCCCAGGCTCCTAAAATTTGTACAGCTAGCTCCTAAATATTTATCCAAAGCATAATGCATGAACATCTTCCTTACAGGCTCCTAGGAAACAGCCTGTCCTTTTCTCCATGACCTTATGGACTGTAACACACCAGGACATCTTTATGTCCATGGTCATGCTAATCCACTTTGTATTCATGGTGGAGATAATAGAGTGGGTTGCCATTTCCTGTGGGCCACAGCATACAGCTCATGGTATTCCTAGGTGGTCTCCCATTCAAGCATTGACCAGGCGCAACCCTGCTTGGCTTCAGGGTGGTGTCACCTCTTAGTTCCCTATGCACCCACCTGTTTACGCTACCTAATGGGCAATCTGGCCCTGACGAGATGTCCAAGACACAATTCACATTTTACATCTGTTTGATCAGTTGAAGCATACGACTTTAAAAAACAGATGATACACAATAGATACAGTTGCAAGCAAAAGTATGTGAACCCTTTGGAATAATATGAATTTATGCACAAATTGGTCATAAAATGTGATCTGATCTTCATCTAAGTCACAACAATAGACAATCACACTCTGCTTAAACTAATAACACACACAAAAAATTAAATGTTACCATGTTGTTATTGAACACACCATGTAAACATTCACAGTACAGGTGGAAAAAGTATGTGAACTCCTAGACTAATGACATCTCCAAAAGCTAATTGGAGTGAGGCGTCAGCCAACTGGAGTCCAATCAATGAGATGAGATTGGAGGTGTTGGTTACAGTTGCCCTGTCCTATAAAAAACACACACCAGTTCTGGGTTTGCTTTTCACAAGAAGCATTGCCTGATGTAAATGATGCCTCACACAAAAGAGCTCTCAGAAGACCTACGATTAAGAATTGTTGATTTGCATAAAGCTGAAAAGGGTTATAAAAGTATCTCCAAAAGCCTTTCTGTTCATCAGTCCACGGTAAGACAAATTGTCTATAAATGGAGAAAGTTCAGCACTGCTGCTACTCTCCCTAGGAGTGGCCGTCCTGTAAAGATGACTGCAAGAGCACATCGCAGACTGCTCAATGAGGTGAAGAAGAATCCTAGAGTGTCAGCTAAAGACTTACAAAAGTCTCTGGCATATGCTAACATCCCTGTTAGCGAATCTACGATATGTAAAACACTAAACAAGAATGGATTTCATGGGAGGATACCCCAGAGGAAGCCACTGCTATCCAAGCAAAACATTGCTGCACGTTTACAGTTTGCACAAGAGCACCTGGATGTTCCACAGCAGTACTGGCAAAATATTCTGTGGACAGATGAAACTAAAGTTGAGTTGTTTGGAAGAAACACACAACACTATGTGTGGAGAAAAAGAGGCACAGCACACCAACATCAAAACCTCATCCCAACTGTGAAGTACGGTGGTGGGGGCATCATGGTTTGGGGCTGCTTTGCTGCGTCTGGGCCTGGACGGATTGCTATCATCGAAGGAAAAATTAAATCCCAAGTTTATGAAGACATTTTGCAGGAGAACTTAAGGCCATCTGTCCACCAGCTGAAGCTCAACAGAAGATGGGTGTTACAACAGGACAACGACCCAAAGCATAGAAGTCAAATCAACAACAGAATGGGTTAAACAGAAGAAAATACGCCTTCTGAAGTGGCCCAGTCAGAGTCCTGACCTCAACCCGATTGAGATGTTGTGGCATGACCTCAAGAAAGCGATTCACATTTAATACTTTGTGTGTTATTTTTTTAAGCAGACTGTGATTGTCTATTGTTGTGACTTAGATGAAGATCAGATCAAATTTTTTAACCAATTTGTGCAGAAATCCATATCATTCCAAAGGGTTCACATACTTTTGCTTGCAACTGTATACTCAGAAATCAAAGATACATATTAACACAAATAAAATATCTTTATAAAAAGCAATTAAAATGCCAAGCAATATCTGTATTTGTCCTGTAAAATTTAAATTAGTTGCAGTAGATGATATATTCATAAAATGAGCAGCATTAATCCACAGCACAATATCAGATACAGAGTAGATAATCCACCAAAACCTTCAACAGGGGATTCCGAAGTTTGTTCAGTCCTACTACGCAATCACCCATTTCATGTCCTGGAAGACTGATGTGTGCATGAGCAAAAATGAATGCTTCGTACCCAATTAGCTCTACTATGAGAGTTTCTTAGTATGGAGTGAAGAAAATTACAAAGTAAAGTAAAAACACAGAATTTGGCAGCACGTAAGAACCAATAAGTCAATTTTTCACGTGAGTTCAGTCTTTCCCAGCATTAGAGTCTTCTTTAGAGAATCCTGTCATCTCATGATATGATCAAAATATTTAAGTTTTAGCCTCATGATCAAACCTTCCAGTGAACCGTTTGTCTTTATTTCCTGTAGTATTGATTTATTGGATCTGCTTGCAGTTCAAGGGACTCTAAGCAGTTTTCTCCAACGCCACAATTCAAAGGTGGCACACAGTTGGCAATTGGTTTTAGTCAGAGAGGGGCCATTACAAGCACACAGAGTGTGATAAGGTGCAAAAAAAAAAGGAAAGTGTAAAACTTCAGAATTTCAAAAACCAAATGTGTCAACCAAGCAGCTATTATATACAGGTGGAAAGTGAGGAAAATAGAGAAATAGAAAATTTGATTGTTTTTGAGAAAGAGACAAAAAAAAAGGATAGAGAGAGAGAGGGAATGAAAAAAACACAGCTGTAAAAAAAATAAAGGGCGTAAATATATGGATTTAGATTACATTTAAGAAAAGAAGGAATACTGTTAGAAGGAGGAAAGAGGAAGGAGAGGAAAAAGAGAAATAATTAAATGGGAATGATAATATGTACATCAATATAGTCTAATGGTTAAAGTTATTTATTACATTATTATGTAAATAACATATCCAAGTGTGCAATATCCAAGAAAAGGGTATATGCCTGGTCACTCTCAGGGGCCATATAAATTCTTGTAGAAGAGTAACCCTTTGTTGTCCCACTAACAAACATGGCAGCAAATGTATCTCTGCTAGTTACAGGTAAGATAATATTATTATAGTGCATATAACATGATATAGTAACCCCAACATTAATTATTGTGGCCAACACTACACACAAAAACAACACATTACAGCCCCCACAACAACTCTCATGACCATTTTAATAGGCTTGGATATTAGCAATTAGATGTGATAGAGTCCCAAATAACATAGTTACTTGTGGGGTTTAGGGGAGCCCCAAAGTCATGACACCCATCACCTGTTAGTGACTAGGGCAATGGGGCTACCAGGCCTTGTACTCTTCTTAATACTCTACCCTTAATGCAGAACAAAGGTTCTAAAGAGTATAGAGGAGTGTTTACTTTTTCACCCTGGGCACCAAATTGTGTAATTAGCTATCTAAGCTAATAAGCCTTTTTGTTAAATAAATAAATAAATATATGAATAAATAAATATATGTATAAATAAAGATATATATATATATATATATTGAGATTGTGGGAGGGCCCCTCTTCCTCCACCCTTTATAAACCCACCTCCACTTTCTACCTGTGCACATGCTTTCAAGACTGCCCTCTCTCCATGCTCTGTGTGCTCCGCTGCACTCCGCTGTGCTGCCTTTTCCTGTCTCTGCCCCCCTTTCCCTCCTTCCTGGTTTGCCATTTCTTTCCCTGTATCTTTCTTCTTTTCATTCCCACCCTTCCCCGTTCACCCTCCGATTGTCTTGTTTTTAGGCCGCTTCCTGGCCTTATCCACTCTTTCTTCTTTTACTTTCGTTTTCCAACCAAGATTTTTCTCACTCTTCAGCTTCATCCCTTTCAGACATGGCTCAATCTTGATTCTCCATCTCTCCTTTCTACTCTACTTTTGCTATTTTCTCTTATTTCTACCCTCCTTTATTCATCACTTCGTCCTTTCCCTTGTTTAACTCTTTCTTGTCTTGCTTACCTATCTTCTATATACTCCCTCTGCTTTATTTCCTGATCCCGCTCTCTCTGTTTTCTTATACCTCGTTAGGTATGGCATCATCACTTTACTTTATGTGGCAGAGCGCCCCCTTCTGGCGGGATCAGCGCTCTGTTTATGCAACTTTTTATGCTCTTTATGGAGGACTCTGGAGCCTTTGTATGCTTTTTACAGGCTTTAATAAGTGGTTGGCATAATATAAATAAACATAGCTTGTGGTCAGCATGAAATAAACATCTACTCAAACAGGCTTACTTACTTGCAGGAACGCCACTGACTAGCCCTGGGTCCGCTAATCGGCCTGCAGGTAAAAACAGTACCTTTTGTATCACAGGGGGGGTGGTACCTTTAAGTCCAGTCACTTAGCTGCAATGGATCCTCTTCTGCTTGCAGCGAATGTTCTCCTTTAAATCAGATGTAGTTACACAGCCTGATCCCACAATGGCAGCTTCACTTGCTGCTCTGGCACACTTGCTTCCCAGTCTCTGGTGCTCTCTTTCTCTGGAGCTCACTGGTGCTCGCTCGCTCGCTCTCTGGAGCTCTCTGGGTCCACACCCAGCCTGAAACCCCCCTGCTGGTTGCTTCAGGAGGCCTTTTAAAGAAACTTCCAGCTGGGCCTGATTACACCTCAAGCTTAACTCCGTAGCTCCTGGTGTAAATAATAATGTCTCAGGGATTAGTCCTCTTCCTAGCGCTGCGTCCACACTGGCCTCTGGGGGCAAACCATCACATCTCCTCCCCCTCAGCTCGACACCATAGGGTTGAGCGACAACGCCGAGAGGCCGTGTATGCCACCATCCTACCGTCCTGCCATTCTTGCGCCAGTAAGACCTTCCCAATAGTGCTGAAGCGTCTGCTTTATCAGCTTTCTCATCTTGAAGCGCTCTTTTCTTCGCACCGCCAGGGACATTGCCCATACATCGTGGGTAGGACACCGGCGCGCCCGTCACTCCGAGTGCCCTCCTCCAGGGACCCTTGAAAAGTACTTGTCGTACTACTGTATGAGAACGCACTTCTCCATACCGTCTCTTCCCTGGGGGTAAATCACAGATATTATGGGTTTCAGTGACCTTATCTTCCACCCGATATATCTTTTCTTCTAGATCCATCATCTCACTCTCGCGGCTCTGACTTATCCTCTTTGAATCATTAATGCGAGGCCTACAGTTTGCCAGTTCACCCTCCATCTTGGCTTCTACTTTCTCTTTTAATTCGTCTGCTAAATGTTCTCTCTTTGCTCTCAACTCTGCAGTCTCTTTAATAGATTTGTGCAGAGTTTTATTTTCTTTTTCAATATCTTTCATCCTTGCTTCAGCACCAATTTGAGATCTTTGTCTCACGGAGTTCTCACGAAGCGTCTCTATGATCTTTTCTGTCTCCATTTGCAGGGCCTTTGTGGCGATGTCCTCAGTAGATCCCAGGGCATTTCTTAGCTCCTCTATAGTGCTTAGCAGGGTCTGGTCCTCCTTCTCCAGTTTCAGAAGCCGACTGAATGCCAGCTTATTCACTTCATGTCCAAGCGACTTCTGTGGGGTATCAAGCAGATCACTTAGTTGCTCCCTCCTTACAACCTGATGGGGTTTAGTGTAGGGCTCAAATATCAGAGAGTCAGCTGCCCTCGCCGAGTACAATTCTTGGCCAAATTTTGTGACCTCTTGAGATTGTCGTGCTTTTTTTCTCAGTCCATTCTGTAGGGTCTCCAATTCTCCCCCTGTAGGCTCATCAGTAGCCTCCCTCTCAACTTCATTATACAACAGCAACTTCCTGTGCTGTCTTTCTTCCCTCTGTTCCTGGCTCCCTCTGTTCCAGGTGCTCCTATTGTCTGGCTGACAATTCTCACCAGAACGTATGAGCTTCATACAAGCACCTTGCTTCTGTTCTGGTCCAGGATCCGCTATAGACTCCAAAGCTAGGCCCCCTCTCACGGCTGCGTCTTGCTCTTGGGTCTGTACTTTATCTTTCTCTCTGTGCAGAGTAGGCATATTCTCTGTCTTTGCTAGAAAGAAGCTCTCAGACTCTTGTTTTTCCTGGAATATCTCCAGCTGTTTAGCAACGTCCAGCTGACGACCAACAGATAGGCTAGTATAACTCTTAGTAGCCTCTTGTATCCTGAATTCCTGTACAACATTTTTATTTTCTGCATCCTCGGCCTTCACCCATTTTATTTCTTCTTTTAGTGACTTCTCTAATAGCTTTGCCTCCAAGGCGTCCAGCTTTTCATGACCATTTTCTAAATTTTCTTCTTTAATAGAGTGGTCATTATGGATTACTTGTTGGTCATTGATTTGTGGCTCAGAGGACTCATTTTCTAATTCTTCAGCTGCGGCTTCATGGTTTGGCACTTGTTCTTCAGAAATGCTTTGGGCAGATGGGTCATGCACTTTTGTTGCCGAGTCACTATTCACAACCTCAGGGTTAGAAGAAGATTCATTTTCTTTCTGGAATGTCTCTACCCCCTGACCATCTTGTCCTGATTCATGTTTATCTCTTTGTTTGCCTAAATCTATATCTGGTGTCTTCTGCTCTGTTAATTGCACATTTGCCAATTTTTCTTCATGAGACTCTTTCTCTCCTGTGCATACAGTCTCAGATAACTGTTCTGATGATACAGTTTCCGCTGATATGGTCTGTGAATCATGAGTGTCCATAACCTGTTCCCCACTATCAGAAGACTCTTTATTTATGGGATGCTCATTCATATGAGCAGACCTCTCAGGCACTTGGGTTGATTTTGGTGGTTCTGCGATTGGCTCATGCATTGCGGACTCTTCTGGCTCGGAAGTCGGATGAATTGGCCATTCTCTGTATTTGTGGAGCATGAAATAGCAGCTCCCTCTGTATTACAGTTGCTTTCCTCTGTTTACGGGATTCCTCTATCTCTTGTGGCTGAGAGCTGGAAATGGTGATTTCTCCTTCTCTCTGAGATGCATAATTAGGGAGGAGATCTGGCCTCTCCTGTTTATCCTTGTGCTGCAGCTCCCACACAACGGATTCTTTCAGCTTATACCTGGGAGGACTCCTCCTCTGGTTCCATCTAGGCATCTGTAACTTACTCCTGTAGGAAACTCTGTAGTCTTCCAACGAAGTCTTCCTTCTCCATTCAGGAATATCATTAGGCATCTTCCGGATACCCTTCCTTTTAGTAGTAACTTGCCCATCTGTCTTCTCTTTAGAAAGGCTTCCAGTTACTTCTTTTGTAAAAACACTGGCTTTATTCATTCGTTTGATCTCTTCTTTCTCTAAATCAGAGATCTTTATCAGGCACTTTCTTTGTCTAGACACCTCAGGAGTATTCACCCCGGGCAGGTGACTGTGTCTGTCCCTTTTTCCTTGTTCTTGGCTCACAACTTTAGTTGCTTTTAAATCATCATTAGCTTGCTTCAGGGACAAAAGTTCTTTTTCATACTCCTCTGTCTCTTTTGCCGCCTCTTTTTCAGCGGTTACTGTTATTTTCCCAGCAATCGTGTACGCCGTTTCATCGGTCTCTTTCACCGTGTCAGCTGTTCCTGCAGTCTTTTCCACTTTCTCTGCAGTCTCATCAGCGGCTCCTGCCGTCTCTGCGCCGGCTCCTGCCGTCTCTGCGCCGGCTCCTGCCGTCTCTGCGCCGGCTCCTGCCGTCTCTGCGCCGGCTCCTGCCGTCTCTGCGCCGGCTCCTGCCGTCTCTGCGCCAGCTCCTCTGTCAGCCCGCCAGTTCCTTGCTTGTCTATCTTTGACAATATCATAACATGACTTCTCAACGCCAAGCTCCAATGGGGTGTCCATAATATTTGGATGGAAATCTCTCCTTGTCATGCCAGTCACACCTTTCTCGTGTGCTTGAAGTATAGGAGCACTTCTCCGGCTAGCTTGTTGCACCCCCAGCACCTTTATGCTGGCTGTAAAGTACGCCTTCTGTTCATTCTGGGAGTCGTTCCTCATCCTCTCATCAGGGAACCCGTTCCCTGGCCTGTGGTAGAGATGGGCATGCTCTTCTTCGGTATTCCATCTTCTATTATCAGATTTTTCCCACAGAAAGGTAGGGGCCTGTCCAAATTGTGAGACTTCCCCTCTGTACTGTAACTTCTCCTTATTACAACTCAGGTTACCCATCCCGGGTAACTCTAACTCTGGCAAGGATCTCAGCTTTGAGGTCATCATAATTTTCTATCTTTTCTTCATTCAAGCTCAGATAAGCTTTCTGAGCTTCGCCCGTCAAATACGGGGCAATGAGGCTGACCCAGTACCGTTTGTGCCATGCCTCCCTAATGGCTGTTCTCTCTGGAGCTCTCTGGTGCTCGCTCGCTCTCTGGAGTTCTCTGGGTCCACACCCAGCCTGAAACCCCCCTGCTGGTTGCTTCAGGAGGCCTTTTAAAGAAACTTCCAGCTGGGCCTGATTACACCTCAAGCTTAACTCGTAGCTCCTGGTGTAAATAATAATGTCTCAGGGATTAGTCCTCTTCCTAGCGCTGCGTCCACACTGGCCTCTGGGGGCAAACCATCACATTTATTACTTCTCCTCCATTCACGCCACCTTTACCTTCGCTAGAATTTGTTTTGGCCTTTTGAATTTATTGTGACATGGACTGCATAGTATACCCTTATAGATGCCAAGAGCTAGATGACCATCTTCACCTCATAGTCGATTTGGCATACCGATATGTTGGGTCTGCCTACTTCGACTATCATCACTCCTTCGCTGCCAAGGCTGTCCTGGTGTTGAACAATTCAACTCGAATCAAATCAACTGGTCTCTCCTTGATCACGACTTGTTCTGCCGCCATATCACTGGCATATGCTCACCAGTATGTCAGCATTGCTAATCTCCGTTACATCATTCTACATTTTGTTTTAACTTCTCTCTACCATCTACCTCAACAAATCCAATTCCTATTATCTCCCTCATTGAGCCCCAAACTCAAACTTGGCCGCCCAGAGACCAAAAGGGCAGACCTGTGCCCTACCCAGGCTCAACACCAATATGCAACAACTTTAATTTGAGAGGATGGAACTCCCCTGCTTGTCATCTTCTCCATGGGTGCACTATATGCTACCAAGAACATGCCAAACCAATCTGTCCTCAAGCCAACAACCCGAAATGACAATTAACCATTAACCTTACCCTACTCAGTGAGCTTCTTCAAAACCATCCTTCACTGCATCTCATCTCAGACTTACTGTCCAGATTTTCATACGGTTAGAACACTGGGGTGCTAGCATTGCCTCAGACCTCCCTTAATCGCGATAATCTATTGACCATAGTAAAGGAACCTGAGGTTGTGAAAGAACTCCTTTCAACAGAAGTCACAAAAGGTTATCTTCTAAGCCCAATTTCATCACCACCATTCCCTATCTGGCACATCAATCCCCTGGGGATTGCCACTCACACACATTCACTGAAGAAGCGTCTTATAATCAAGCAACCCCTCTGCAACCCATGGAACCTTCATTCCCATCATCAATCCCATCTGAACATTTCTTGCTTCAGCACGCCCGATTTTACCACGCCTTCACCATCATTCTTACCTTGGGTCCACAATGCTGGCTTTCAAACGCAGGTATCAAAGATGCATTCAACCAGCTTCCAATTCATCCTGACCTTTTGCACCTTCATGGCATAAAATTGAAAAGGGAATGCTACTTCTCTACTAGACTAATCTTCAGCTCCCAAATAAACTTTAGTGTCCCCATGTCATTCAGTACCTCAACGACTTGCTCTTCCTCAAACCTCCTCACAAACCATGTTCCAGCCTACGCAAGGTCACCAAGCTTTTTGACCACCTCTGGATTTCTTACATTTCGGATAAAACAGAAGGACCTACTCATAAGCTTGAATTCCTTGGTATCGTACTCGATACCCAATTTATGGAATCATACTTCTCTCAGAACTTGAATGTCTCCAGCCTTTCATTTGCAAATTCACTAATTCTGGTTGTGAATCCTTCAAAAAACTTCAAAGTCTCCTTGGGCACTTGAACTTCGCTTCCAGAATCCCACCTCAAGGAAGGTAATTTTTGAGCAGTCTTGTAGCAGACATCATCAAGTCACCAAACTCCAACCACGTTCACCTCAGTCGCAAGTCACTCAACGAATTGGAACTTCCTTTTTCCTTACGCAACCAATGCACTCCTCACTTAACGTTCAATAATATTCTATGTACCATTTCTTCAACATCCTGTACAACCACCAAATCATCACTCCCCATTGGTCACCTTCTGCTAAACCTAACCCGACGCTACTCCACATTATTCCTTGTCTTCATCACCCAAGACATTTGAAATGTCGAATTTCGATCCATAGTATGTTTCGTCCATTCCACCTCACTTTTCCAGCATCAACACGGAAGCATTCCTTCCTCAAATTCTCCCTTAGATAATCTTCTAACTCCAGTTTGACAAACCATGCAAGCCGGCCTAGCTTACAAACCCAAAGAAGCTGGCATTTGTTTAATTTATTTCTCCTCAGTAATCATATATCTCCACTAATTATGATTGTTGAGTTCTTAGCATTTGACAGTCATTGTCATCATAATCTAAAACTTCACATTACCTCTGTCAGAACTTACCTCACAGGAGCACAGTTCCATCGATCTCAAATCCACCTCATTAACAATTCCTTCATTTCTACACCCACATCAAACTTTTCCTCAAAGATATTTTTAAAAGCCCCATCACCTGTCTTTCAAATAACCCCTTTGGTCCTAAATCCTCACTGACTATTAAAGCGTCAGCTTCTTTAGATTTCTACGGCTTTCTTCGCCATAGCAAATTCACCATTTCTTATTCCCAGCCACGTTACCTCGCCAAGCTGGATATTACTGTTTCAGCAGATACTTGTCCACTCCTATTACACTCTACCAAAACTAGCAAATTACCTATCACCTATTACCCAACTCATGCTATAACCTGTCTACTCGCCACTCTATGCACTCTGATTTCATTCCTCCAAAACAAAAACATCCTCACCACCCACTCCTCAGCATCTCAAGTCAACCTCTTTTCACTATAACTGACTCATTCTCACTGGTTTAGGCCTCGATCCCTTTAAATACTCTGTCAAGCCTTTGCCAAGCTTAGTCAGTAAGCTACAATAGTCTTTTGTCCCTCTTAACAGGCCGGTTAGGACGTAGCAACTGGCCCCAACACTACTCTCCCTACACACTTTATAAACCCACTCCCACATAATACCTGTGCACAGGCTTCGAGCACCCTCCCCTCTGTCCTCACTATCACTCAGGCCTTGGCCCTCTTAGCAGGCCAGTTAGGGCGTAGCAATAGGCCACAACACTGCTACATGAGTAGAGGGGCCTGGCCACAAATATCCAGGTTAATTACCTGGGATTATGGGAGGCCCCTCTTCCTACACCCTTTATATACCCACTACCCCTTCATACCTGCGCACAGGCTTCCGGAGCCCTACCCTCCGTCCCCTCTGTCCTCACTATCACTCAGGATTTGGCCCTCTTAGCAGGCCAGTTAGGGTGCAGCAACAAGCCACAGTACTGCTAAATGAGGAGAGGGGCCTGAACTTCATTTGCATTCAAAGTCAACTCCACTATATCAGGAAGCGGATCATCAGAAATGTCAAGATCAGTGGTGCAGCTAGTGAATGGAGGGCCCCCGGAGCAAAAAAAAAGTCATTTTGGATTCCCTGCCCAGGCAATAAACTCACCTGGATCCTCTTAAGAAGCCCACAATAGGGGGGCCTGGTGAGGCTGAGGCAGCCCAGGTGGACCAGGGTGGGGGTGCCGACAGGCCTACTACTGAAAAAAAATTGCAATACAAAAAGAGTATGATATAAAATAAAACTGAGATGGCCAATTAATGTAATTTTTCTACACCACTAATTGTTTTATAATAAATAGTTTAATATTTAAAACGCAATTTCGAGACAGTGTGCGGTGCTGACAGTTCTTGTATGACTTATACATTCAGTCAAACAATAAGGAATAAGAAGCATTTTCTAAGCAGAACTGAAATAAAGAAACCATCAAATCTCTGCAGTCTAATTGCAGCTGCTGACCGCAGGTCTCCAATCCGACAGTAATTACCACTCACTTACATGCCAGATCTGAGACGGGCACAGCAGGGCACTGAAATCCTGTGCTCAGCAGTGACTCTCAGATCATTCTCACAAGTCTGTCAGTGCCACATAACAAGTGAAATCTATTTCTTATGGCCTGGATTGTGACTGTGATGCAGACACGTTTGCTTCATACTTGATGTCACTACCACATTTTTCTTTATTTTTATATAAATATATAGCCATTTTTAATAAAATCAACTTTCTGTTGGAGTGACAGTGTCCCTTTGAATGATTTTCTCCTCCTCAGGCTAATTGTAATATAAAAATGACGCTTCACTTGCCTCTAAGGAGCCGCCATAGAAGGGGTATAGGAGCTAGGGGATGAGGGACAAATCCGCTCCATCTTCTTGTATGCGGAAGTGGAAAATCCTCCATCTTAGAGTCTCCAATAATCAACATTGTTAATAAGGTTACGTAATACTGAAAAGAGAAAATGTATGAGTAGAGCAAACATAAAATGCATTTTCTTGTAGATCCTGATCCATAACAGTCCCCCCTAAAATGTCATATTATGTTTTCGCATCATCCAACCCACTCATACTAGTTCATTGTAAAGGTTAGTAACTGCTGCGTATTGGATAATACAAGTTAAGAGTACATGTCTTTTAAGCTATGGTTTCTCCGGAACACTATTTTTCTGTGGATTCTCTGTACGGATGTTGAAAGCATTGCGTGTGAGTATGACATAGGTACATATCTTCGTTCGATCGGTCTTGCCATGACCTTACGTCACACCTACCCTATGTCCTATGCGGCATGGGAAAACCTAGAAGCCTCTATCAGCTAATAGTGTAACTAACTCAGATCAGGAACCATGGTGTTCATAAGACACTCTCGAGCGTGTGGTCATCTGCTTTAGCATATGAGATGTCTTATAGATATAACTCCTGGTCACCGAAATCTAGTTCTAGGTTCTGATGAACAAAGGTGGGTGAAGCCTTGACCATTGCATCCTGTAGATAAGTACGTATGCAGGGGATAATACAACACAGAAGGAAGGCAAGTAGGATTATAACGGCAAGAATAGCCATTCCAACTTGTAATAAAACCTTTTGCCAACCATTCATCCATCCGAACCATGAATCCCAATAGTCCATAGTACCAGAATTTTCTTTTAATTCTTGACCAAGATTAGCCAATTTCCGAATTGCCAGTGTGATCTTGCCATTTGGACCTGTGTTATCAGGGATATACGTAAAACATGTGCTAGTGCCAGGAAGCATTTTACAAACTCCACCTCTCTCTGCAAGGATCATGTCTAATGCCATACGATTCTGGAAGGCCATGTGTGATGTAGCCTCTAATTGTTCTGCAATGCCTTTTAAGGCATCCTTAGTGTTGTTAACAAATCGCTGCTGTAGTAGATATAATTAATCCAGGCGACATTTTTATTTACACCAATCATTGGTATCAGGGATTCAAATCCTGCTGCTATCTGATTTTGGGCCTTACATTGGTCGGGCACCCCCCTAGGGACTCCAATAGCATCAATATACACATGTGGGTCAAAACTTTCCCGAGGTTCAGATGATGAAGTTTGTCTTCTCTTTCTGGACCTTGCCCCCCGCATTAGGTAGATTGTCATCATAATAAGTTGGGACAATGTGTAACAGCATTATGGCTTTAGCCTAGGTACATTCCCCACGCCATACTCCTGACAGTCTTACCCTGAGTTTCATATCCCCACATAACCAATATATGTCCCCTAAAGCTTGTGTCTGATTGATTAGCAGTGTGGATGAACCATCTCTATATGTGTGACAAAATACACTTGGGAACTTCTGCAAATTAAACCCCTGAGAAACATTTCACCTGTAACACATATAATTTCCGGGGTATATAGTTATACCTTTCCCTGGATGGGACTTATTAGTTATCACAGGGTACGTCTTTCTCCATTGTTCGCACTTATCCATATAATTATGTCTATATTTGAACAACCTCAGAAAACATTTCTCTTCCTGCAAAGGTATAGTAAGTGGAACAGTACCTAAATGAGGCCTAGCATGGCCGCATACATAACAGTTGGTCTTATTACTTTCCTGTACATTGTATTTCATCCATTCCAACCACACATTAAGATCTGAAAATCCAGTCTCAGTAGCTAACGTGTCCTCATATGTTGGGTCACCAGTGGCAGTCATTGTTCCTATAGTCTGTGGGCCGGGTTTTAATGCCTGTAGTACGGGAGGTAAATCAGGATATTTGTACAAGTCTGCTAACTTAAATTTCCCTGAAAATCTCGTAGTTTTCCCGCTCACCCAAGCTCCCATCCGATATGTGTCCAGCATCTACTGGACTAGGACTCTGTATAGTCAGGGTTAGTTGCATACTAGAACCGGTCACCCCACTATTCAGGCATCTACCAGTCTTTAGTAGAGTCATTCGCTCGGGGAGGGATCTGCCCTGGTCATCTTTCTTATTTGCAGCGCCCTGAGGTCTAGGTTTCCAGTGTTCCCCAGTATTCCACCCTACCGCTCCCCATGAGGAGCAATCTTTACCAAAGATCTCGTCAATGACACATTCATATATAGCCTTATTGGGGGAGCTCTGGTACAAGTCACACTGTTCAGGGACCGTGGGATATTCGACAACGTCACAAAAATCAAACGTGTATGTAGCTACGTGTGTAGTTTGGGAATTATACCAAAAGGTGATATCATCCTCACATTTTGTAATGGTTACATGTTGAGCCTTGCTCAAGTATACTGCAAGGAACAGAATAAACCACTGGGCTGTACTCATTGTATTGTTTCCAGGTCATCAGGGGGAGGAACCTTTTTGCAATGTGATGCGTGGACCCAAGTAGCTTTCCCTTCCAACTTAACTGATGTAGCTGTGATCAGTAGTACTTGGAATGGGCCTTCGTATCTGGGTTCCAAAGGGGTTTGCCTCACAAATTTCTTGACCAGGACCCAATCTCCAGGCAGTAGTTGATTAGTACCAGTGATCACTTCCGAATCTGGAATAAAAGAGAACACTTGTGCATGGATTTTAGTCAATGCGGTGGACAGTGCAATCACATAGTCAACAAGTACATCAGATTTTAGTTGCAGCTGCTGAGGAAAGTAGCACCCTAATCTAGGAGCAGACCCAAACAGGATTTCATGAGGGGACAATGCATGTTTCCCTCTAGGGGTATACCTTACACTAAACAAGGCCATGGGGAGACTTTCAGGCCATGGCATACCAGTTTCTTGTGACATTTTTAACATCCTGGACTTTAAAGTCCCGTTCATACATTCCACCTTCCCGCTACTCTGGGGATGATAGGACAGAGTTACTCCCAAAGCTGCCCAAATTTCCTTGGCCAGTACTGCAGTAAAGGCTGGTCCTTGGTCACTCTCGATCATTTCAGGGACCCCATATCTACAAATGACCTCTGTTAGCAGTCTCTTTACAGTGGTTTTGGCTGTCATGTTTACAACTGGATAGGCCTCTGGCCATCCTGAGAACATATCCACAATGACCAGAGCGTATTCAAATCGACCACTCCTTGGCATGTGTATGTGATCAATCTGTATCCTCTGGAATGGATACAGAGATTTTGCTAAATGCTTCTGTGGGGGTTTCTCAGTTCGGCCTGTATTACATTTAGCACAGATACTACAGGACTTGCAATAGTTGCTCGTAAGTGTAGTTATGCCTGGGGCCATATAGTACTTGTCTATTAGAGCGTTCATGATGGTCTTTGACAAGTGTGCCGGTCCGTGGGCCCACTGTACTGTTGCTTGATAGAGATTCTTTGGTAAACACAATCTCAGATTATCAACGTACAATCCATCCTTAAGAATTGCTCCCTTTGCTTTCCACTTTTTTACTTCTTCTGGGTCTGCAGTCTTCTGCAATTCTTTGAGTAGTTTCAAATCTGTAGGTAAAGTCTGCATTGTGCAGATATTTATGTCTTCCTTCTCCTCTTTCTTGTCCATTTCCTGTGATATCATTGCTGCCTTCTTAGCCATCTGGTCTGCTAGATGGTTTCCTCGTACTTCATCTGAATTTAGCTTCCCATGTGCCTTCACTTTCAGTATGGCCACCTCCTTTGGGAGTGCTAAAGCGTCTAGTAGCTTTACTGGGGTGCCTGCAGCTGTCATGAATCCTCTGGCTTTCCAAATTATCCCAAAGTCTTGAGTCACTCCTAGAGCATTTCTTGAGTCTGTATAGATGTTAGCTCGGACTCCTGTCGCAATTTCACAGGCCTTCGTCAATGCAATCAACTCTGCTTCTTGTGCTGACATGGAGGGAGGTAGTGAGAAGGCTCGTATCACATCTTTTTCCGTAGTCACAGCATAACCTGTGTGATATTTTCCATTCTCATCAGCCTACCTTGATCCATTCACATACAGAGTGATGTCTGGGTCTGTCAGGGCAAGTTCTTTTACATTCGCAAGGTGTGAGGTCTCCATTTTCGTTTGCTGAAGACAGTCATGAGGTGGGTTTACTGATCCTGGAACCGCATATGGGTCTTCAGCCTGTACTTTGGGAAAACTATTCACATGCCAGTTGAGGGTTTGTTTTGTTATTCCTTCTGCTTCTAGTTCATCTTCATCTGCGGACTCCCACCATTTCAGCGCAGTCCCCAATAAGCTCCATGTACTCTGTGCAGACTTTGTTAGTGCTATGTGTGGGACAGCTGTATCCCAATGTTTATAGAGCAATTCTGCTTCAAAAGGAAGCTCTACCGTGAGTGCGCTATCCCCTATTGTATCATTATACAATGTCATCAGTTTTAACGTGACTTGCTTCAATTTCATAAGCTTCGCTTCATATTGAAGATCCCGTCCCGGTGTTTGTTTGTTCCACAGTGTACAATGTAGAGAGTCTTGTGTTTCATCTGTTTCTGTCTTCTTGACTAGGGGTCCCAGTAAATGACTTTTTACATCCGAGCTTATGTTTGACTCCTGATCCAAATTCAAACTATACCAGAAATGTCCTTCTTCCTCATCTCCCCCCTCAGGAAATGGCAAGAGAGTGGCTGTATTAAGCACATAACACCTCTGTAAGGTGACATTATCTGGCAGGAGCAGTGAACATTGGAGACGGAGGTGTCTGGCTGTTGTCAGGTGTTTTGGCTGCGTCTGATTTATGATAGCAGCAATGTCATGTGGAGCAAGAACTGTCAAGGGATACCCAAGGACTATGTCACTTGTCTTATCCAGTAAGGCATGAGCTGCAAATACTGCCCTAAGGCAGGAAGGGCCTCCTCTTGCTACAGCATCCAGATGACATGAGAAGTAGCCAATGGGGCGTTGTCTGTTTCCATGGGACTGTGTCAAGACTCCCATTGCATGTCCTTCCTTTTCTGTTATATACAGTTTGAACGGTAGGTCATAGTTGGGTAGCCCGAATGCAGGGGCTGAGGAGATAGCCTGTTTCAGAGCGTAAAAGTTATTTAGGGCTATCTAAAACATCTGAAAGGGTTCAATCTTCAGAACATCATACAAGGGCTGCATCAGGAGAGAGGCTTCTGGGATCCATGCTCTGCAATAGGATATGAGACCTAGGAAAGCGTGGAGGGGTCTGTGTCCTTCTGGTACAGACATTTCTTCTATTGCTCTAACACGGCTGCTTGTGAGATGGCGCACTCCTTTGGAAAGGCAATGTCCCAGGAATATAACAGTCTCCTGACACCACTGTAATTTTTCTCTGGATGCCTTGCACCCTTGTTCTGCCAGATGTCTCAGTAAACTCTCTGATGTCCGTGTAGCTGTAGGAAGGTCTTCAGCACAGAGTAGGAGGTCATCAACATATTGCAGAAGTACAACATCAGGGTTTTCCTGTTGCCAACAATCAAGGATTAGACCCATGGCCTTAGCAAACTGACTAGGAGAATTCTGTGCTCCTTGGGGCATGACAGTCCATGTAAATTGATTATGATCATGTGTAAATGCGAAGATATACTGACATGAAGGATCAAGAGGAATGCTAAAGAAGGCATTTGCCAGATCCACTACAGTAAAGTATGCTGCTGTTGAAGGTATTCCGGAGAGGATAGTGTGTGGGTTAGGTACTATGGGAGTGTCTAATATGGTTGCTTCATTGACTGCTCGCAAATCTTGTACCATACGGTATTTTACTGGCTCTCCTTTCTTGGATTTCTTTTTCACTGGGAAGAGGGGCGTGTTACATGGTGATGTACACCGGACTAATGCCCCGTTTCAACAGGCTCTCTATCTGCTGTGTAATTGCATCAATCTGCGATGGCTTCAGAGGGTATTGGGATCTTCGTGGTAATTCATGACTGGAGGCACCTTTAAATGCCCAATATCTTCCGGACCACGTGACCAGAGGGTTGCCGGAATCTTATCCAAGATGTCGGCCGGGCCTTGTCTATTGTTACTTTTTGCATCTAAGTGGAGTAATATTGGTAGTGAACAGAGTGCTGACGTTTCAGTAATTGTTAAAGGCGAGGACACTTGTATAGTCCCATCCGGGGTAAACAAGATGGATGCTTGCAAGCGAGAAAGTACATCTGCACCTAACAAGTTCCTTGGGCATGTGGAGGACACTACAAATCTAGCAAGAAGGTCTGGGAATGGGCCTATTTGCAGTGGCTGAGTCAACTTGTTGGATGAGGGGATACCGTCAACTCCTACACAAGCAACATCAATGTCAGACAGGTAAGATGAGTCGGGCAGATCTTGTTGTCTTAGGACACTTCTGGCTGCACCTGTGTCTACTAGGAAGGTGGTAGGGATCCCTTCTATTGGTAATGTTACAATAGCTTGAGGTCCTAGTCCGCTATCCCCTGAAGATACTGCCATAGCAGGAGATAGTGACACAGGCTCACCACTGTCCTATGCTGTGCTTTGGCCCCCCTCCACCTCATTAGTGCCATCCCCCTGCTGCTTTGTCCTCAGCTTTCTAGGCATCTTACAATTCTTGCTGATGTGCCCAAACTTGTTACAAATGAAACACTGCCGTGTTTCCTTCTTCTCCCCTTTATATGCTGGCTCTTCAGAGGTTACCATGAGAGCGGTAGTCTTTTTGGACGCTGATGACGTAGGGTATGTATTTTCTACAGACTCCAGTCCTTTTGCAACAAGTAACAGCGTATTTAATGGTAACACTCTATATTCTGGTCTGGAAGTCAATAGACCTTTCTTTAAAGATTCCTTAAGCCCTATCACAAAAGCTGTACTTAGCATCTGTGTGTGTGTCTTATTGTGTGGGCTGAAGTCGAGGTCTGTGAACACCTGTGTGAGCCGTGAGTGAAACTTTTCTACTGACTCATCTCTGTCTTGTTTAATATCCTGCAGACTAACAGCCTGGTCTGCCAATTTATCCTTCAAACATTCTCTTAGTAGTTCACAGAATATTTCACCTGATTCATAGTCAGTTGTCTCTCGTGGCATATTATACGGGTCTATTGTCTTTTGCATTATGGGCCAGTATGAATCTCCTGCTCTGATTTCACACAAACTAACCAAGTCTCTCCAGGCTGCAGCATATGTCTTCTGTATTTGTGATATCTTTCTGTAGAAAGGCATAGGCTGATTCTCAGGGTCGGGCAGTGTGTTTATGAGGGAGGGGGCTTGTGTCGGTGTGAATGCAACATACATTAGACTCGCTCTACTATTTCTGTTAGGCCCTCTACGTTGGCTCGTTCCTGAGCCCAGGGTCTTACTCCTCCACTCCTTCGCACTCTCTCCTACTTTTATCTCATCCTCCCCATCTTCACTGTTACTTTCAGGACGGCCTGCGGGAGTAGGGAGTAATGAGATATCGTTTATGTCCGACTGTCTCTGAGAAAGGGGAGCAGTGGAAGTGTCGGTCGCCGGTGCCCTTGTCTGTGGGGCGGCCCATGGTGACGTGTTATGTGGGAGTGGCGCAACTGGGAACATCGAGTATGGAGTATACATAGTTCCGTTAGCAGTCAATAAAGGATAAAGGGGCGTATTCACCAAGGGGGCGCTCTGTATGACAGGTCGACCTTCCTGAGTGGGCGCCGCTATCATCTTAATGGGAGGGTTCAGAGGGTGACAGGACCCCTCCTTAGATTGTGTGTGGGCGCCATTTTGGGGCTGTGGCTGTGTGGAATGTCTTTGTTCTGCAGAGGGAGTTTGTGTGGTGTTGGGGTTACAGGGTGCTTGTATTACAGAGGGGACAATGGCTGGAAGTAGGGGACTGACAGTTTCACATGGTGCATAGTATACATACATTTTCTGTCCACGTACTTCAACCTCTCTCTCTGTCCACCCCTCTCTCTCAATCGCCTTAGCTACCCTGTACCATGCTGCTGCACTTGCTAATAAACCACAATCTTGTAACTGTCCTCTATTATTTCTCAATACTTTCCGCCACTCTTTTTCCCTCAGATGTCCTCCCACAATATTTGTGAATCCACACACTTTAAACATCTTCTTAGATTTATTTACCACTGCCTCTCCCCCTCTTTTCCTCACTACATCTCGGGCCAACATGCCCTCACTATTTAATTTAGTCTGATTCTGCCCCGTCTTCCTGTACTGAGTATAGCACAAGCTGGTTTTAGGAGGAAGACAAGAGGAGGGAGAAAGAGAGAAACAAACAGACCAGTTGTCTGAAATAGAATGTCTGATGTGCTCGACTGCTGCAAAGAAAGAATAACTTTGCACGTCTTCCCTAAACTCAGACAATAGTTACCGCCCTCCGGGGGACCACTAGGTTGTAGTGTGTAACCACGCACTACTGATAAGGGATAGCAAGGAGTGCAGTGTATAGCGACAAGTGATTTAGATAGACACATGATTACGGAAGAGAATAACATCACATTTCATTATTAAACATACATCTTAGCCGGCAATATCACAACATAACAGCATATGAGACAGAAATTGTCTCGGAGTAACTTTCTAAAAACATCCTAAAATAACGTTGCGTTTACTTTTTCTTTTGTATACTTCTTTGTGTATAGTAAAGCTTAATGAAACATTGAATGTCTCCTATATCTTCCTTTTAATAAGGATTAATATTGCCAAGAAGTAGTGGATACAGGGCACTGACTCCAGCAGAGGTAGTATAGCAGGTGCTGTTTGCCTTTAAGATGGGTGTAAAATTATAGTTGTTCGTTACACAACCAATTCTCAGTCTGCGTCCATATATATACTGTACTCTTAGGGGTCTGAGATACCTACTTTTACATTTGTGGTGCGGTCTCAAAGTCTAACTCCGTGTATATATCTTGAATTATTTACTTTTTAAATCAATCTCCTCCCGGGACACACCTACTTTCACGTACTGTAATTACCCTTGAGCAAAATTTAACAACAACATGAAAACATGACAGTTATTTCACTTACTGTACAAATTCATACGACCTTAAGCATTGGCATAGAAAGAATTCTCTTAACTAAGATACGTCCTTAAAAGAGTTAAACGAGATGGGAGGGGGAGTACTCTTTCGCTGTGTGCTCTGACCTTGGCTGTCACACAGCTGCAGCAAATTCAGCTTCTCAGCTTCACAAGTACAGGGGGAGAAATTCTAAGCTACATTTCTCATTAAAATATGCATTACAACCAGCAATAACAGACCATAGTAACATTTAAACAATTTCTGCAGAAAATTTCTGACTCTTAAGATATTTTAGTCCGGGGTCTCACAGTGTCGTGTGCTAAAATTGACGCCCTCAGGGCTATTGTGCTACCAGGGCACTAACGATCCGCCACTGAAGTCTGCATCCCACATACATGCTTTTACACCTTAGTGTGTGATAGACGTCTCTCAGGGTTTTCACGCTACCAGGGCACGAACATCCTGACCCCCGAAAGATACTCGGCTATGCAACATGCATAGACCCTCCTTAGGAAAGGTATGTCAAATGACACCGATCCCCAAAGTACGTGTATGCACGTCTGTACGTACAGCTCTCTCCGGTTTATGTGCTACCAGGGCACTGCCATCCGTCCCCGGAGTCTGCTGCACGCACACATGTATGTCCCGGACCACAATATCTAAGAAATCGCAATCACTCGACCCACACTCTCAACAGTCATACACAGGTGAAAGATATCACTGGTACAGGATTCGTAATGGACTTGAGGCAAGTTATTACCTGTACTTTGACACTTCCCCAACAGCGGGTCTGGATGACGGGCTGAGTCCCAGGAAAAGGTTTACGCGGTCAAGGTGCTAACTGTGTCCTTACCGTGTACCGGAGGTGATCAGGCTCCGCCCGTTCCTGCAGGCTCCGTCCGGATCCCTTGTGTCCGCTGCCGGCTCAGTTAAACCTCAAGTCCCTGTTCAGGCGCCAATTATGTTTTGGGGAAAACTAAAGTAGTTCTCGGACATATCTGTCCCTGGCCAAATTACCAATATACATATAGTGTGCACACCTTAAGAGAAATAATACACCAACACAGAGTTCTGGTATAAAGCTTTCTCTCGCCTACTGTTTATTGAATTGGCCCCCATATATAACATTTAACAATCAGATAAATGTTGCAACTAAGCAAAACATCAGGTTTATTCGGTAGTTCATTGGTTCTGAGGTGTCCGCTTTTACAGAATCTCAGCAAGGCATTGGGTTAATGCATTAAGGAGTCTCTAGGTGTCATCCCACAATGGGATGAGTCTTTCTCTCATTGGTCAGAAGGTTAGGACAAAGGGAAGATGGCATTCTCCTTCTTGTGCCCAGGGTGTGGTAGTCATCGTCACCCTTAGCAGACCGGAAATAGTGCTGCCGACATCTTATATGCAGAAGTGGCAAATCCTCCATCTTAGAGTCTCCAATAATCAACATTGTTAATAAGATTACGTAATACTGAAAAGAGAAAATGTATGAGTAAAGCAAACATAAAATGCATTTTCTTGTAGATCCTGATCCATAACACTAAGTCCGTACAGAGCTGAGCACATGCACAGCTCTGTGCGGGTGCGCACATAGTGCACAAGCATGTGCAGCTCGCAGCGGCAAGCGTGCGCTGTAGCAACTCACTGCTGCAGCTACGAGCTGCAGAGGAGGGGGAGGGGGAGGAAGACACAGGGGAGAGGGGGTAGGAAGACACAGAGGAGAGGGGGATGAAGACATAAGGGAGGGGTAGGAAGACACAGGGGAGGGAAGAGGTGGGAGAAAACACAGGGGAGAGGGGGAGGAAGACATGAGGGGAGGGGGGAAGACACAGGGGAGGGGAAAAGAGACACAGGGGAGGGGAGAGGTGGGGGAGACACAGGGGAGGGGGTGAAGAGATACAGGGGAGGGGGAAGAGACACAGTAGGGGATGAAGAAAGAGACACAAGGGAGAGGGGGAGGAAGACAAAGGGGAGTGGTGGAGGAAGACACAGGAGAGGGAGAAAATAGACACAGGGGATGGAAGGAAGAGACACAGGGGAGGGGAGAGGGGGAAGAGACACAGGGGAAGGGAGAGGGGGGAGACATAGGGGAGGGAAGAGAGGGAGAGACACAGGGGGAGGAGAGAAGGAGGGAAGAGACACCGGGGAGGGTGGGGAAGAGACACAGGGGAGGGGGATGAGACACAGGGGAGGGAAGGGGGAAGAGACACAGGGGAGGGTAGAGAGAGAAAGAGGGAGGGAAAGAGGGAGAAAGAGACACTGGGTAGGGAAGGGGGAGAGACACAGGAGAGGGAACATATATATCACATATAATAGTTGTGGATATACGGGCCATTGGTCACGCTCGCAAAGGGAGGCGAGCCATTGACGGCTGCAGCACATGGGACTTAGGCTGCAATGAGCGCCAAAGGCACTCATTGCACTGCGAGCTTCGCGAAGCAAAGCGAGCAGTTGAGGCACGCGGGACTTAGGCTGCAATGAGTGCCAAAGGCGCTCATCGCGAGGCCAGTAGGACTTAGCACACGAACAGTTGAAACACACGGGACTTGAGCTGCAAAGAGTTAGCGATGGCGGTAAAATTGTGGCCCATATGACTTAGGACCCAAAGCACGTAGATGGGCTGCGGGGCTCGCAAAAATAAGACTTTAACGGCCGAACCACCAAAATGAAAATATCTGCAAAAACACACAAATATGCCTCAAATTAACTTTCACACACAGCACAGGGGGAGAGCCAGGGAGCCGGTGAGTGAGGTTGCAAGTTTTTTTCAAGATTGAAAATCGTTGAATTGAGAAAAAAAATGGCTGGCAAAAAAACGTAAACAACACGAAAACGAGGCCAAAGGACGTAAAAAGAGACCGAAGGACGTAAATACAGGCCCTAAGCAATAGGATTTAAAGCAAACCAGTGACACTTAATACAAGGCAGAAACATTAAAACTCAAGCCAATAACAATTAACCCAAGGCAGTAACTCTTAACCCAAGCTAGTACACGAGGGAAGAGGCTTGCTATGAGCGCCGAAGGGGCTCAGAGGGCCCACATCTTGCATTGTGTGGCAAACAGCATTGCCAGGCTTGCAATTTTACTCCCGTCAGTTTTGACGGGCAAGTTGCTAGAATATACATAAAAATCAATATTTTTATTATATTGGGGAGCACTGCAGCAATGGGGCTCCTGCTTCCTAACCTGGGAGTAGAGTTGAACTATCCCCCCAGACTGTTTTGGGTTCCCACGCCCATGAACCAGAATCATCTATTTTTACCTTCTAGTACCTCCCCTTTTTTCCTGTTCTTCCTTATGAGAGCTGCCACCTAGCATAGCTGGAACCTAATGCCCCACCCATTGGGAGAGGCTTCACACAACCAGTGTCTCACGCTGCTCAAACACACAGCATGTGTGTGTTGGTTAGCAACATAAGGCCCTGACAGCGCCTCACATGTGGATGTAGTCTTATGGTCACATAGGTTAAAGTGAATTGGTGGGAACTGGGTAAAAAATACAAGACGTGAGGAATATCCAGTCAGGGGTTAAACATACAAATAGCAATGGCCACTGAGGGATTAAACTGAGAGACATGAGGAATGGCAACACAGGGGTTAAGCAGACAGCCACAGAGAATGGTCACAAAGGTTAAAGAGGCAGACACAGGGATGGCCACAATGAGGTAAAGAGGCAGACAAAGGGAATGGCCACAAAGAGGTTAAAGAGGCACAAACAGTGAGTGGCCACAAAGAGGTTAAAGAGGCAGACCCAGGCAATAAGAACAATTTTAAATATATTAAAACTGATCAAATTAGGCATAAGTGAAGTTTTCCCGGTCATATGTCTATTAAATAAATAAAAAATCTACACATTATTAGGACACAGAAAAAAAAACAGTTTTTCTAGTTTCAAATTTCTTAAATTTTTTCTCAACATTTTACTCGTTGGCGCTTTGACATTTCTTAAGATATTCCCCTTCTGTGCTTAGTTAGGAGTCTCTGCCCATCCAGTCCCCCAACACTTTCTGATCTTCAATTATTCATACCGAGCGTGATTTTGAGGCATTTCTTCTCAGAAGCCTTATCAGTGCTGGCATTTTAATTATGGTTTTGCTTTACTGCCGGGATAAGAAAATAACAAGGAAGGAGTAAGACGGCGCTCTCCGGTGGAGGGGATGCCATATGCATTTAGGATCTTGCTTCTGATCTCCTGTGAGACTGCTGAGTTAAGGGCTGCTGTGAGGAAGTCATGATTGCAAATAGCTCCCAAGATATCTCACAACACAGCCAAGGAAAATGCAAGAAATGTGCATTGATAGCAATTGGCTTTAGCTGGAAGGAGTCTGGTGGCAGTCAAAAATATTCCATAGTTCGGTTCCAAGACCACTGTGGGTTTGGCCTTAGCTGCTTTTGGGTTCAAGGTATGTTTGGTCCTGTGACTTTGGAATGTCTTGGGGTCAATAAAAAACCCTCAATTTTTTTTTTATGCAATTAAAGGTCTGTCATAAGATGATAAAATAAAAATTATATATATATATATATATATATATATATATATATATATATATATATATATTATCTTTATTTTTGAGTACATGGCAAAAACAAACTTAACACCAAAAAGAATGGAGGGCCCTGTTTTTGAGATTAGAATCAAATGTACATAGTGCTTGTTTCCAAGGCACGGACAAAAGATTAAAAACTTGCAAACTTACAATCTAAGGGTTTAGGTGTGATACAAGAGGGTGACATATGCAAGATGGCGGTGTGAAAGCAAGTTGTTTAGTCAAGTGGAGGTGTCTGTGTGTTGTACTGTAGATTGTGGGTGGGAGTGTTATTAAGCTGTGGAGTGTGCAGTTGTGCATATTAATGCTGAAGGCGATAAGATTTTTAAACAGGTGTGTTTTTAGTCATTTTTTAAAGGTTTCAAAACAGAAAGATAGTCTAATGGAGCGGGGCAAGGAGTTCCAGATAGTGGGGGCAGCACGAGGAAAGTCTTGAAGGCTGGAGTGAGAGGAGGTGATAAGAGAGGAGGAAAGAAGGTGGTCATTAGCAGAACAAAGGGGCGGTTGGGAGTGTATTTTGAAACAAGAGCAGAGATATAAGGTGTGCACTGTTGTTGAGGGCTTTATATGTTAGGGTCATGATTTTAAATCTGATTCAGGAAGCTATGGGAAGCCAGTAGAGTGACTGACATAGAGGAGCTGCAGACACTGATCGTTTGGTATGGAAGTTGAGTCTAGCGGAGGCGTTCATTATGGATTGGAGGGGAGAAAGACGAGAGATGGTAGGCCAGCAAGGAGAGAATTGCAGTAGTCGAGTCGAGATATGATGAGAGAGTGTATAACAATTTTAGCTGTGTCTCCGGTAAGATAGTGATGGATTTTGGAGATGTTTTTGGGTGAAACTGACTAACTTGTTATTGATTGAATGTGAGGAATAAAAGAGAGGGCGGGATCCAGTAGAACCCCAAGACAACTGGCCGGGGAGGTGGGAGTGATGATGGCATTGTCAACAGTGAGAGTTATTTGAGCAGTGGAAGCTGTAGTAGAGGGTGGGAAGATTAGGAGGTCAATCTTAGACATGTTGAGTTTGTGTTGACAGGCAGACATCCAGGGGGATATGCTAGAGAGGCTGTTGGAGCTAAAAGAGAGGGGATAGATCGGGTGCAGAGAGGTAGATTTGAGTATCATCTGCATAGAGATGAAACTGAAATCCAAAGGATTTTATCAGGGTGCCAAGGGAGGATGTGTAAATGGAGAAGAGTAGGGGGCCTAGGACAGAGCCTTGGGGAACGCCAACAGACAGAAGGAGAGGTGAAGAAGAAGTGCCATAGAAGGAGACACTAAATGAACAATCTTCTAGATATGATGTGAACCATGAGAGAGCTGTGTCCTGGATGCCAAAAGAGCAGAGAGTTTTGATTAGAAGAGGGTGGTCAACTGTGTCGAAGGCAGCAGAGAGATCCAGGAGAATTAGAATGGTGAAGTGACCCTTTGATTTGGCGGTTAGCAAGTCATTGGTGACTTTTGTGAGGGCTGTTTCTGTAAAGTGTTGTGACTGGTAGCCAGATTGGAAGGGGTCAAGAAGAGAATTGGAGGAAATAAATTGAGTGAGGCGATTGTAAAAAAGCCGCAGTTTAGAAGCCAGGGGAAGTAGTGAGATAGGGCGATAGATGGAGGCAGAAGATGGCTTCTTAAGAATGGGTGTAATTATGGAGTGTTTTAAAGAGGATGGAAACTTGTCTGTGTTTAGGGAGGGTTAAGGAGAGGATGAATAGGTGTATGAGAGCTGGGATGAGTGTGGTGGATAGTAGAGGGATTAGCTGTGATGGAATAGGCTCATGTGGACATATTGTAAGGCGAGAGGTTGATAGTAAAGTAGATACTTCATCCTCAGTTACAGGGTCAATGGAGTCCATAGTGGAGGAGGGATCGGGGAAAGGGAAGTACTGGGTTGTCAGTTTGTGGAGAGGATGGTGGGATAGGGCCAAGCTGAGAGGAGAGCTCATTTCAGATGGTTTCAATTATATCACAACTGTGGCTTTTTAAATATGGAAAAGGATATAAAAAGATAATGCCAGTCAGTACTATTCAATCACTTATTAAGAAGTGGAGAATTCAGGGATCTCTTGATACCAAGCCAAGTTCAGGTAGACCATTATTATTATTATTATTATTATCTTTATTTATATCGCGCCAACATATTCCGTAGCGCTGTACAGGGGTTGAGTACATAGCAGAAAACAAATTAAACACCTTGTAAAGAATGGAGGGCCCTGTTTTTGAGCATAAAATCAAATGTACATAGAGCTTGTTTCCAAGGCCTGACACAAGATTGAAAACTCGCAAACTTACAATCTAAGGGTTTAGGTGTGATACAAGAGGGTGACAAATACAATTGAAAGCAATTGGTTCAGTGGAGGTGTCTGTGTGTTGTACTGTAGATTGTGGGTGTGAGTGTTAATAAGCTGTGGAATGTTCAGTTGTACATGTTAAGGCTGAAGGTGATAAGATTTTTTAAACAGGTGTGTTTTTAATAATTTCTTAAAGGTTTTGAGGCAGGAAGATAATCTAATGGAGCGGGGCAAGGAGTTCCAGATGGATGGGGAAGCACGAGAAAAGTCTTGAAGACGGGAGTGAGAGGAGGTGATGAGAGAGGAGGAAAGAAGAAGGTCGTTAGCAGAACGAAGGGGCCGGTTGGGAGAGTATTTTGAAACAAGAGCAGAGATATAAGGGGGTGCACTGTTGTTGAGGGCTTTATGTGTTAGGGTCATGATTTTAAATTTGATTCGGGAAGCTATGGGAAGCCAGTGGAGTGATTGACAGAGAGGGGCTGCAGACACTGATCGTTTGGTATTGAAGATGAGTCTAGCAGAGGCGTTCATTATGGATTGGAGGGGAGACAGACGAGAGATGGGGAGGCCAGCAAGGAGGGAATTGCAGTAGTCGAGTCGAGAGATGATGAGAGAGTGAATTAGAATTTTAGCTGTGTCTTCTGTAAGATAATGACGAATTTTGGAGATGTTTTTTAGGTGAAACTGACATGATTTTGTTATTGCTTGGATGTGAGGAATAAAAGAGAGGGCGGGATCCAGTAGAACCCCAAGACAACGGGCCTGGGAGGTAGGGGCGATGATGGTGTTGTCAACAGTGAGAGATATTTGAGGTGTGGAAGCTGTAGTAGAGGGTGGAAAGATTAGAAGTTCAGTTTTAGACATGTTGAGTTTGAGTTGACGGGTGGACATCCAGGAGGATATGCTAGAGAGGCAGTTGGAAACTTGAGCTAAAAGAGAGGGGGATAGATCAGGTGCAGAGAGGTAGATTTGAGTATCATCTGCATAGAGATGATACTGAAATCCAAAGGATTTTATAAGGGTGCCAAGGGAGGAGGTGTAGATGGAGAAGAGGAGGGGGCCTAGGACAGAACCTTGGGGAACGCCAACAGACAGAGGGAGAGGTGAAGAAGAGGTGCCAGAGAAGGAGACACTAAATGTACGATCTTTAAGATAGGATGTGAACCATGAAAGAGCTGTGTCCTGGATGCCAAAAGAGCGGAGAGTTTGGATTAGAAGAGGGTGGTCAACTGTATCGAAGGCAGCAGAGAGATCCAGGAGAATTAGAATAGAGTGGTGACCCTTTGATTTGGCGGTTAGCAAGTCATTGGTGACTTTTGTAAGGGCTGTTTCTGTAGAGTGTTGGGACCGGAAGCCAGATTGGAAGGGGTCAAGTAGGGAGTTGGAGGAAATAAATTGAGTGAGGCGATTGTAAACAAGCCGCTCAAGGAGTTTAGACGCAAGGGGAAGTAGTGAGATAGGGCGATAGTTGGAGGCAGAAGCTGGGTCAGAAGAGGGCTTCTTGAGAATGGGTGTAACTGTGGCATGTTTTAAGGAGGATGGAAACTTGCCAGTGTTTAGGGAGAGGTTGAATAGATGTGTGAGAGCTGGGATAAGTGTGGTGGATAGGGGAGGGATTAGCTGTGATGGAATAGGATCATGTGGACATGTGGTAAGGTGAGAGGTTGATAGTAAAGTAGATACTTCATCCTCGGTTACAGGGTCAAAGGAGTCCATAGTGGAGGTGGGATTGGGGAAGGGTAAGGGTTGGGTGTTGTCAGTTTGGGGAGAGGGTGGTGTGGTAGGGCCAAGCTGGGAGGAGAGCTCATTTCGGATGGTATCGATTTTATTTTTAAAATGGCTGGCAAAGTCATCAGCAGTGAGAGAGGAAGGGGCAGGAGGTGGGGGTGGGCGGAGGAGGGTGTTGAATGTAGCAAATAAACGTTTAGGGTTGGAGGACAGGTTTGATATTAGTGATGAGAAGTAGTGTTGTTTGGCAAGATTGAGGGCAGAGAAGTAGGAACGTAAGGTAAACTTGTAGTGGAGAAAGTCTGCTGAAGTGCGAGATTTCCTCCATAATCGTTCTGCAGTGCGTGAGCATCTCTGTAGATAGCGTGTTTGTGTGGTGTGCCATGGTTGTGGTTGAGAGCGAGGGCGTTTGCTTGTGATTATGGGGGCAAGAGAGTCAAGGGTGGAGGTTAGCGTAGTGTTGTATTGTGAAGTGGCGACGTCAGGGCAGGCAAGGGTGGTGAGGGGGCTGAGAAGGGGTGTTAGTACATTTGAAAATTGTTGTGGGTTGAGTGCTTGCAGGTTTCTGCGTGTTCTGATGGCAGGATTTGAAGAAGGGCGGTGAGCGGTAGATGAGGTGAGGTTGCAAGTTAGCAGGTGGTGGTCAGATAGGGGAAGTGAGGAGATGTCAAGGTTGGAGATAGTGCAGAGATTAGTAAAAATAAGGTCAATGGAGTGTCCACCACAGTGTGTTGCTGAATCTGTCCATTGTGAGAGGCCAAGGGAAGAGGTGAGTGCAAGTAATTTTGCAGTTGTTGGGGAGGTGGGTGTGTCAGTGGCTATGTTGAAATCGCCAAGAATGAGTGAAGGTATATTGGAGGAGAGAAAGTGAGGGAGCCAGGCGGCAAAGTTATCCAGAAATTGAGAGGGTGATCCAGGCGGGCGATAGATCACAGCTACTCGCAGAGGTATAGGAGAGAAGATGCGAATAGTGTGGACTTCAAAAGATGAGAATTGGAGGGAGGGAACAGGGGGTATGCAGTGAAAAGTGCAGCGAGAGGATAGCAGTATGCCCACACCTCCACCTTGTTTGTTCCCAGGTCTAGGAGTGTGGCTGAAGTGTAGACCACCATAAGAGAGTGCGGCAGGGGAGACAGAGTCAGATGGAGTGAGCCAGGTTTCTGTGATAGCCAGTAAATTGAGGGAGTTGGAAATGAAGAGATCATGAATGAAGGTAAGTTTATTGCAAACAGACCTTGCATTCCAGAGGGCACAGGAGAAGGGCAAAGTAGATTGTTTGTGACAAGTGATGGGTATTAGATTATGGGTGTTTTGGGCATTAGCTGCCCTGGGGACTCTGCGTGGCTGACAGCAGGTGGGAATGAGTGAGGGGCCTGGGTTAGGGGATATATCTCCACAAGCCATCAGAAGAAGGAGAGAGAGTAAAAGGAGATGGGAGTAGGACTTACAGGAGCATTTCCGCTTTTCACCTTTAGGGGGGGGGTGAGATAGTGACTGGAGGAAGGAGAGGAGCTCATGGGAGCAGAGAAGAGGAGAGGAAAGCAGGGAAGGTGAGATAGTTATATTATTGGAGACATGATGTCTAGAGACTGTGTAAGAGAGTCTGAGAAAGAGGCAGCAGGTTATAGTGAGGAAGATGGTGTGAGAAAACATTGTGACACTGTATTAACAAGTATTCTTAAAGGGGGGGTGGTTAGAGGATGTCACTGATTGAGCAGGTGCAGGTAATTAGTATGCCTCAATATATTAAGTGTAAAGAGGGGTGGGTGGGTAGAGGGGCAGGGAGGGAGGGGATTGCTTTGTTTCTGTGTAATATTCTGTGTAGCAGTGTGCATTCAGATATCTGAGAGACAGAGAGGGAGTTATTTAGGTGGGTGGAGAGATAAGAGCAATAAAATTGGGTGAGTGAACACAGAGTATTTTGGTTTACAAATCAACAGTAACATATCCTGATAATAACACTTCAATTTAACAGAAATAAATCTATCTCAGCAATTATCATAACACAGATATGAATAATATGACATATTTCATTGTAGATGTAGATGTAGATATGGATCAGGTGAGAGGCTGTTCTTCTGAAATTACCTGGGCTTGATTTAAACTGCATCCAGCTTTGTTTCTGTGTAATATTCTGTGTAGCAGTGTGCATTCAGATATCTGAGAGACAGAGAGGGAGTTATTTAGGTGGGTGGAGAGATAAGAGCAATAAAATTGGGTGAGTGAACACAGAGTATTTTGGTTTACAAATCAACAGTAACATATCCTGATAATAACACTTCAATTTAACAGAAATAAATCTATCTCAGCAATTATCATAACACAGATATGAATAATATGACATATTTCATTGTAGATGTAGATGTAGATATGGATCAGGTGAGAGGCTGTTCTTCTGAAATTACCTGGGCTTGATTTAAACTGCATCCAGCTTTGTTTCTGTGTAATATTCTGTGTAGCAGTGTGCATTCAGATATCTGGGCTTGATTTAAACTGCATCCAGCTTTGTTTCTGTGTAATATTCTGTGTAGCAGTGTGCATTCAGATATCTGGGCTTGATTTAAACTGCATCCAGCAGACCAAGAAATATTTCAGCCACAACTGCCAGAAGAACTGTACAAAGAAAAACCCACAGGTAACCTCAGGAGAAATACAGGCTGCTCCGGAAAAATATGGTGTGGTTGTTTCAAGGAGAACAATAGGACAATACTTGAAGAAAAATAGGCTGCATGGTCGAGTTGCCAGAAAGAAGCCTTTACTGCACCAATGCCATAAAAAAAGCCTGGTTACAATATGCCGACAAAACCTTGACACGCCTCACATCTTCTGGCACACTGGAGGGGCTGGAAATGAACCGGCGCATATTGGTATACATGACAAAGTTAGTGGAAGATGGAGTGTCCTAAAGAATGATTTTAGAGAACTAGGTTATAAGCTGAAGGCAAGGACCTCCAAGGTAGTATTTTCTGAGATACTACCAGTGCCACGTGCTAGCCCAGGGAGGCAGAAGGAGCTTAGGGAGGTTAATGCGTGACTAAAGTTGTGGTGCACTAAGGAGGCGTTTGGGTTTTTAGAGCACTGGGCTATATTCTCACTTCGGTACAATCTCTACAGCAGCGATGGATTGCACCTTAGTGATGAGGGAGCTTTTGTACTAGGGGATAGGATGGTACAAAGGCTGGAGGAGTTTTTAAACTAGTAGGTGGGGGGAGGGACTAGAAATAAGTAATGGGGTAGAAAGTTTAGAGGGTATAAGGGATGAATTAACAACTCCTAGGGGATGAGATGGGGGAGGGGTAGTTTAGTCAATAGGGAGAAAGTACTAACTAACTCAAGTTAATCTGGATGGTTATAACCTATTTAGAAAGGTAGGGGCAATGGTAAAAGAGGAGGGATTTGTCTGTATGTTAAGCCTAAATTTAGGACTATAGTGAGAGAAGATATTTATGGTGCAACCAGTGATAATGTTGAATGTTTGTGGGTAGAGTTAAATAGCGGATCAGCAAATTCGAAAAGAATATTAGTAGGAGTATGCTATAAACCCCCAAATATAGCTGAAAGTGAAGAAATACAATTTTTGGTACAGATTGGAAGTGCAGCTAAGCACGGGCAAGTTCTAACAATGGGAGATTTTAATTACCCTGAAATAAACTGGATAAATGAGACCACCAGTTCAGCTAAAGGAGCAGGTTCTTGAGTACACTCAGGGATCATTATCTGGCCCAGGTTATACAAGAGCCTACTAGAAATGAGGCTATCTTCGATTTAGTTATCACAAATAATATTGATATAGTATCAAATGTTGAAATAGGGCAACCTTTGGGAAACAGTGATCACAACACAGTCTCAATTGAGATTGAATTAAAAAAAAAAAATTTAACCGGCCAACAAAAACTCTTAATTTTAAAAGGGCAGATTTTAACGATCTAAGGACAGCAATACAAAGTATAGAGTGGGACAGAGAACTGGCAGGTAAAAACACTGAACATAAATGGACAACATTTAAATCCTTACTAAATATACATACTTATCACCATATACCAAGTGGGAATAAAACTAAAAGGAGTAAATCCCATCCAATGTGGCTTAACAATGATTTAAAGATCAAGATATGGAGTACAAAACAAGCATTTAAATTATACAAACAAGAGGGGACAGAGACTGCTTTACAGGAATACAAGGAAATCAACAAGGCTTGCAAAAGGGCGATTAGACTGGCTAAATTAGGAAATGAAAAATGAATTGCAAAAGAGAGTAAGACTAACCCTAAAATATTTTTTAAGTATATTAATGGGAAGAAGGCGAGGAAGGAAGCTATAGGAACATTACAATGTAAAACAGGCCGTCTGAAAATTAGTCACCAGGAAAAGGCACATGAGCTAAATAGGTTCTTTTCTTCGGTATACACAAGGGAGGTACAAGTGGTTGGGACACTGCAACATAATGGGGCTACACTACCTTTACCAAATAATTGATTAACGCAGGAAGTAATCCAAAAAATGTTGGAAAAAATAAATGTTAATAAAGCCCCGGATTCTAATGGAATACATCCAAGGGAACTGAGGGAACTGGGATCTGTAATAGCCAAAACATTATAATACATTTTTCAAGATTCACTCAACACAGGGTCTCTACCAGATGACTGGAGAAAAGCAGATGTGATACCTATATTTAAAAAGGGAGCAAGAGCAAATCCGGAAAATTATAGGCCAGTAAACTTCACTTCTGTAGTGGGGAAGCTTTTAGAAGGGTTAATAAGGGATAATATGCAAGAATATGTCTATTTGAACAGGATTATAAGTAGGACTAAACATGGATTTATGAGGGATAGGTCATGTCAAACAAATCTAATTAGTTTCTATGAGGAGGTTAGTAGGAACCTGGATCAAGGCAATTCAGTGGATGTAGTCTTTTTGGATTTTGCAAAGGCTTTTGATACAGTGCCACATGGAAGACTATTGTGCAAACTAAGGGATACAGGAATTGCAGTAAATATCTGCTCATGGATTGAGAGCTGGCTAAAAGACAGGAAGCAAAGGGTTGTTGTAAACGGAACATACTCCAATTGGACTAATGTGGTAAGTGGGGTTCCTCAGGGTTCAGTATTAGGTCCTCTCCTTTTTATCATATTTATTAATGACTTTGAGGTGGGACTGGAAAGAAGTGTATCCATTTTCGCTGATGACACAAAAGTGTGAAAGGTAATAAAATCAGATAATGATGTGCTTTCCCTCCAAAGGGATTTACATAAAATTGAGGAATGGGCATCTAAATGGCAGATGAGATTTAATACAAATAAATGTAAAGTTATGCATCTGGGAAGGAAAAATAGCCAAGCAATTTATAATCTTTATGGAGCAAATCTAGGGGTATCAGATATCGAAAGGGATTTGGTAAAGCTTGTGGACAACCACCTAGGTAACAGTGCTCAATGCGAAGCAGCAGCTGCAAAGGCAAATAAAATATTAGCATGTATTAAGAAGGGTATAGAAGCCAGGGAAGCAAATATAATTCTGCCATTATACAAATCCCTAGTACGCCCCCATTTGGAATATGGAGTATACTTTTGGGCACCACTTCATAAAAAGGACATTTTAGAGCTGGAAATAGAACAGAGAAGGGCAACAAAACTAATAAGGGGAATGGAGACGCTAAGTTATGAAGAAAGACTAACCAAATTAAGCTTATTTTCTCTAGAAAAAAGGTGACTAAGAGGAGATATGATTATCTTATATAAATACATACAGGGTCAGTATAAAGATTTGTCAAGGGAGCTTTTTGTGCCAAGAGGTTTTCAACTGACAAGAGAAGATTCCTTGAGGTTAGAAGTAAAAAGATTTAACCTTAAAGAAAGAAAAGGGCTCTTCACAGTAAGGGTGGTTAATCTGTGGAATTCTCAACCAGAGGAGGTGGTGACAGCGGATTCGATAGATAACTTTAAAATGGAACTGGATTTATTTCTAATTAAAAAGGGAATTCAGGGTTATCCTGGATAATTAGAGAGAGTATTGATCTAGGGAGAAATCTGATCGCCAGTATCTGGGGTCAGGAAGGAATTATTTTTTTTCCCTTTGAGACGATTGGCTTGTTTTTTTTTTTTATGTTTACCTTCCTCTGGATTCATTGATTATTAAAAAAAAATAAAAATGAATAAATAGTTGATTAATAATTAATTAACAATTAATTAATAACGAACTAATTAATAACTAATCCGCATATTGCAGATCAGAGGAGATCTTAAAAGGTTGAACTTGATGGACTGAAGGTCTTTTTCCAACCTTAATTACTATGTAACTATAACTATGTAAATTTGGAGTGACAAAACCAAAATAGAGCTTTTTTGTCACAACCATAAGCGCTATGTTTGGAGAGGGGCTAACTAGGCCTATAGTGAAAAGAATACCATCCCAAGCATTGTGGTGGCTCACTAGTGTTTGGGGGGGGGGGGGAGCTCTAAAGGCACAGGGAATCTTGTGAATAATGGTGGCAGGATGAATGCAGCATGTTATCAGAAAATACTGGCAGGCAATTTGTATTCTTCTGTACGAAGGCTGCTCTTGGACTTACTAGCATGACAATGACCCCAAGCACAAGGCCACGTTGACCCTCCAGTGGTTACATCAGAAAAAGGTGAAGGATGTGGAGTGGCCAGCACAGTCTCCTGACCTCAATATCATCGAGCCACTATGTGGAGATCTCAAACGTGTGGTTCATGCAAGACGACCAAAGACTTTGAATGACCTGGAGGCATTTTGCCAAGACGAATGGGCAGCTATACCACCTGCAAAAATAAGTGGTGCATGGATGAGCTACCATTCCCAAGTCTAGGCAATATTCTCATATAATAAGGGGAACCCCCTTCTGGATCCCCACCTTGTGGTGTAGCGGCTATGAGCTATACCATGTAGGGTTACCCAAGATAGGCAGGCCATAGCAGAGTGATCAGACAAATCGTGGCCCACTGAAGAAAGAACTGGTACTTACTCCAGTATGTTTGCCAAGAGAATCTTATGGATAAGTATGACCAGACATAACTACAGATGTGCCTGGCGTGCTGCGGCCCATGTGGTCACAGAGAGTTGCGCACAACTGAACAACTGAACAACAACAAATAAGGGAAATAATTTTAGATATTTTAGTTTTAGGTGTGTAGTTAACATAAAGGTGGGCTATGGGAGATGGAGAAAACAGGTGAGTGTTGGGTTGGGGGGGACATTGGCTATTAAGTTTATATTGGAACCCAAGATCCCATGGTGGCCTTGTTCACTATTTAGTACATATGACCATGTCTTGAAGTGCTTTTTTTGGAAAGTGATTTAGCATTTTATTATAATGCAGGAACATAATTTGCCAACAGTCTAATCCCCAAATACAATCTTATTTAAATTCTAGGCAGATCATTTTAATTTTCAGAAACAAAAATGGAGCATATGGCTTTTTACATACTTCTTTCAGTGGTGCTTAAAGAGACACAGCAAAGGTCTGAATAAATGCAGAAATTAAACATACACATATAAATACCGGTAAATATAATTGCAACTGTTTGTTATTAAAGCATGAGTGAAATTGTAGGATTTTTTAAGCACATAGTAACTGAAAAATCTCTTAACTCTATATATGGTGTTAAATTCAATCTCACAGTGGGGGGGGGGGTCTTAAAAACTCAAATAATTTTTATCTGCTTGGGTCTGCCCCCTGTAACTCATGCAGCTCATGAATACACATACTGTGAAGTATAGTATTTCAGATTAGCCTGTCAGTGACCTCTCTCAAGCAGCATGTTGCAGAATGCTGACATTGATTTTATGGGACAGTGAAACCTTGCACTTATAAGTACACTGTCTTCACAAGCTGCAGATGAGAGAACTCAGGAACTATTTGTAAGACTTTAGGTAGAAAAACAGATTTTAAAGACATATCTAAGTTGGATTATGAATGCATTTGATAGAGGATAATTAGTAGTGTATGCAAAAAAAATGTGCATGAAAAAAATCCTATGAAGTCAGCAAAATCTCTTGTAATTTCTGACAGTTGCAAATTAGGGTTAACACCCTCCAAACCCAGGAGAAAATAGCATTACATTTAAAATGATTTATTTTGACCAATTAGGTTAGCTGAAAAATTTGAATTAAACTCTGGAGTTCCTGTTTGTGCTGAAAAGCAGCCTGGGATATGTAGCGTATCACTGATATGTGCTATGTATTGCTACTGACATACAGACAGGAAGCTGCAAGCAACAACAGGTAAATAGTGGGTTAACATTGCTCCCCTGATGCTGCATGCTGATTGGGGGGGGGGGGGGGTGGTCAGATGCTTGTGTAGACACTCCATTGAGGTGTCAACATAATCATTAGAGGAATATTTAGATATTAATAAAAATAAAATGTTTTATGAGATGTGCTGCATACATATAAGCTGCTTTTTTGCCTATAAAGTGCAGAAATGCCTTATAAGCACTTCTTAATAAAATAAAGTACACAAAAGTAAATAGATACACAGGGATATTATACTATACTATAGAGACATTATACTAATGAAATCCTGAAACATTTTATGTCCCTTTAAACAACAACGGAGAGGTGTCAACTTGAACATGTAACCAATTTTTCTCAATACTTACATGTAACCTACCTCAGTCAATGCCCTAGTACCCATGATATCAACACTGCCCAAAGTAGTAGATAAACTGGGTAACATCTCACATAATAATGGCCTACAACAAGGCATAAACTACCCCTTATACCTGCTGGGTAACCAACTATAAATTACTGTCTCTCACACAGAAAAATAGGTTTGATGGCATATACGCTTGTCTAGTATACCCATTATATCTACACAAGATGGCCTTATGCTTATCACAGGCATGCTTGAATTCCTTTCCAGACACACAAGAGAACTCATAGACACAATCTGTATGATATAGACCCTCCACCTTGCCATAAAATAGAAATATTCAGATCTATTGTAATCTTAAACTATTTTAATCAACTAGGAACTTATGCCATAAGATGGATAAATTAGATCATTTAAGCAATGAAGGTGAGCTTGATGGAGGGGCAGTGGCTGACAGATGTGCCTGGCGTGCTACGGTCCATAGAGAGTCAGACACAACTAAACAACAAGTACAAATGTACAAGTACAAAGGTATCTTCATTTCATCAATGACGTCAACAGACGTCAACAGATGATTTATTTAGAAAGCCCCAACTTATTCTGTAGTGAAGGAGATACAGTGAATAAACTAGGACATCATGGCAGAAGTACGTAAGAGTTTACTATCTAATCGGGTGTTAAGGGTAAAATGGGGAGAGGACTGTGTGTCAGGTGGTCGGATGAAGCAACAGCATCCAAACACAGGAAACACAACACCATTTACACACCCTAGGCCTCCATATACCTTCCCTTTCCCCTTAGTACATGCATATCATTAGGACAAAACTATGATAAGCCCATATATCTACCATTAATAAGATTGACCAAACACCAACTGATGGCTAAAACCACTTATTTGGAAAACAGACACCATTATCCTAAAAAAATATGACTCTAAAGGTTGGCCAAGAAGAAGTAATGCACAGTATACCATAAATAGGATTCTACAGAGGGTGGACAACATAACAGAAACATCTAACAATATATTAATTTCAGGGGCCTAATACGGATTAGGACCGCTGTTGGTTTTAAGAATACCTTTAATCCCTCTTGGAATGCAGCTATACAAGTCCTAAAATGTGTGTAGTGGAATATGGCACCTTTCTTCAAGACATTTCTTGGTCATTAAGCAACCATACAGAGCAATCACCAGATTTAAATATTCCCACAAGATTGCTGCCCGCCATGTTTAACAGCTGGCAATAGGCATCCATTGGCTTTGTCCAAATGTAAACCCATCCAGATGTAGGATATTGGGTGACATGTAACTCATCAGATTATATTACTTTGTTCCATTACTCAGGGGTCCAGGGTTTGTGCCCTTACACCAGGTTATGTGCCTTTGTTTGTTGGCCTTGGATACAAGCAGTTTCTGAATGGCGGCCCTGCCATAAATTCCAGGTTTGTGATACTCATGACGTACAGTCTTTGTTTAAAGTGGGTCCCAGAGGAGCTGATTAAATTCCGTGGCCATTTTTCAGCCTGTACTTCTGTGCCATTTAGTTACAAACCCGTGAAGTGTCCATCAATCCCTGTCAGTAGCTTCCACTTGTGACCACTGTTCCTCTTTGTTGGTGCAGTTTATCCAAGTTGGGTTTATGCTGTCACCATTTTTCAGACTTTTTTCTGAAGATACTTTTGCAATGTGGGCACTAATTATTTGGCATCTTTGGAACTTTGGTTAATTGCCCCAGTTTGCTTTGAATACTCACATTGCAAAGTGCTAATTGTCAAACAACTGATTTTCGGCTAACAAATTCTGCTAATTGGCAATACACCTAATATGATTCACTATTGCAGCTGAATTTGTAATTGCTTCATAGTAAAACTCATTTTTCTTGCATTATTTCACTTATATTGTCCACCCTTGTATATCTTATAGAAAAACTATACAATGAAAAAAAAATATGGTACTCAATAAGTATTGGCATCTCCTCTGCTGGTCTCTGGAGTCATCCATGATACTTTGCTAGGGTTATGTGTGTGTGACCGATGTTTCTGGACAATATCACTTGCATTTATTGTTGCTGTCTGCATCTGGTCACGTGAGGGGTAAATGTCCCCCTTCACTCCTCCCTCCGCTGATATACACACCCCTCAGACCTCAAGTTGTCAAAAAATGTTGAAACCAGACAAGATGGAGTCCTCTGTACATATACAGAGTGTTTTGTTCATGGTTTACACAGGTGCTGATGATCTTAGCATGTAATGAATTACATATTGATTTACAGTGGTCCTTTAAAGATATATGGCAGTTTGTGTGATAACCTGTCTGTCTGATTGGGCGTCTCATATCAAATCATTTTATTGAGGAATTCTGTATATTTGTAATTCAAACATTTGAATTTTCTTGTGTGAGCTCCACCCCAGAGGCAGCTATGTAGGCAGAGCGTCCTAGCGAATGAGCTATGCCGAGCGGTGTTCTAGCGAATCAGCTATTAATATCACGGCTGCCTCTCCAAGCAGCTTTGTCTCATAGTGAAACCGATACATTGTTTTACCTACCTCTGATTGGCCACAACTAATTATGAATTTATGCTAATTTAGCTTGCATTTTCCAAAATCAACTAAGAAAATGTTGCAAACTTTATAGTAAATTTGTAATGTTTATTTTGGGATTTTTTCATGCAAAAAAAGTTCTCATACACTACTGATTCTTCTCTAGCAGATGCGTCATAATCCAGGACACTTCTATATACCTTCATCATTTAAAGCCTCCGTAAGTTGTCGGTGTTTTACGCTTTCGCATTTCGCACTAAATCCTGGTCTGCTGATGCTCTGAATGCTGCCGGTCCAAATGTACCATCTATTAGTTGCGCCAACCTGTCCCCTTTTGCTGTCAAGGAGACAAATTATTCCACTTACACAACAAAGCTGGCATCACGGGAGAGGAAGCTTCAGGAGCAATTACGGCAAACTGCGGAATACACGTACCTACTGGGGTTAAAGCTAATTCCGACAGATAGCCCCAGGCAAATCAAGATTCCCGCCGAATGATTAGCCCACCCTAGAGAATGTTTTCATTAATTCATTGCCGAATGGAGCATCTGGCGTAGCTGTGAAGTGTACGGATGCAAATCTGTCAGAATTCTGCAGGGTGGGAATATTCAGACAACTGGTTATATGCTTAGTAAAAGAGATTTTGGATGACCCCAGATCCCAATTCTCCGGCATGATCCTGCTTACATTTTAATCACAAGCTAAGGGGCCCTTGCTGTCTTTTGCAATAAAGACATTGATACGTTGGCCAGCACAGAAAAATCAAAGCTGTGAGAATGATTACAAAGTTAATATGTTAATTAGATCATATTTTATTATGTGGTGTAATTTGGTTGTAGTAGGAGGTAGTTTTAGATTGTAGGAACCTTAAAGGGTCTCTGATTACGCAAAAGCGAGTTGTTTTTAGATTATTCTTAAAGAGCATGAAAAACTATATGTTGTGTTATCTATTTTTTCTAAAGTGAACAATCCTGGGAAATTCCATTGTTGCTGTATATGCAAATGAGCAGTTTGTTTTGATGTTCAAAAAAGGATTACAGACTGCTTGTCTATGGGCCTCATTCTATTATCGGCCGCAGCCGCTGCGGGGCCGCAAGGACCGGCCGCAAGCTATTCGGCTATTCTATTCCCTTACGGCCGGGGACTCCGGCAGGCTTGCGGCCGGTGCCTTGCTATCTCTTGCGGCCGATCGCGCCGGAGGAAAGCCTTTGATCTAAAACGGCCGCAAGAGATTTGCAATTCAATTGCTCCGGGAAACCTCTCTGCAAGGCTAAAAGCGAGCCGCAGTTACTTGCAGGAAAAAGGTCTCGCTAGCACCAATTAAGCACATAAAATAGCTCAAATAAAGCCATCCTGCACTTTGAGAAGACTATAAAGGGATTTTAGGTGTTAGAAAAAATAGCACATAATTATCCTGTACTCAAATCCGTAAAATATTTCATTTTTAATATCCGTAAAATATACATGTAAAAAGTCCAGAGTGCTTGGAGCACCTCAGACCCGCCCACGCCGCAGCCGGCAAATAAACAGTTAATTTGAACTCGGGTTTGGGCAGATGTGCAAGCTTGAGAGTGGGTTCCTTTTATTCCTCATGTCCCCCAATATGATCCCTAGCATTTACAGAGCTGTACAGTGCAGGCTTGAATTTATTTTTCAGTTTTTATATTTCACAGTTTACGGCCGGTTCCAAGATATGCGGCCGGCCGTAAAAGGAGATCCTTGCGGGGCCGTATAATAGAATCGCGAGTTAACTGAACCCTCGCAAGGAATCGCAGCCTTACGGCCGATTTACGGCCGATAATAGAATGAGGCCCTATGTCTGTAGTTGTCAAAATAAAGACCCCCAGATGTTATCTGGCAGTTAGATCCCTCTCCCAATCTTATCAAGCACACATTAGCATACAGGAGCTGCAAAATCAATTCTAAATATTTCAGAAATGATTTAATGTAGAGGAAAACTGCTAGTACAATGTGTAACCAGTTTTGAATGCTCTAAAATGAAATCAAGTTTGTGTTGGGGTGACAGAGTCCCTTTAACTCTACTAGTGCAAAGGGACTTTTTTTATTGCATTGTATTGTCAGAAGGAGACCCTCAAGGTATCCATTAGGGGGGGTGTGGTTGAACCAATTAAACCCGTAACTGCTTTTCCCAGCATTCAGGACACAGGACAGCTTAATTGGATCTAGGACAAGTTGCAGTTTCTCAGACCAAGTTGCAGAGTCTCAGGACAAATTACTGGGTTCCAGGAGAAGTTGCATAAATTAATAAATTACTTCCCTTTAAATGAAACGCACCACGCATATGTGTCCCACACAGAGCATCGTCGTTATTTTGTAGTACACACATTCTTATACAGTTCTTCAACCAATCATCAATGGGACACTTCTTTAGGCAAACACAACCCAAGGTCAGTCCGTCCCTAAGGACCTGGTGCCAGCTTGTCTCCTTCCCCCTCTAGGTGCCGAGGGGTCTACGGCCCCAGCTACCTCCGGCAGGATCTGGGCACAGTAGGTGTGATTTACGAACTTAGGCCCCATTCAATTCCAAGCCCGTAATTGCCTTCATACATGCAGTATGTCTGCTGGTTAGAAATTTGCAACAGTTACAGAGGTATTTAATTGAACAACTCTGCAGGGCTGAAGTCTAAAACCTTAAACCATGAACCCGTACATAGCATTTCAGGGCATGATCAATTAAGCAAGCCCATACGTTACAATTGAGACAGAGCCAATAGTAAATAAGACTGTCATCATGACATCGGTAAAACATGGAGTTTAAACTTCAATCAATTAATGCTTAGAAGTCTGATTTGCGATTGGACTTACAATCCAGCAATGTAGAAATCCAGAAAAATGAATGTTCTAGTCCATGTGGGTGGCCTGATATGTATTAACTCTTTGATTCCTGGGATCAATATAACATGGAAATAAAACGTAAAAAAAAAAAAATATTGCAGATTTGCGAGATTGAGAATTAATTGTAATGTCTTTCATTGCTTTCCCAGTATTTTAAAGTAAAGTACTGTGTTTATATATGCTTTTGAAGTCCTATCTAGTACTTGTAGGATTTTTTATACATTTGCCATTTAAGGGTTTTAAGGCAATTGTGGGCTTGTTGAATTGTTGTAATTGAATATGGATTTTGCATCTTTAGCACTGGTAACAATTGCGGCCTTGAAACTTCAAAGGAGGAGACAGGATGGAGTTACGTCTTTGAGAACTGCAGGAATTTTGAGCCTGTAAATTCAAAATTGATTGCGGGTAGCTAGAAGAGGCCAATTAAATATTAGTAACTTTTACGGGCTACATTACAGGCTCCAGTAATTACAATTTGGCCAACTGAATGGAGGCCTTAGTGTAACACCTCGATAAAGCGTGTCTGGTAAATGGGTTGTGGTCTAACTCCATTTGGGGACCATAATTCTGTGGTGTGTAAGCCTATTTTCTTGGGGGGGATGATTGTCCGAAAATCGAGGAACCCAGAGGAGGGTAGTGGGCTGGTTAGCTGGCTCAGGGCACCTCCAGTGGTAAGGCTCAGTGTGCTTTGGGGTCTATTCGCTCCCTAGCCAACCACCCCTCAGATAGAGATAGCCTTATTGAATCGGAGGGGATTCAGTTGAGGTGGCTCCTGGGTGTATTCACTTTTGGGGGCTGACCCGGATTTCCATAATAACTTTAGTAATTCAGGCTCCCTATTAGATCGGATAGGGAGTCATGAACAATGACTAAGGTCAAGTACTTCTTAATTTATGGTTAACAGTAAGACAAAGCATTAAAGGGGTATCACTTGCAAAGCACTTGACACTACCTGACCTTTGTTGAAACAAACTATTTCAATTGCTTCTTGACAGCCTTGTTAACTATACTTGATGGCTTAATCAGGCTTGTGAATATCCCCATATAAGTCTATGGAGCCTAGTTTACCACTTACCACAGGTTCGAGGCCTGCTGGGAAACTACCCTGGCCCTGGGACTGGTAGCGAACTAGGTATCACAGTTGGCTACTAGAAGTGGCTACTGGTTGCACTTAAAATGATACCACCAGAAAAAGATTTTTATTAGCACAATGTAAAAGCTACACCCTAAACACACTTTGCACATAAAATGACATTTTATAAAACTTAAAAGCTTAAATTCCTAGTTAATATGGATCTCAGGTTCCAGGCCATACAACTAGGGCTGGGGGGAAAAACACCATCACAATAATACAATTCAACAAGTGACATAGGGCCTCTTCTATTTCCAAATTTTTAAAATTATACACACTTGAAAATTGCCACATTTTCTATTAGCTATTTGTATTCCGGTTGCAAGTCCCCCGCCTACAATCACTATGGGCGCAAAACCAGCATTAGAACTCCATTTGTTTTAGCCCAGCTCGAATATTATGTGCTCTAAATAATTACACAATAAGTTACACAAAATTAATATTCTATTAGACCCGTAGCTCGCAAAAAAGTCTGACCTGCAATTGAAAAAAGTATCTCTCAAAAATATTACGAGTTTTAAATGAGACTCGCAAAGTTTTTTTCTATCAATTAATAGAGCTGTAACAGCAATTAAACACACAATACTGTACTTTAAAAATATGGGAAAGCATAGAAATACATTAAAATAAATTACAGAACAGTCTCAACTTCACAAATATACAATTGAAAAAATAATGTGTTAATGTTTTTTTTGTGTGAGATGTATTGTGGGACTTAAATAGGTTAAAACATATCATAGAACCCACATGGACTAGAACAGTTGCTTTAATTACTTTTATTGATTTCTACATTGCTGGATTCCGAGTCCAATCTTTAACTTTACTTCTCAACACTAATTAATGTGTAGTCTACATGTTTTACTGATGTCATGGTGACAGTCTCATTTACTATTGGCTCTGTCTAAGAATTAAATTATGGGCTTGTTTAAATATTATCAGATTATATGATCACGCCACCTGTAATCCTACTTAAAAAGGCAGGGTTTACGAGTTCATCCTTGCTGTGGGAATTTGGGTAGCTGTAATCAATGGAATACATTTAAACATTTATTTAAAAAAAAACACCTGCAGCCAAGTTTGTGAGTTTGAGGCATTTGCGAGCAGCTAATAGAATATGACCCATAGTATTTTCAAATGTTTGTATGGCCATTACAATAGCCCCTGTGTCAGGTAGCCTATGGCTAGTGTCCACCAAAGGTCGGTTGCCAGTGCACAAAGTACATGAGTCCTGGGGACTCATGACAGTATACATTTATTGTGTCTTATAATTATATCACATATATAGTTGTCAGTGTGGGTAATGTTTGCGATGTTGGTCACACTTTGGCATCCCTCGCACAGCGAGACAAAGCAGTTGATGCACGCGGGACTTAGACTCCAATTAGAGCCGAAGGCGCTCATTGCACTGCGAGCCTGCAAAGCGAGGCGAGCAGTTGAAGAACCCAGTTCGTTCAAACTCATAACTACAAAAAAGCCCAAAACAAGCAAAATAATTATGAAACAATAATAACACTCACACACAGCACAGGGGGAGTGCCAGGAAGCTTAGGAGTGAAATTGCAAACGAATTGGAGCCATATTTGCCGTTTTCCGCTGCTCGAAAATTGGCTAAGCAAGGGGAAAAAATGGCGGACGAAAAACTTAAAAATTCTGAAACAGGATGAAAATGAGGCTGAACTTAGAAAATACACAACAGCAAAGACTGTAACACTTACACTAACAATGCCAGGCACGTAGGACTTTGAAAATAAAACCAACGAAGACGAAAAGAATCACATTGTATGCCAACCAGGATTGCTAGCCTTACAATTTCATTCCTGTCATTTTTGATGGGCAATTGCCTAGTTAGTTATATTTACCGGACTGTAAAATAGGTGGATTTCCAGGAAATAAAACAGTACAGACAAGCACTTAGCTGGATGTGCAGTGGTTTAATGCCCCCCGCAGGCCTAGTGGGGTCCTGCCATGCTACAGTCTCCCTGGACCCTGTGGTCTCGCTGGGCTCCGGCTCTTGATCAGTCCTGCGGGCCTAGTGGGTATATCCGGGGTCACCGAGGGTCTAGCTGGGAGTCTCAACACAACAAACTGTTCAATGAACATGGTATATTCTAAGTGCAGTTTGCACGAAACGGTGTGAACTTGCTGAATGTCACTGGCTATACTACAAAGGAGGGTACCATGGGCCTAGTGGGGATCCCTTGAGGTCTTGATGGGTCCCACGTGCCTAATGGGATCCCCATGGTCTCGCTGGGCCCCAAGGGCCTAGCCAGAGGTCCCTCACAATTAACAGTTCAGAGAACCTGATATATTTTAATAACGCCTTGCGGGAAGTAGTATGAACCTGCGGATTGCCACCACTGCTTGGACTGGATAGAATTGACCCCTTTTATCACATCACAAAAGGTGGGTTCTAGGGATAAGGTCCTCATTAGATCCCAATTATTCTGTTCAGCCTTTTTACATCCTCATAATGGTTCATCTTTCATATACAATATAAATGAGAACAGGAAAAGTGTTAAAAGTAAACTGAACCATAAAAAAACTGAACCATAAAAAAAAAAAAACATTAGCAACTATGTAATTAATGAACATAAAACCATTTTTAGAGAAACTATAAATTTCACAGGTTCCCTGGTGGTCCAGTGGTTAGGAATCGGGGCTTTCACCGATGTGACCTGGGTTTGATTCCAGTCAGGGAACCAAGAGGTCACACAACTCTGAAACCAAGTAGGGTTGGGCCTGGTCAGTATTTGGATTGGAGACGACCTAGGAATACCTGGAGCTGTGGCCCACTGGAGAAGGAACTGGCAACCCACTCCAGTATCTCTGCCATGAAAGCCAAGTGCATCAGCATGACCATGGACATAAAGATTTTCCTGGTGTTTTGCGGTCCATGAGGTCACCGAGAGTCGGAAACCACTGAACAACAACAACAAACAAATTTAATGGACTCTGCTTGTGTTATGTGCTCCTTGACCTGCAGCCTCAGTAGACGGTAATCTTACTGGTAGTTACTGTTCAATTTAGTCCTGTGGCAATTTAAAACAGCAGTCTATCAAGTCTGTAGAGATGTTATCTGAATCCCAAGGTTCTCCCATATGGCTAATCCTGTTAGGAACAAATGTATATGTCTTCTCCCCTAAAAGCAAAACTGAATACAATTATTTAAATTGAAAGACTTTATTTTATTGTAAAGAACATCCTGCCCATTATCAAGTTCTTAAAAAGAGCATATTAGAAATATAACTCTTAATGTGCCCTTTAATTAAAGCAACTGTTGCACCAATTAAATGGTCTAGATTTTAAAATAGTTTTTAAATGTCATTCGAAACGGGAGATTTTATAATCTACGAGCAAATTGCAAGTTGAGTCGCAAATTGAGACTTCAAGCCTGCAAGTACATGTCAGAAAGCCAAAATCGTAAATCATGCTTAATTGCAATGCCTGAGGCTGTGAATCTGCAGGCTCGAAAATTGCAACATTTAAAGAGTGATTAAAATGACTCAAGCCCGCAAGTACATGGCAGAAAGCCAAAATCGTAAAATATGTTTAATTACAATGTTTGAGGCTGTAAATCTGCGGGCTTTACAAAATTGCAACAGTTACATAGCGATTAAAATGACTCAAGCCCGCAAGTACATGGCAGAAAGCCAAAATCGTAAATCATGTTTGTCACAACCTGCTTCTTTAATGAGGCTTGACAAGAACCTAATTCAAGCTTAGCCCAGCAGGACCCTTTAGTTCTTACTATCTCTGGTATAGAAGATGGCCTCAGGATATCAGGAACACCATATAAGAATTAGGATGAATGCACAGAATGACACTTACACCTTGCCTATGTAAGTTCAGATACCACTGTATACCTTTATTAATTGGCACATTTTATACAAGTTTCTGGCACACAGGCTGACCAATCAGTAAGCCCTATTCCTAAATAATAGGCTGCCCTTTGTTTACTTGGAAAACCCTATACCTCTGATGAGATCAGATCTTTTAATCTCATCCAGGTGATTATATTAACTTTAAACAATTGTTCTAACCACTCACACTATCTGCTTATCCGCTCCAGGCCCCTGTGAGGCTGGGGGATTCTTCACCAGATAACAACACTGTACATAATAGGCTGTTCCTGCTTACTGGGAAACCCTGTAAAAGGATTATCTGTTAGACTACGGTCTTGGCTGATGCAATAGCCTGCAGAATAGCTAATGCTATGCAGAGCATAAATCAAGTTACATACAGTATAATAGTGTAATCATATTTTAACCATAAGCAATAAAAAATACATAACTTTAACCATAGGCAGAATAACTTATTCCCAGCCCAGGCCCAAGCCATAGTCCAATACAGTCCAGTCAGGCATGACAATGTTTCTATATGTAGCATTTCAGGGCCTGATAATAATCAATTAGGCAAGACTTAACTTACATCTAAGAGACAAACCCTTACGAGACAGAGCTCAACATGAAGTTGCTGCAAAGTACGATTTATGATCCAGAAATGTGCGAAGAGGAAGGGAGAGAAGGATACGAAGGGAGAGAGAAGGAGGAAAGTAGAGAGAAGGAGGGAGAGAGAGAAGGAAGGGGAGAGAGAGGGAGAGAGAAGGAGGGAAAGAGAGAAGGAGAGAGGGTGGATGCAAGGAGATAGAGAGTGAGTGTAGATAGAGAGAGAGAAAGGGTACACAGAGAGAGGGCGCAGACAGATAGAAGACACAATTTTTAACACAATATTATACCATCATTTGTGATGGGCAAACGACTAGTTATATATATAATATCTTTGAATAATATAGCTGGCTGCATCTATCTCCAAGCTGTTGATTATTTAGCTGTTAAGATGAACACGTCTATTCTGTGTATTTGTCATGTTGTGAGTGGGAAACCCCAGGAGAAACAGTTTAATATCTGGCGGAATATCTGTCAGGAAGTCAGAAATAATTCCATATTTTCTTGGCTTTATTGCATTTTCATCACATCTATAGAATGTCCCTACGGAATCACTTAATGCTCTGAGAAACAGGGGATCGGTATCTTGCTCTGTGCAGTTTCTTAAAGAAATGCTTCATATAATACCTTTGTAGTTTGGGAAAAACTACACATGCTTGTACTTGTGAATTGTATACTTAACTGATTTTACTTGTGTTAGGGGGCTCCATCTACGAGGCCATTTCGACAGTTACCCTACTGGAACTTCCTCTTTAATTTAATTATATTGTTAAGTGGTTACTTTCAGAGGCATTTTTCCATAGGGATTGTATCTAAATCCACCACTCCTTGCATTATTCTTAGGTTTCTGAACTTCAAAAACATCTCTCCTGGAGTGATTTAGTAGGAAAGAAGCACATGTAGTGCTTGATCAAAGCTGCAAATAGAGCCACATGGAATAAAAAAAAATATTTTCAAAAAAAATTAAATTTTTTAAATAATATGCACAATACTCATTCTTTGGCATACATTTGTACGTTGATGCTTTAAGAAATAACCACTTCCTATAACTTCTATCTCTCCCCCTAATCTACCTCCAGGGCTCTCATTCACCACTGATGCACAATACCTACATTTTATTAAATACTGGTTCATTGAGAATAAATAGTTTCATTACATATCTAAACATCTCAGTGCTCAGAACAATATATTTTAATACTACATGTCTTTGATATCCTTGTCATTTATTATAGTCTAGATGTTGGAAGTAATGACATCCTCCGTCAGTTCTGTCCCTCCGAGCACAGAGCTGTCAGCTATACTTAGCTTTACATCAGTGCTTGGAACATACTCTAAAGAAGGAAGGAAGTCACACTCTATAATATCAGGATATTTAAGAAATAATTTTTAGCTTATTTGGGTATACTTTGTCCTTTCAGCCATTACACATAAATATTATACTGTATATTATGATGTTTACACTGCCTGATTCTATTGTAACACTGTCATATGTTCAATAACAGTCAAATTTTATTCAGCTGAAAAGGGCATTATTTTGTTATTTATTCCATTGAAAAGGGCATTGCTTTGCTATTTTTTCATTTCAATCAGCCTACTCTCAGCTCTGATTTGAATGCTTTCTGGGATTGTTGTGACACAAACAAGGCATCTGGCTCTGCCCCCTTTTTCATGTACCTTCATTCTATCCCAGCATCAGAGTCTTCTCTGGGGAATACTGTCTTCTCATGACATGGACAAAGTATTTGAACTTTAACCCCATGATCAAACCTTCCAGTGAACAGTTTGGCTTCATTTCCTGTAGTATTGATTTACTGGGTTCTCTTGCAGGCCAAGGGACTCTAAGCAGTTTTCTCCAACATCACAATTCAAAGTCATTAAAGGGATATGTAAGTGAGCTGGGTTTCAAATGTTTCCTAATAAACAGCTACTGATTAGTAGAAAAATATGTATTATATTGAAAAGTTGAATGTACTTACATATTTATATGCTAGATAATGAGATGTGGATGTGCACACCCCTAGGAAGCTTACATAAAGTGTACTCTACAGGGTACAGTGTGTGACCTCTAAAGTAAATGATGGTTGGTGGGGTCACAGCTGAAATTGCCCATAAGGAGACCAGCAGAGAGAAGAAAAGATAGCAACTGCCAGATTGTGATACAAATGTTTCAGTCTTTACTTCCTCCTGATGGGCCAAACCAATTTTTTAAATTGTATACCAGTTTAGCCTGGATTTGGAGGGTGTTTCAACTGACAGAAATTAAAATATATTTTTCTAACTTCAAGGTAAGTGTTTAAATGCTTATTTTGGTAGTTTTTAGTGCAAAATAATCCAGGAAATGTACATATCCCTTTAACGTATTAACTCCACTGTTACATATATTTTTTAGATTAATAAACAATAACATTTACTAATATAATGACAGACACATGTATAGAACCACAGACTCACAGGGACAACTATGCAGATCCAACACACAGACCCAGAAGAACTCATTGTGACAATACAGGATAGGAGGTATATGATTCCAGAAAGTAGAACCACCTAATATAGGGCAGGAGAGACTCGGATTTGGAAGTGTAACAGAGTATAACAATTTTGTTGTGGGAAAAATATCTACTTAAGAGCTCTTCATCCATGGACCAAAATAACAAGAACCAGAACCACACTTTCATTAAGAAATACAGCCATAAGTATGCGTCCTAGTCCACAATTGAGTAATGCACTTTATTTTGACAATACAGTTTTTTTTAAACAGAAACAAACAATGAAATACAAATTAATATATTACAGTATGCTAACTGGAATAATTTATCAAAGATAGATATTAAATAGTAAAGGGTAGAATAAGAATAACTGCCAGCCACGTACAAACAACAATCCCTCTTTTGTTTATGACACTAGGTAAACAATAAACATAGATGATTAGATGATAATAATATATTGTCATCGTCCCCCCTCCATTATCAAGCAGATGTTGACAATTTGATATCTGGTGTCTCAGTCTGCTGTGAATTTGGCTTGTACACCTGGCATTCTTCTTACAGGAACCATTTTTAATCTGTGGTCAGGCCTCTCCTGCTCTGGGAGAAAATCTGAGAGAGCTCCTCTCTCTGCCTGTCCCTCACCGACCTGCGCATGTTAAAGACATATCAAAGTTTGCTGGATTATGAATGCATCTTATAGAGAAGAATTAGTAGTGTATGAAAACATGTTTTGCATGAAAAAATCCTAAAATAAACATTTAAACGCTTACATTGAAGTCAGCAAAATCTCTTATAATTTCTGACACTTGCAAATTAGGGTTAACACCCTCCAAATCCAGGCTAAACTAACATCAAATTTAAAATGATTTGTTTTGGCCAATCAGGTTAGCTGAACATTTTGAATTAACTCTGGGTTTCTGTTTGTGCTGCAAAGCAGCCTGGGATATGTAGTGTATCACTGATTTGTGCTATGTATTGCTGCTGACATACAGACAGGAAGCTGCAAGGAGATTGACTGAGCAAGCAACAGCAGGTAAATAGTGGGTTAACGTTGCTCCCCTGATGCTGCATGCTGATTGGAGGGGATCCGATGCCTGTGTAGACACCCCCTGGAGGTGTCCACATAGCCATTAGATGGATTTTTAGATATTAATAAAAAAATTATATTTTATGAGATGTGCTGCATACACATAAGCAGTTTTTTGCCTAAGGAGTGCAGAAATATATTAATCCATGAAACTTGGTTATGCCTTTAAGTCTTTATTTTAGTTGTTTAGTCGTTCAGCCGTGTTCGACTCTCTGTGTCCCTATGGACCACAGCACTCCAGGCACATATATTGTTATGTCTCTGGTTATGCTTATTCGTAAGATTATCTTGGCAAAGATACTGGAGTGGGTTGCCAGTTACTTCTCCAGTGGACAGAGAATTGTCTGACCTCTCTGCTATGACAAGCCCATCTCGGGTGACCTTACATGGTACAGCTCACAGCTTCGTTGAAGTACACAAGCCCTTTCACCATGACAAGGTATTGATCCAGAAGGAGACCGGTTATCTATTTCACTGGATCTCCAGTGCTATCTCCAAGCAACTCCTTGTACATAGAGTTAACACCTTACACTTATAAGATGCTGGGAGTAGTCTGATTTTATACAATACAATCTCTTTGTGCGCCTTTATTAATCATTACTGTTTTCTTCTTATTAATATTTTATTATTATTTTCCGGCTATAGATGAAATGTGGATGTCCAGATATATTTTAAAGATTTAATGGATACATCTACCATTCATAGGACTCAGCACCTTACGTTTATCTGTTTGACTTTTCTCAACTCCACAATTATCTCTCAATTATCTCGCTGAAAAATTACATCTATTTCCCAAACCTAATTATCTAGAAATTGAACGAGTTGAAATCTGTATTTATTGTAATTATGTCGCTTTTGAGTTTTACTTAGATGCTTATTATATGTTGATAAATGGCTTTAGAGACTGATCTCTTAGGTCTCATTTATTATTTCATTTTGTTTATTTAAAAAAGGATTTTCATGACCAAACAATTATTAGAAATGAATAATATATTGCTCCTCGTTAAATGAAAGGTTAAATTAAATGTATTCAGTGCCGTGATTGTTGGGGTTTATGCTCTGGTAGGAACAAATTATATTATATATATTGCTCTTATGCTCTTCGTGAAGGGGCTTGCGCACCTCAGTAAAGTTGTGATCTATACCATCTAGAGTCACCCAAGATGGGCAGGTCATAGCAGAGAGCGAGGCAAGGAGTTCCGTACAATAGTGGCAGCACAAGTGAAGTCCTGTGGTGGCCTTTGGCGCTCATTGCCAGCCTTTTACAAAGCCTTGTGGGCTTTGTGATGAGTGCCTTTGGCGCTCATTGCAGCCCTGGTCATTTCAAAGTCATGCGGGCCTTCGGAGCTCATTGCGAGGCCTGCAATGAGCGCCTTTCGTCATTCATTGCTCAAGCCCGTAATTTTTAACATGGCGTGACCGACAATTGGTAACTACCACAACTATATATATGATGAGGAATGAAAGAAAGGGCAGGGTCCAGTAGAACCCCAAGACAACGGGCCTGGGACCTGGGAGTGATGATGGCAAAAGTAAAGCTCTGCTGGACATTGAAGACTGTCCAACATTTGCCTCCCTGACTATATAATCCCTGAAGGACGGACTTTTGGACCAGCAATTGCGTCAACATTTCTGTTTATTTAAAAAAAAATATCGTTAGTTTCCTAGAAACGATTCAATAAACTCTGAGGAGACAATCACATTAAGGTCAGATGCAAAACCTGTATTGATCTGAGTCCAGGTTTCCAGATAATTGAGCTTTGATTGGATTCCTCTGTGTTTATTGATAAACTTCTTTTTAATATATTTTTATTGATATTTTTTTCTAACACAAATATAAAAGAGACAAAATAAATAAGTCTAAAAAGGAAAAATACCAATAATGTTGCATAATACTAAGGATAGGCTTACAGGATTTTATTTTTAGTATCCGTATTTGGATATCCTCTAAGCATTTTCACTTTTCACATATTTACAGCAAAATTTATTATGAAAAAAACTATACATTGATAATATGTCTCTTTCTGCACAGATGCGATTTGCCTCCTGTTCCAGGCTGATTTGAAACAGCAATAACATGTAATTATTATAATAACTAGTAATTTGCCCGTCATAAATGATGGTATTATATGTTATGTTCAATTGTCTGTTCCGTCTCTCTCTGTGTGCCCTTTCTCTCTCTGTACAGTCTCTCTCTCTGTGCACCATCTCTCTATCTCTCTGTGCCCCCTGTATCTCTCTTCCACGCTCTGTGCGCTCTCTGTACCTCCCCTCCCTCTCTGTGTACTCTCTTTCTCTCTGTACAGTCTCTCTCTCTGTGCGCCGTCTCTCTATCTCTCTGTGCAGTCTGTATCTCTCTGCGCTGTGTGTGCTCTCTGTACCTCCCCTCCCTCTCTGTGTACTCTCTCTCTCTGTACAGTCTCTCTCTCTGTGCACCGTCTCCCTATCTCTCTGTGCCGTCTGTATCTCTCTGCGCTCTGTGTGCTCTCTGTACCTCACCTCCCTCTCTGTGCACTCTCTCTCTCTGTACAGTCTCTCTCTCTGTGCGCCGTCTTTCTCTCTCTCTGTGCCGTCTGTATTTCTCTGCGCTGTGTGTGCTCTCTGTACCTCCCCATCCCTCTCTGTGCACTCTCTCTCTCTGTACTGTCTCTATCTCTGTGCGCCATCTCTCTCTCTCTCTCTCTGTGCCCTCTGTATCTCTCTGCGCTCTGTGTGCTCTCTGTACCTCCCCCTCCCTCTCTGTGCTCTCTCTTTCTCTGTACTGTCTCTATCTCTGTGCGCCATCTCTCTCTCTCTCTCTCTCTGTGCCGTCTGTATCTCTCTGCACTCTGTGTGCTCTCTGTATCTCTCCCTCCCTCTCTGTGTCCTCTCTTTCTCTGTACTGTCTCTATCTCTGTGCGCCATCTCTCTCTCTCTGCCCTCTGCCTCTCTCTGTACCCTCTCTCTGCGCTCTGTGGGCTCTCTTTATATTTCCCTCCCTCTTTGTTGCTCTCTCTCCCTCCCTCCCTATCCCCCTCCTGCCTTCTCTCACTCCCTCCCTCTCTTTCCTCCTCCCTCTCAGACTCCTCTCTCTCTCTCCCTACCTCTTTCTCCCCTCCCTCTTTCATTCTCTTTCATTCTCTCCTTCCCTACCTCTTTCTCCCCCTCCCCCTCTCTCCCCATGCCTCCTTGTGTGGCTCTTCGGCGCATTCGCATCAGCGCAGCTCCGCAAATACTACGCAACTGAGCAATTAGCTTGTGATTAACACCTGCGCATCTCGCATCTCGCACACGTTACTCACATCTGATAGGTATTATAGTGGATCCTCTTTTTATACAGACAATCCGAGAAACTCATAAACCCTGTTCTACTGAGCTTACAATCTAACATATGGTTTAAGGAGACAAAAAATACAATGTAAAATATTCCTGGATATCACTAGATATATAATATCCCTGGGTATCCATTTACTTTCATGTACTTATTTTATTAAGAAGCGATTATAAGCTCAGGAGTTGCTGAATTCCTAGGCCCACTGGTGGGACCCAACGACTGGCGCTCACGTAACTATCGTACCCGGGTTATCTATTTTACTGCTATTTCAATCCATAGCAATGTACTCCAAGCACACAGGGTTATACGGTGCAGCCAACACTATAGTAATGTATTAATATATATATTGAACCTAACATATAGTTTATTACTTGTTGGTTGGTCAGTCGTTCAGTCATTTCTGACTCTCTGTGACCCTATAGACCGCAGAATGCCAGGCACAATATTATTAGATCTCTAGTTGTGCTTATCCATAATGTTTTCTTGGCAAAGATACTGCAGTGTGTTGCCAGTTCCTTCTCCAGTATACCTCAATTTTCTCGACCTCGCTGCTATGACCTGCCCATCTTGTGTGACCCTACATGGTATAACTATCAGCTTTATTAAGGTACACAAGCCCCTTTACCACGACAAGGTAGCGATCCAGAAGGGGGTTTATTATTACACATGCCCAAATATCAGTTGATGTCCCTATAATAATAATAATAATAATAATAATAATAATAATAATAATAATAATAATAATAATGAGTGCTTTTTAAATCAAATATATTAAAATAAGGAATTTATCAATAAGTGCAAATGTATCCAATCATACAGCAAAACTGGTCCTGCTGCGTGTATATAGTAACACCCAGCCTTCTACCTTCTCCAATAGATCTTAATTTCCAAGAAACAACATGATCAGGATAAGTGCAGTCCCATATTTACCGAATGGTGTTTTGAAGAACTAGACTTAATAATGGACAAGGTGTTTTTTAAAGTAAAAAAATATATCCTTTAATTTACTACATTTCAAATATAATTGTTATTTATCTGTAGACATTGCTTCGGTTGTGCTGCATTCACAACCCAGAGGGCCTTGTGCAATTATAAGATTTATATTATTCCTATTGAAAGCACTGGCACAAATAAATGCCACATTTCAACTTAAGCTGAACAACCTTGTGCACGCAATGCCCCTCTATATCTAAAGTAACACAATGGCAGCTCTCACTACAGTACAATATAAAAAATAATAAAACAAAGGCTGTATTTAGTACTTTCTAAAAACATTTTGCTGAATGACAGGTTTAATTCTTCAAAAGCACAGATTACAAAAGTATTCATGGCTGGATTTCTCATTAGGCCAACTAGACAGCCGCCTAGGGGTGCCTTTTTGTAAAGGGCGCCTCATTTCACGCTTCAAAATGTTCCTTGGCATAAAAAATAGGAAATATTGCAGTTCACAGACTCGCCACTAGGGAGAATAGAGAGTTACAAGGGAGAGGAAGCTGCTGTGCCTAGGGGCGCCAGAGATGTAAATCCGGCCCTGCTGAAGTACAGGTCAGGTTAGGGACTGGAAAGGGAACATGAACAATTATTATTATTAATAATAATACGATTTATGTATAAAGCACCAGCGTCAGAGAGTAGTGGGGGAGTAACCAATAGGAGGTGGCGGTGTGCCATGGTGACGACTGAACCAGTCAGTGGGGCCCATGTCAGAAGGGGTTAAATAGATTGAGAAGGGATAGTCAGGCACGCACAAAATCTATTAGGACAAGTTCAGTCCTGGAGAGACACACACAGGCCTAGATTAGAGGATTTCCTTGCTGTGCTCAGGTGCGTCAATCGGGATGATTGAAGAAGCGACAGTCTTGGCTGTAAGCAGCAGGGAAATCCTCAAATCCTGGTCTGTGTGTGGCTCTCCATGACCAAACTTGCCAAACCCCAGATACTCAAGGCAGTTGTTATTATTATTATTTTTTTTATTGTTTATTTGTAACGCGCCAACATATTCCGTAGCGCGATACAAAAGTTGTGATCAAGGCAAAACGATATTAACACATTACAAAGATGATGGGCCCCGTCTTTGAGCTTAGAATCCAGTTTGTGGTCATAGTAACCAATCAGTGGCAACATTCTGCAACATGCTACCTGAGAGAGGTCACTGGCAGGCGAATTTGAAACACTGCACTTGACAATGTATTCATGAGCTGCAGAGGGCAGGCCCAAAGTGGTACAAATTGTATGATTTTAGACAGACAAAACAGAGCTTATTAGCACTTCTTAGTACATAAAAGTAAATAGATACACAGTGATATTTTATACCTAGTAAAATCCAGGAAACTTCTATATCCCTTCTGGTATATATATATGTAAAGTGACCTCTAAATCATGATGGGGAAGCACCGGCATTATCAGCTCCGCTTTACTAAACCTAAGGCCTGCATTTTCATCGCCTGCCATTAGAGGGAGCCCTTGACTGTTTTCTTTGATATTCTAAATAAATCTGTTGGCTTTTTTTAAAAGGCATCACTAAAATTATATTTAAATTTTATTAAAATTTTCCTAGTAAACAAATTAGATATTTATAGTCTTTAGGATATTTTCACTACCATAAGGGATTTCTCACTGCTGAGAATTAAAGGGCCACCGTGTTCCTATTCTGCTATACTAGTAAATTGCCCGTCAACAATGACAGGAGTACAATAGTAAGCCTGGCAATGGTGTTTGCCACACAATGGGAGGCTTTGGGCCCCCTGAGCACTTTTTACGTCCTTCTGGATAGTTTTGCGTCCTGACTGCCTCGTTTTCGTCGTGTCGCGTTTTTTCGGCAGCCATTTTTTTTTCGCTTCAGCGATTTTCGGTTGTGAAAAAACGCCAAATATGCCTCAAAATAACTTGCAACCTCACTCACAGGCTCGCTGGCTCTCCCACTATGCTATGTGTGAGTGTGTAAGTTAATTTGAGGCAGTTCTGTGGTTCCGGTGTTAAAGGGGGATTTTTGCGAGCCGCACAGTGCATGTACGGGTTTCGATCCTAAGTCTTACGGGTCGTAAGTCCTGCTTGCGGCGCTGGCGATGAGTCGTACGGGTCACAAGCCCTGCAGGCCAAGTCCTGGAGCCCGTAAGTGAGGCCGAAAGTTAATTTGCTATTCAATTGGCGTCTTTTTGCCGGCTCCAAACGTTTACGTGTTACAGGCTTGAAAACTTAGCGGTCGCTAAACCCGGAACTTATAGCCTCCCGAAGCCTTTGATCTGTCCGCAAGAGTTACAATGTCTAAAATCGCAAATTGCTATTCAATTCCTCCAATTCCCCAAGCCCGCAAATGTTTTCACAACTGTAAATGGCAAATGAAGAAGAAAATCCTACTAATGCTAGAGAGGAAGAGCAAGGGGTTAAAGACATGTTCGTAGCACTGTAAATGCAAATAAAAAATCACTACTGCACTGTAAATAACGGGGAAAGCGATGACAGACATTAGAATTAATTGCACAACAGTCTCAAGCCCGCAAATCTGCAATAAAAAAATGTATGTGTCATTTTGGGGTTATATCAATCTCTGGAAACAATTAGTTAATACATATCAGGCCACCCACATGGACTAGAACATTATTGGCATTAATTTTGATTATTTTGTATTTTGAGGGTTTGCAAGTCTGATCGCATATCGGACCCGCAAACCTAAATGAATAACATGTAACCTCCATGTTTCACTGCCGTAATGATGGTGGTCTAATTTTCTATTGGCTGTTTCGAAATGGGTGGTTACGGCCTTGCTTAATTGATCATGTTCCTGCCCTGAAATGCAACGTACGATTGCATGGTTTACGGTTTCGGCTTTCGGCCCGTAACTTGCTTGTTCAATTGCATAGCACCTCAATTGTCACAGAGTTCAAGCTCGCAGACATACAGCCTGTATACCGCAGGATGCGGGCTCCTAATTGAATTGGGCTCATATTCGCCCCAGGAATCCAATCCTGAAGACCCATCACTAAAAACTCTGATAAACTTTTGCATGTGGGGACCCTAATTAACCTGTCCAAAAGCAACGTGCACACATTCTCATCCTGCTAAACGAACTCCTAATGAGACCTGGACCCTCCCAGAAGACACACGTAAAAAACATTTTATCTCCTCTTTCCCCACTATGATTTGCCAGGAGGGATAAGCACTAGCCATTTGTGGCCCCCAGAGAAGACAGCACAATCTTTTACCCAAGCCCCCTTCACCACTACCCCCCTCAAAGCAGAAACTAATACAGAAAAACCTCAAACCCTCTATAACCAAGACCCTACTTCAAGCCCAGTGCTCCTATGACCCCCTCTCCAAAATCCTTAAATCAACCCCATTCCCCCCCTATAAGTCCTACCCCGAAAACCTAACCCTTCCTCCAAAGGCCCAGACTCCACCAGCTGCTTAGTTCCTAGCCCACTACCATTCAGGTCCTTTAACCCACTGTTGAACCCAGCCCTACTAACACCTCCATCTTTCTTCTTGCCTTGTATCTTTCCCCCTCTCTTCATTAGCTGCCCCTATCTAATATCAATGTACCACCTGCCATCCCTAATTCGCCTGATGGGCCAGCAGCATATAGGGCCCGCGAGAAACCAGAAGAGAATACCAGAGTTCAATAGAACAAGGCCAACCCTGAGGAGTCTGGATCTTCCTCCAGTGGCCATCCCTGGTGAGTCTGGATCTTCCTCCAATTGCCATGCCTGAGGAGTCTGGATCTTCCTCCAATGGCCATCCATGAGGAGTCTGGATCTTCCTCAAATGGCCATCCCTGAGGAGTCTGGATCTGACTCCACTGGCCATCCCTGAGGAGTCTGGATCTGCCTCCACTGGCCGTCCCTGAGGAGTCTGGATCTGCCTCCACTGGCCAGTCCCAAGGAATCTGGATCTCCCTCCACTAGCCATCCCTGAGGAGTCTGAATCTTCCTCCAATGGCCATCCCTGAGGAGTCTGAATCTTCCTCCACTGGCCATTCCTCAGGAGTCTGGATCTTCCTCCAATGGCCATCCATGAGGAGTCTGGACCTTCCTCAAATGGCCATCCCTGAGGAGTCTGGATCTTCCTCCACTGGCCATCCCTCAGGAGTCTGGATCTTCCTCCACTGGCCATCCCTGAGGAGTCTGGATCTGACTCCACTGGCTATCCCTGAGGAGTCTGGATCTGCCTCCACTAGCCAGTCCCAAGGAGTCTGGATCTCCCTCCACTAGCCATCCCTGAGGAGTCTGAATCTTGCTCCAATGGCCATCCCTGAAGAGTCTGAATCTTCCTCCACTGGCCATGCCTCAGGAGTCTGGATCTGCCTCCACTGGCCATCCCAGAGGAGTCTGGATCTGCTTCCACTAGCCATCCCTGAGGAGTCTGGATCTTCCTTCAGTGGCCATCCATGAGAAGTCTGGATCTGCCTCCACTGGCCATGCCTCAGGAGTCTGGATCTGCCTCTACTGGCCATCCCAGAGGAGTCTGGATCTTCCTCCACTAGCCATCCTTAAAGGAGTCTGAATCTTCCTTCAATGGCCATCCCTGCGGAGTCTGGATCTTCCTCCACTAGCCATCCCTGAGGAGTCTGGATCTGCTTCCACTGGCCATCCTTGAGGAGTCTGGATCTTCCTCCACTGGCCATCCCTGAGGAGTCTGGATCTTCCTCCACTGGCCATCCCTGAGGAGTCTGGATCTGCCTCCACTAGCCATCCCTGGGGAGTCTGGATCTGCCTCCACTAGCCATCCCTGGGGAGTCTGGATCTGCCTCCGTTAGCCATCCCTGAGGAGTCTGAATCTTCATCCAATGGCCATCCCTGAGGAGTCTGAATCGTCCTCCAATGGCCATCCCTGAGGAGTCTGAATCTTCATCCAATGGCCATCCCTGAGGAGTCTGAATCTTCCTCCAATGGCCATCCCTGAGGAGTCTGGATCTGCCTCCATTAGCCATCCCTGAGGAGTCTGGATCTGCCTCCACTGGCCATCCCTCCGGAGTCTGGATCTGCCTCCACTGGCCATCCCTAAGGAGTCTGGATCTTCCTCCACTGGCCATCCCTCAGGAGTCTAGATCTTCCTCCAGTAGCCATCCCTCAGGAGTCTAGATCTGCCTCCACTGGCACCACAGCAGCTTTCTCTATTAAGACCTCTCTTCTTTCTTCCTCTATTTAGTCAAACTTTAAAACCTTTTTTAAAGAAATTAATGCAGTTTCACTAAGAACTAAAAGTGCAAATGTACTACAATACAATATATGCTTAAAATATTTGAATCTGATACAGAGCAAAATTATGCTGGAAAACTCATAAAGCGTTTTTATTAGAAAAAAATAAACCCTGCAAGGCATCAATACTTGTGTGGAGAAGGCCCAGACCCCACACAACAGGCAGGTAATGCTAATTAATGTTATTTACAGATTATTATTTTATTATTATTATTATCATTTATTTGTATCGCGCCAACATATTCCGTAGCGCTATACAGGGGAGGAGAACAAGGAAATATACAACATACAATATTGACAAAAGCATGGATGGCCCTGTTTTGAGCTTCGAATCTTGTAAAAGTGCTTTTTCCCAAAGCACCCCACAGGATTAGACACTCGCCACTTACAATCTAAAGGTAATGGAAGAGACAGAGACCTGGGAAGGGTAGATAAGGAAAAGCAAGGTTAGGAAGGAAGTGAGAGGTACATAGGAAGGAAATTGTGAAAGTAAAGAGGTTAGGTTATCCATTCGTTAGAGAGGGAAAATATGTGATATAAGTGATTGGCACTATTATGTAATATGGTATCTGCCCCTAGTGGTCAGATAATGTAACCTGCAGATGGAAATGTCAGGAGACACATAGTTTAACCACAACTTAAGTAGAAGTAGTTCATGGGAGGGTAAAAGAGGAGAGGAGGACATGAGAGCTGAGATGGTTGTGTTGGAGACAAAAGTTGCAGAAGTTAAGAAGAGTCTGAGGAAAAGGCAGGAGGATATGAGGAAGAAGCAGGCAAGAGGAAACATTCTGTAAAGGGTTAATAGGAAAGGGTAGCAGAAGCTGCTAATTGGTCAGGTGTAGAAGATTAGTGTGACTCAATAAATTAAAGCTAACACAGGGTGGGCTGGGTGAGGGGCAGGGAGGGAGGGGATTGAGCCAGGGAGATAGTGAGAAGAAGCCCAGAAGAGTCTGAAAGCAAATGGAGATAAATTTAAGATGGGGTATAGTTTTGCTGGCCAAAACACATGGCTAGCAATCAATGCAGATGAATTTGTTGTTGACCTTATAAACAAGATGAGCATTATATTTATAAGAAGGTTGCCCGATCTCTCTAGGGGTAATCTGACCAACCACATATATTTCTGGCTTTTTTATTTATTCCTAAAGACACTAACCTTGTATAGAGAAGTCACAGGTGAGTGGACTCCAGGCCCATCCATTCACTATCGCTGCAACTGTCTTCAGAAACCCCAACGAAAAAATATATATATATATTATTGCAGTAAAGAGAGTATGTAACAATTTAGAGGGAGCTTGTAATTTGTGGGGTTTTGAGGAACTGAAAGCTTAACACATAAACTCACAATCTTGGGCACGGCAGCTGAACATATAAAACTAAAGATAAATAAAGAGGTTTGTGTGCTGTAAAAACTAACACTGCAGTGTTAAAATATTGAAAAGAGCGTGAAATTTAAATTGTTTATAGTTTCTCCACTTGATTCTGACTTTTCTACATGATGGTGCAGAGCAGTATATGAGAGTGCCTTTATAACATTATTATACTTCACAGCATTTTCCCTAGAGAAGCCTCAGCAATCGGTACCAGAGACATTTAAAAATTACAGAGCCGCCTGTAGAGGTTACTGCAGTATTTGCCGTCATTGTCACAGCAAAGTTTTGGCCCCGAAAAGGTCCGGGTTACAGAAGCGTTGCTGACCTTACAACACCTGGGTCCATATATAGCAGGTATGCCCAGTATGGAGGGTAACGCTATTCCGCCATGTTGGTTCTGAAGCTCAGGTCTCCCATGTGAGCTCCTCTCTAGTGTAACACAGTAGACTCTCAGTTAACTAGAACTCTCAGGCAACCAGAAAAAAAATGCATATTGTACTTAATTTTTTTTTTACATTTACAGGGCTCAACAAATGCCACAAAATGATTACAGGCACCAAGATTACATCCACTGTGTTACCTGGAAGCAGATAGGCATGAGTGACTGAGCCAGGGCAGTGTTGGGGTTACATTCCCCTGGCATGAGTGACTGAGCCAGGGCAGTATTGGGGTTACATTCCGCGAGTATGAGTGACTGAGCCAGGGCAGTGTTGGGGTTACATTCCCCGAGCATGAGTGACTGAGCCAGGGCAGTGTTGGGGTTACTTTCCCGGGCATGAGTGACTGAGCCAGTGCAGTGTTGGGGTTACATTCCCCGGGCATGAGTGACTGAGCCAGGGCAGTGCTGGCGTTACATTCCCCGAGCATGAGTGACTGAGCCAGGGCAGTGTTGGGGTTACATTCCCCGGGCATGAGTGACTGAGCCAGGGCAGTGTTGGGGTTACATTCCCTGGGCATGAGTGACTGAGCCAGGGAAGTGTTGGGGTTACATTTCCCGGGCATGAGTGACTGAGCCAGGGCAGTGTTGGGGTTACATTCCCCGTGCATGAGTGACTGAGCCAGGGCAGTGTTGGCGTTACATTCCCCGTGCATGAGTGACTGAGCCAGGGCAGCGTTGCCCCGGGGCATGAGTGACTGAGCCAGTGCAGTGTTGGCGTTACATTCCCAGGGCATGAGTGACTGAGCCAGGGCAGTGTTGGGGTTACTTTCCCTGGGCATGAGTGATTGAACCAGGGCAGTGTTGGCGTTACATTCCCCGTGCATGAGTGACTGAGCCAGGGCAGTGTTGGCGTTACATTCCCCGTGCATGAGTGACTGAGCCAGGGCAGCGTTGCCCCAGGGCATGAGTGACTGAGCCAGTGCAGTGTTGGCGTTACATTCCCAGGGCATGAGTGACTGAGCCAGGGCAGTGTTGGGGTTACATTCCCTGGGCATGAGTGATTGAGCCAGGGCAGTGTTGGGGTTACATTCCCCAGGCATGAGTGACTGAGCCAGGGCAGTGTTGGCGGTACATTCCCCAGGCATGTGTGACTGAGCCAGTGCAGTGTTGGCGTTACATTCCCGGGTTCAGCACCACACCCTCCACTCGAACATACCTGTGTGTAAGTGAGGAGTGAAAGCTGCTGCTGCTAGAACAGTCCTCACTAACAAATATACTTGGCAGAGCATCCTATGTGCAGCTAAGCTAGGCCTATTTTAATAGTAACTCTCAGGCAACCAGAAACTAAATTTATCCGGCATCTACCAATCCCCATGGGTGCTGGAAAACAGAGTCTACTGTATTAATATCTAAAGTTGCTAACTCACCGCTCATCACACCCTGCACACAACACACAAAGGGGAGCTCCTATAGCAGACCAGAGATGGCACTATTTTTTAAAGTGACTATTTCCTGCCTAGTGTGCTGGGTCTGTCTCCACCTATCTACTGTCACATTGCTTACATTGATTGTCTGGAAGACACCTAGAAGTTGTTCTCATTATTCAGTAACTGAAGCTTATCTCAACCTATCCCTATGCTGTGTACATGTGTGACCAGGCCCCCATTTGATATCATGTGCCATATCAAAGTTTTTTTGTTGCCTGATTTTCCCAAAAATTCTTAATTTGTCAGATAACTTCAATAGCTTCCACACAAACAAGTTGTGACAAGAAGGAGGTAGAGCCAGGTCAACACATCAAGCAGGTAACATTCATTTTATAAGTAATTGAGTTTGAAAAAGACTTTAAGCCCCTTCACCATAACAAAGGCAGTGATACATTATAATATTTTACTTGCCTTTGCAGCTGCTGCTTGGCTTTGAGCACTGTTACCTAGGTGGTTGTCCACAAGTACTCCCAAATCCCCTTCCATATCTGATACCCCGAGATTTCCTCCATTAAGATTAAACATTGCATGGCTATTTTCCTTCACAGATGCATAACTTTACATTTATTCGTATTAAATCTTATCTATCAATTAAGATGCCCATTTCTTAAATTTATGCAAATGCCCTCTGGAGGTAAAGTACATCATTATCTGATTAAATTACCTTGCACATCTTAGTGTCATCAGCAAAAATGGAGACAATACAATCCAGTCCTACTTCTTAGTCATTAATAAATATGTTTAAAAGGAGAGGACCTAATACTGAACCCTGAGGAACCCCACTTATCACATTAGACCAGTCTGGGTATGTTCCATTTACAACGACCCTTTGCTTCCTGTCTTTTAGCCAGCTCTCGGTCCATCGGCAGATATTTACTGCAATTCCTGTAACTCTTAGTTTGCACAATAGTCTTCCATGTGGCACTGTATTGAAAGGCCTTTACAAAATCCAAAAAGACTACATCCACTGAGTTGCCTTGATCCAAGTTCCTACTAACCTCCTCATAGAAACTAATTAGATTTGTTTGACATGACCTATTCCTCATAAATCCATGTTGACTGCTACTTATAATCTTGTCCAAATAGACATATTGAACTAATTTTATTTACAGGTTGCTTTATTGTTATAAACAAACTTGAATTACCAAATGGTGAGTGTTACACACAATAAGTAGGGTCTCTCACACCCACCTTTCTTTTCCATCTACCTCCCCTTTTACTAACACGACAACCCACCCTCTCTTTCCCTGCTATTTAGGGCGTGCACCAAACTTCTCAAGCCACTCGTAATTCTGTACATCGAAAAATAAATATATACATTTTAAATATACGAGTCAAAATAACAGCATAATTAGCCATGGAAAATGTCAGAAAGCCAGTTTAAAAAAAATAAGAGTAGTAAATAGTAGCTTTGTTGATTATGATCTAAAGAGCCATATTAAAGAAGCTCAACTTGATCCTCTTTTGAGGAACCAATAATCCAACAGATATCAATCTCAAGTGATTATAGATTATATTTGTAAACCTATTGCTGAAATCAAGTGATCTCATGGCAAAAATATTTAAAAGTTATATTTACAAAGTTATAGAATTTACTGGTATTTTCTGGTAATTACAAGTAGTTTATTTTTTATATGAGACTACTACTTTTAAATATTGGCGACAAATCCAAAAACGAATTTGTGTTTTTCCCCCAAAAAAAATTTGAAGATGGAATAATGCAACATAATAAAATAACAATTTATTATCTAATTTCAAAATATAAATATGTATGATTAATATAGGAAGTATAACAAATAACCTATGATGCTGAAAAGTATGTTTCAAGAAACAAAAAATAAACAACCACTGTAGTGCCTTAACAACATGACAGTGGATATAAAAAGTCTACACACCCCTGTTAAAATGTCAGGTTTCTGTGCTGTAAAAAAATGAGACAAAGATAAATCATTTCAGAACTTTTTCCACCTTTAATGTGACCAATAAACTGTGCAACTCAATTGAAAAACAAACTGAAATCTTTTAGGTGGAGGGAAGAAAAAGAAAAAAGAAAAATACACCTGCCATCATTTAAAGTGCCTCTGATTAACCCCAAATAAATTTCAGCTGCTCTAGTTGGTCTTTCCTGAAATTTTCTTAGTCGCATCCCACAGCAAAAGCCATGGTCCACAGAGAGCTTCCAAAGCATCAGAGGAATCTCATTGTTAAAAGGTAAAAGTCAGGAGAAGGGTACAAAAGAATTTCCAAGGCATTAGATATACCATGGAACACAGTGAAGACAGTCATCATCAAGTGTAGTAAATATGGCAAAACAGTGACATTACCAAGAACTGGAGCTCCCTCCAAAATTGATGAAAAGACGAGAAGAAAACTGGTCTGGGAGGCTACCAAGAGGCCTACAGCAACATTAAAGGAGTTGCAGGAATATCTGGCAAGTACTGGCTGTGTGGTACATGTGACAACAATCTCCTGTATTCTTCATATGTCTGGGCTATGGGGTAGAGTGGCAAGACGAAAGCCTTTTCTTACGAACAAAAACATCCAAGCCAGGCTACATTTTGCAAAAACACATCTGAAGTCTCCCAAAAGCATGTGGGAACAGATGTTATAGTCTGATGAAAACAAGGTTGAACTTTTTGGCCATAATTCCAAAAGATATGTTTGGCGCAAAAACAACACTGCACATCACCAAAAGAACACCATACCCACAGTGAAGCATGGTGGTGGCAGCATCATGCTTTGGGGCTGTTTTTCTTCAGCTGGAACTGGGGCCTTAGTTAAGATAGAAGGAATTATGAACAGTTCCAAATACCAGTCAACATTGGCACAAAACCTTCAGGCTTCTGCTAGAAAGCTGAACATGAAGAGGAACTTCATCTTTCAGCATGACAACGACCCAAAGCATACATCCAAATCAACAAAGGAATGGCTTCACCAGAAGAAGATTAAAGTTTTGGAATGGCCCAGCCAGAGCCCAGACCTGAATCCGATTGAAAATCTGTGGGGTGATCTGAAGAGGGCTGTGCACAGGAGATGCCCTCACAATCTGACAGATTTGGAGTTTTTTTGCAAAGAAGAGTGGGCAAATCTTGCCAAGTCAAAATGTGCCATGCTGATAGACTCATACCCAAAAAGACTGAGTGCTGTAATAAAATCAAAAGGTGCTTCAACAAAGTATTAGTTTAAGGGTGCGCATACTTATGCAACCATATTATTTTATTTTTATATTTTTTCTTTCCTCTACCTAAAAGATTTCAGTTTGTTTTTCAATTGAGTTGTACAGTTTATAGGTCACATTAAAGGTGAAAAAAGTTCTGAAATGATTTATCTTTGTGTCATTTTTTTACAGCACAGAAACCTGACATTTTAACAGGGGTGTGTAGACTTTTTATATCCACTGTAGATGGTTTAATTAGATATTGCTTATTAATATAATTCCTATCCAATGATTAAAAAACAAAAAATAATATTCAATATTAAGCTTATTATAAAAGTTCAGCTGCTGCTTGTATCCACCCACTATACAGTCAGTGTGAGGAGGTGGCTATCAGGAAGCTGCTAAATTTTCAGGCATAATGTCCACCATTCGCTGGGGACTGGTTGTGTTAGAGATTGCCCTTGACAATGACGTTTTATTATTTGTTGCCAGACAACCATAAATGTTTATTCAATTATCATTTCTAATTGTTCATAAAACCGGTAAGACCTGTCCCTCAGACAACCGTCCCACCCTCCTCTTAATGCCCTTATCAGGGTGGAGGCAAACATTCAACTGGAGGTTAATAAACTAATAAAATATATTTAATATTTAATATTGTATTTATAAATTGTACAATTTATATTTATTTTATAATTATATACATTTGCATGCCTAGATTCCCAGAATGCAGTGTAAGATCTGCATTTCTCAGAATTCTGGGCAGGAAACAGTTTTTTTTTAATCTTGTTTTAGATGTTCAAATGTGAGCACAAATGTACTATTTATATACAATATATGAAATTAATAGGAATTGTATCAATGATCAATGCATAAATAATATAACTAGCTCCTCTTGTTAGGCCTTTAAAGAGATCCACTAAAATGTTAATAATAAAATAGACTCCTCTACAATAATAATGTAATACACAGTTTTGCTTTTATTCTATAAATTCAGATTAACCCAAGCAGTGATAATGATTTCTTTCACACACTGTTTTTTCTGGTTGTTACATTTTTTTTGCTGGTGCATGCAGAAAATAAAAAAATAAAAAAATAAAAATATATTAAACATAAATAAATAAATAAATAAATATAAATATTTTAATGCAAATAAAAGCACTTTATCTGTATAATGAGTGACATGCAGTGCATATATATTAGCTCTCTCAGGGCAGTCTGCAGATGGCATTAAAGCTGGGTTATAATGCACATAATCTTTGCTAATCTGCACAGGTACTATATATAGATGGGTATACATCATCTTAGTGTAAGAAGCTGCTCTTGTGAGTTCCAGCAAAAGATTTACTTCCTTGCATAAGATGCTGCTCCCAATGATCTCAACCCCAGCTCTTAATGGACACAGCAGAGGTACAATACAGTGCCTTGCTAAAGTATTCACCCCCTTGACTTTTTACCTATTTTGTTACATTACACCCTTAAAATCAATGTTTTGTTAATCTGAATTTTATGTGATGGATCAGAACACAATAGTCTAAGTTGGTGAAGTGAAATGAGAAAAATATATACATAAAACTATTTTTTAGAAATAGAGAACTGGCATGTGCGTATGTATTCACCCCCTTTGGTATGAAGCCCATAAAAAGCTCTGGTGCAACCAATTACCTTTAGAGGTCACATAATTAGGGAAATTATATCCACCTGTGTGCAATCTAAGTGTCACATGATCTGTCATTATATTGATACACTTTTTTGAAAGGCCCCAGAGGCTGCAACACCTAAGCAAGAGGCACCACTAACCAAACACTGCCATGAAGACCAAGGAACTCTCCAAACAAGTAATTGACAATGTTGTTGAGAAGTACAAGTCAGGGTAAGGTTATAAAAAAATATCCAAATCTTTGATGAACCCCAGGAGCACCATCAAATCTATCAATACAAATGGAAAGAACATGGCACAACAGCAAACCTGCCAAGAGACTGCCTCCCACCAAAACTACGGACCAGGCAAGGAGGGCATTAATCAGAGATGCAGCACAGAGACCTAAGGTAACCCTGGAGGAGCTGCAGAGTTCCACAGCAGAGACTGGAGTATCTGTACATAGGACGACAATAAGCCGGACACTTCATAGCGTTGGGCTTTATGGCAGAGTGGCCAGAAGAAAGCCATTACTTTCAGCAAAAAACAAAATGGCAAACAAATTTGAGTTTGCGAAAAGGCATGTGGGAGACTCCCAAAGTGTATGGAGGAAGGTGCTCTGGTCTGATGAGACTAAAATCGAACTTTTCGGCCATCAAAGTCTACACACCCCTGTTAAAATGTAAGGTTTCTGTGCTGTAAAAAAATGAGACAAAGATAAATCATTTCAGAACCTTTTCCACCTTTAATGTGACCTATAAACTGTACAACTCAATTGAAAAACAAACTGAAATATTTTAGGTAGAGGGAAGAAAAAATATAAGAATAATATGGTTTTATAAGTATGCACACCCTTAAACTAATACTTTGTTGAAGCACCTTTTGATTTTATTACAGCACTCAGTCTTTTTGGGTAAGAGTCTATCAGCATGGCACATTTTGACTTGGCAAGATTTGCCCACTCTTCTTTGCAAAAACACTCCAAATCTGTGCACAGCCCTCTTCAGATCACCCCACAGATTTTCAATCGGATTCAGGTCTGGGCTCTGGCTGGGCCATTCCAAAACTTTAATCTTCTTCTGGTGAAGCCATTCCTTTGTTGATTTGGATGTATGCTTTGGGTCGTTGTCATGCTGAAAGATGAAGTTCCTCTTCATGTTCAGTTTTCTAGCAGAAGCCTGAAGGTTTTGTGCCAATATTGACTGGTATTTGGAACTGTTCATAATTCCCTCTATCTTAACTAAGGCCCCAGTTCCAGCTGAAGAAAAACAGCCCCAACGCATGATGCTGCCACCACAATGCGTCACTGTGGGTATGGTGTTCTTTTGGTGATGTGCAGTGTTTTTGCGCCAAACGTATCTTTTGGAATTATGACCAAAAAGTTCAACCTTGGTTTCATCAGACCATAACACCTTTTCCCACATGCTTTTGGGAGACTTCAGATGTATTTTTGCAAAATGTAGCCTGGCTTGGATGTTTTTCTTCGTAAGAAAAGGCTTTCGTCTTGCCACTCTACCCCATAGCCCAGACATATGAAGAATACGGGAGATTGTGGTCACATGTACCACACAGCCAGTACTTGCCAGGTATTCCTGCAGCTCCTTTAATGTTGCTGTAGGTCTGTTGGTAGCCTCCCAGACCAGTTTTGTTCTTGTCTTTTTTGGAGGGAGCTCCAGTTCTTGGTAATGTCACTGTTGTGCCATATTTTCTCCACTTGATGATGACTGTCTTCACTGTGTTCCATGGTATATCTAATGCCTTAGAAATTCTTTTGTACCCTTCTACTGACTGATACCTTTTAACAATGAGATCCCTCTGATGCTTTCGAAGCTCTCTGTGGACCATGGCTTTTGCTGTGGGATGCGACTAAGAAAATTTCAAGAAAGACCAACTAGAGCAGCTGAACTTTATTTGGGGTTAATCAGAGCCACTTTATATGATGGCAGGTGTATGTTGTTACAACTAGGAGTGATAGAACACTCAGATAGCCCATGGGCCTCTCCGGTAGTACTGGTACCGAAGCGGGACGGAACCACCCGCTTCTGCGTTGACTACCGGAAACTTAATGATAAAAACATTTCCGATGCCTTTCCCATGCCCCGAATCAATGAGCTCTTAGATAAAATGGCCAGGGGCCAGTATCTCACCACAATAGACTTGTGCAAAGGGTACTGGCAGATCCCACTAGCCGAGGATGCCATCCCAAAGTCTGCATTCGTCACCCCGTTTGGGCTATACTAATTCAAGGTGATGCCATTCGGATGAAGAATGCGCCGGCTACGTTTCAGTGGATGGTGGACCGGTTACTGGACGGATCCCAGGAATATGCTTGCGCCTATTTAGATGACATAGCAATATTTAGCAACTCCTGGGACGAGCACTTGACTCATATAGGAGCCATCCTCGACCGCATCAGGGAGGCAGGTCTCCCGTTAAAACCCAGCAAGTGCCACGTAGGGATGGCTGAAGTGCAGTACTTAGGCCACAGGGTGGGCAGTGGGCAGCAAAAGCCAGAACCCGCTAAGATAGAGGCCGTAGCTAAGTGGCCAACCCTTCGCACGAAAACTCAGGTTTTAGCTTTTCCAGGGACCGCCGGCTATTACCGTAAATTTGTACCTAATTATAGTGCCCTAGCCAAGCCCCTTACTGACCTCACCAAAAAGAACTTACCGAAAGTAGTGACCTGGAGCCCAGAGTGTGAGAAGGCATTCCAAGAACTGAAAACTGCCCTAATTCATGCCCCTGTACAGGCCGCTCCCGATCCAACTAAACGCTTTCTCGTTCATACAGACGCTTCTATGTTTGGATTGGGAGCAGTGCTGAGCCAAGTTGGGGCCGATGGCGGCGAGCATCCAGTCGCTTACTTAAGTCGGAAACTACAACCCAGGGAAGTAAGCTATGCCGCCATCGAAAAGGAATGCCTGGCGGTGGTGTGGGCCCTCAAGAAACTACAGCCCTACTTATATGGACAACAATTTGCCTTGCTCACAGATCACAACCCGTTGGTGTGGCTAAACCGGGTGTCAGGGGACAACGCTAGACTACTGAGATGCAGCTTGGCACTACAACCATTTGATTTCACCATCCAGTATCGCCCAGGAAAACAAAATGGTAACGCCGACGTGTTGTCCAGACAGACAGAACTTGAGAAATGATCTGTGAGCACTCCTCCGGACATCCCCAAGCAGATCCGTTGGGATCAGACTGCGTCTGCCGGCTTGGTTCTGGGGGAGCATTGTGGCAGAAGCAGCCACAAGAGACTTTTGCCTTGATTATTGCCTGTATTTGAACTGTATGTTATTTGAGCATAGTGGATTTTATTAGACTGGTTCTGGCCCTTTTAAATGCTCTGACAAAGGATCTGCAGTTTTGTTATGCACTTCGGATGCAGAGTGTGAAGAAAAACCCTGTTTTATGGACTTAGTTTGACTGTTTTATTCCCCTCCCTCTTAGAACACCAGTTTAGAACCCTTAATAACTGTCATATTTTCAAATACTGTCTGTTTTCAACTGTCAGTTTTCTCTGTCGGAGGAGGAGTTGCTCTGGCTGTGTGAGTGCTGGTGCTTTGGGTGCTCATTAAACAGACCTGCTTGACCCTTTCTGGAAGCCTTGGCTCATGCTTGGGGGAATGTGATAAGTCGGAGTGCCAGCGGGTCCGTTACATATGCTGACTCCTATTTAACACGATTTGGAATGTGATTGCTTAATTCTGAACACAGTGACGTCCCCAGTTATGAGAGGGTGTGCAGACTTATGCAACCACATTATTTTTATTTTTTTTCCCTCCACCTAAAAGATTTCATTTGGTTTTTCAATTGAGTTGTACAGTTTATAGGTCACATTAAAGGTGTAAAAAGTTCTGAAATGATTTATCTTTGTCTCATTTTTTAACAGCACAGGAACCTGACATTTTAAAAGGGGTGTGTAGACTTTTTATATGTGTTGGTTTTGCCCCAGACATACAGTGGATATAAAAAGTCTACACACCCCCGTTAAAATGTCAGTTTTAATCCATAAAACTTAAATATACCTGTAAAAGTTAAATGCTGCATATCTTATTTTTTATTTGACCCATAATCAAGAAAAGTTCTTTATATCACATATATAGTAGTGGATCTTGCAATGATAATGACGTCTGCGATGTTGTTCACAAACCGAAGCAAGGTGATCCAGCCGCGCTGTCACAAATGCGAGCCTCGCAAAGCGAGGCGAAGCAGCCATGCAGCACTTAGGCTGCAATGAGTGCGAAGCAGCTGTGCAGCACTTAGGATGCAATGAGTGGCGGTCATTGCAGCAAGAGGCACCGTCACAAATGCAAGCCTCGCGGAGAGAGGCGAAGCAGCTGTGCAGCACTGAGGCATGTAGGACTTAGGCGCCGCTCAACAGCGGCGCAGCCCTCAGGCTGCAATAAGCGAGCCGGACACACAACTGCGAGCCTCACAAAGCGAGGCGAGTAGTAGTTCAAGCGCCTAACTCTAAAAACCCATCCAAAAAAAGAAATCGTGTACAAAAAATTCTAACATACTCACACACAGCAGGGGAGACACAGGAAGCCTGGGAGTGAGGTTACAAGCGCATTACACCTTACACCCATATTTGGCGTTTTTGGTCACTCTAAAATTGCCAAGCAAGTAAAAAAACGGCGGCCGAAAAACTTAAAATTTCAGAAACAGCATGAAAACGAGGCTCAGCAACGCCAGGCTCACAGAACTTACAAAATACACAACACTGTAGACACTAACAATTAAACAATGCCAGGCACACGGGACTGCAGTCACCACGCGCCACGCAAACATTCACCACCCACAGGGAGATGCTGTAAAGAGACACATGGGCACTCATTGCGCGCCACGCGATGAGAGACAGAGGTCATTGTGGGGCTTGCGATGAGTGATGAAGATTATCATTGCAAAGCAGGAAAGTTGAAGTACACGGGAGGAGAGGCTCGCGATGAGAGCCGAAGGTGTTCAGAGGAGCAAAAGCCTCACATTGTGTGGAAAACAGCATTGCCAGACTTATTTTTACTCCTGTAATTTTTGATGGGCAAGTTCCTAGTTATAAATATAAGACTTCAATGGCCCTTTAAGGGTGTTGCTGATGAGCTTGTAATACAGGGAGCGAGCTAAGCAATTTTAGACAAGATGCACAAGTGGTTTTAAGATAAACGTGGTAGGATTTCTTTAGGATGGGTGTAATTAGGGAATGTTCAAGGGAAAATGGAAACAAAGAGCCTGATTCAATTGCAAGCCCGCATCTTGCGGGATCCTGGCCGTATGACTGAGGGTGTGCTGCGGGCTCCCATTCGTCTCCGATTCTGGCACTATTTAATTGAGCAAGGGCGCAAGTTACGGGCCGAAGCCTCAAGCTTGTAAACCCCTCTTACGGCAGCAAACTGTTATTGGGCTGGCCGAGATGCGATCCATTGTTACGTTGCAGATGATTGACAGAGGTAGATTATAAAGTTGCGTTCCACCCGCCCATGCGTTGATTGTGTTGTGTTTTCTTCTGAACTAGCACGCAGGTCCTGGAGTTGGAGGTTTTTCAGTGAGAGAGAGAGTAGGAGAGTTCTGAGAAAATAATATTGCTGTTTTGTTTATTTCTATTCATCTAATTACTATTTTACACGTAATCCTTGACTACACATATTTACAGATTACACATAAATTAAATAACACACATAGAGATACATAGAGCTAGGCCACCCATTACACACACACCCACACCCCATCCTCCAAGAGTTAATAAATACACATAATACACACATTTATTTTTTTTACTTCACACACACATATATATACACAGTGCCTTGCAAAAGTATTCATTTTTCGTGTTTTGGTGCCTCACAGCCTGGAGATAACATGGATTGTTTGAGGATTTGCATCATTTCATTTACAGAACATGCCCACAACTTTTTTTTGTGTGAAACAAACAACAAATAGGACAAAATAAGAGAAAAAGTCAATGTGCATAACTATTCACCCCCTTGAAGTCAATACTTTGTAGAGCCACATTTTGCAGCAATCACATCTCCAAGTCGCTTTGGATAAGTCTCTATGAGCTTGCCACATCTTACCACTGGGATTTTTGCCCATTCCTCCTTGCAAAACTGCTCTCGCTCCTTCAAGTTGGATGGTTTGCGCTTGTGAACAGCAATCTTTAAGTCTGACCACAGATTTTCTATTGGATTGAGGTCTGGGCTGTGACTAGGCCACTCCAACACATTTACGTTTCCCCTTAAACCACCCAAGTGTTGCTTTAGCAGTGTGTTTGGGGTCATTGTCCTTCTGGAAGGTGCGTCCTAGCCTCAAATCACGCACAGAGTGGTACAGGTTTTGCTCAAGTATATCCCTGTATTTTGCACCATCCATCTTTCCCTCAACTCTGACCAGTTTCTCAGTCCCGGCTGCTGAAAAACATCCCCACAGCATGATGCTGCCACCACCATGTTTCTCTGTGGGGATGGTGTTCTTTGGGTGATGTGATGTGTTGGGTTTGCGCCAGACGTTGCATTTTCTTGGATGGCTGAAAAGTTCAATTTTAGTCTTATCAGACCAGAGCACCTTCCTCCCTACATTATGAAAGTCTCCCACAACGTGCCATTTTGTTTTTTGCTGAAAGTAATGGCTTTCTTCTGGCCACTCTGCCATAAAGCCCAACTCTATGGAGCGTACGGCTTCTTGTCGTCCTATGTACAGATACTCCAGTCTCTGCTGTGGAACTCTGCAGCTCCTCCAGGGTTACCTTAGGTCTCTGTGCTGCATCTCTGATTAATGCTCTCCTTGCCCGGTCCGTGAGTTTTGGTGGGGGCCGTCTCTTGGCAGGTTTGCTGTTGTGCCATGTTCTTTCCATTTGGTTATGATAGATTTGATGGTGATTTGTACTTCTCAACAACATTGTCCCTTACTTGTTTGGAGAGTTCCTTGGTCTTCATGGCAGTGTTTGGTTAGTGGTGCCTCTTGCTTAGGTGTTGCAGCCTCTGGGGCCTTTCAAAAAAGGTGTGTATATGTAATGACAGATCATGTGACACTTAGATTGCACACAGGTGGACATCATTTCACTAATTATGTGACTTCTGAAGGTAATTGGTTGCACCAGAGCTTTTTATGGGCTTCATAACAAAGGGGGTGAATAAATACGCACATGCCAATTTTCTGTTTTTTATTTCTAAAAAATAGTTTTATGTATATATTTTTCTCATTTCACTTCACCAACTTAGACTATTGTGTTCTGATCATCACGTACAATTCAGATTAACAAAACATTAAACTTAAGGCTGTAATGTAACAAAATACAGGGAGTGCAGAATTATTAGGCAAGTTGTATTTTTGAGGATTAATTTTATTATTGAACAACAACCATGTTCTCAATGAACCCAAAAAACTCATTAATATCAAAGCTGAATATTTTTGGAAGTAGTTTTTAGTTTGTTTTTAGTTTTAGCTATTTTAGGGGGATATCTGTGTGTGCAGGTGACTATTACTGTGCATAATTATAAGGCAACTTAACAAAAAACAAATATATACCCATTTCAATTATTTATTTTTACCAGTGAAACCAATATAACATCTCAACATTCACAAATATACATTTCTGACATTCAAAAACAAAACAAAAACAAATCAGTGACCAATATAGCCACCTTTCTTTGCAAGGACACTCAAAAGCCTGCCATCCATGGATTCTGTCAGTGTTTTGATCTGTTCACCATCAACATTGCGTGCAGCAGCAAACACAGCCTCCCAGACACTGTTCAGAGAGGTGTACTGTTTTCCCTCCTTGTAAATCTCACATTTGATGATGGACCACAGGTTCTCAATGGGGTTCAGATCAGGTGAACAAGGAGGCCATGTTATTAGATTTTCTTCTTTTATACCCTTTCTTGCCAGCCACGCTGTGGAGTACTTGGACGCGTGTGATGGAGCATTGTCCTGCATGAAAATCATGTTTTTCTTGAAGGATGCAGACTTCTTCCTGTACCACTGCTTGAAGAAGGTGTCTTCCAGGAACTGACAGTAGGACTGGGAGTTGAGCTTGACTCCATCCTCAACCCGAAAAGGCCCCACAAGCTCATCTTTGATGATACCAGCCCAAACCAGTACTCCACCTCCACCTTGCTGGCGTCTGAGTCGGACTGGAGCTCTCTGCCCTTTACCAATCCAGCCACGGGCCCATCCATCTGGCCCATCAAGACTCACTCTCATTTCATCAGTCCATAAAACCTTAGAAAAATCAGTCTTGAGATATTTCTTGGCCCAGTCTTGACGTTTTAGCTTGTGTGTCAGTGGTGGTCGTCTTTCAGCCTTTCTTACCTTGGCCATGTCTCTGAGTATTGCACACCTTGTGCTTTTGGGCACTCCAGTGATGTTGCAGCTCTGAAATATAGCCAAACTGGTGGCAAGTGGCATTGTGGCAGCTGCACGCTTGACTTTTCTCAGTTCATGGGCAGTTATTTTGCGCCTTGGTTTTTCCACACGCTTCTTGCGACCCTGTTGACTATTTTGAATGAAACGCTTGATTGGTCGATGATCACGCTTCAGAAGCTTTGCAATTTTAAGAGTGCTGCATCCCTCTGCAAGATATCTCACTATTTTGGACTTTTCTGAGCCTGTCAAGTCCTTTTTTTGACCCATTTTGCCAAAGGAAAAGAAGTTGCCTAATAATTATGCACACCTGATATAGGGTGTTGATGTCATTAGACCACACCCCTTCTCATTACAGAGATGCACATCACCTAATATGCTTAATTGGTAGTAGGCTTTCGAGCCTATACAGCTTGGAGTAAGACAACATGCATAAAGAGGATGATGTGGTCAAAATACTAATTTGCCTAATAATTCTGCACTCCCTGTACATATAAAAATATATATACAGTCAGGTCCATAAATATTGGGACATCGACATAATTCTAATCTTTTTGGCTCTATACACCACCACAATGCATTTGAAATGAACTTTAACTGCAGACTTTCAGCTTTAATTTGAGGGTATTTACATCCAAATCAGGTGAACGGTGTAGGAATTACAACAGTTTGTATATGTGCCTCCCATTTTTTAAGGGACCAAAAGTAATGGGACAGATTAACAGTCATAAAACAAAACTTTCACTTTTTAATACTTGGTTGCAAATCCTTTGCAGTCAATTACAGCCTGAAGTCTGGAACGCATAGACATCACCAGACGCTGGTCTTCAGTTCCTGCTTGTTCTTGGGGCATTTTCCCTTCAGTTTTGTCTTCAGCAAGTGAAATGCATGCTCAATCGGATTCAGATCAGGTGATTGGCTTGGCCATTGCATAACATTCCACTTCTTTCCCTTAAAAAACTCTTTGGTTGCTTTTGCAGTAAGCTTCGGGTCATTATCCATCTGCACTGTGAAGCGCAGTCCAATGAGTTCTGAAGCCTTTGGGCTGAATATGAGCAGATAATATTGCCTGAAACACTTCAGAATTCATCCTGCTGCTTTTGTCAGCAGTCACATCATCAATAAATACAAGAGAACCAGTTCCATTGGCAGCCATACATGCCCACGCCATGACACTACCACCACGCTTCACTGATGAGGTGGTATGCTTTGGATCATGAGCAGTTCCTTTCCGTCTCCATACTCTTCTCTTCCCATCACTCTGGTACAAGTTGATCTTAGTCTCATCTGTCCATAGGATGTTGTTCCAGAACTGTGAAGGCTTTTTTAGGTGTTGTTTGGAAAACTCAAATCTGGCCTTCCTGTTTTTGAGGCTCACCAATGGTTTACATCTTGTGGTGAACCCTCTGTATTTACTCTGGTGAAGTCTTCTCTTGATTGTTGACTTTGACACACATACACCTACCTCCTGGAGAGTGCTCTTGATCTGGCCAACTGTTGTGAAGGGTGTTTTCTTCACCAGGGAAATAATTATTCGGTCATCCACCACAGTTGTTTTCCGTGGTCTTCCGGGTCTTTTGGTGTTGCTGAGCTCACTTTCTTTCTTTTTAAGTATGTTCCAAACAGTTGATTTGGCCACACCTAATGTGTTTGCTATCTCTCTGATGGGTTTGTTTTGTTTTTGCAGCCTAATGATGGCTTGCTTCACTGATAGTGACAGCTCTTTGGATCTCATATTGAGAGTTAACAGCAACAAATGCAAATAGCACACTTGAAATGAACACAGGAGCTTGTATCTGCTCTTTGTAAATGGGATAATGAGGGAATAACACACATCTGGCCATGGAACAGCTGAGCAGCCAATTGTCCCATTACGTTTGGTCCCTTAAAAAGTGGGAGGCACATATACAAACTGTTGTAATTCCTACACCGTTCACCTGATTTGGATGTAAATACCCTCAAATTAAAGCTGAAAGTCTGCAGTTAAAGCACATCTTGTTTGTTTCATTTCAAATCCATTGTGGTGGGGTATAGAGCCAAAAAGATTAGAATTATGTCGATGTCCCAATATTTATGGACCTGACTGTATATATATATATATATATATATATATATATATATACATATATATATATATATATATATATATATATATATATATATATATATATAAATAAAATACAGAAACACATATTTTTATTTATCCCTATATTCTTTTTTGGATTGTAATGGAGGGAGGAGAGAGGGGGGACAGGAGTGGAGAGGCGGGGAGGAGGAGAGGCGAGGAGGAGATGGTGAGGTAGTGGTGGAGGAGGAGGAGGTTGGGAATGGTGAAGAAGAGGAGCGGAGGAGGAGAAAGAGGTGGTGGAAGTGGTGGAGATGGTGGAGGCGGAGGTCATGAGCAGCCTGGCCAGGAGCACTAGGGAGGAGAGGGGGCACTACCTGATGATTGAATCACACCTGGCCGGGCTGCTCAGGATGGAGGCGGAGCAGAGTGCATTCCAGCAAGTGATTGCAGATGCCATGCAACATGCTCTGGTCCCCAGCCCCTCCTCCTTCCAGGAGGCATCCCCCGTCTATGCTGTATGTGTGAAACTGGATTGGATTACACAGTCCAGACGTTGAAACATCTGTTTCATTGAGCAGATATAGACAAGTTGTAAGTGCTATGCATATTAATGGTTTCTTAAATTAAATGGAGTGATTTCTGATGATCTTTTTTTTTTATCAGATTACGGTTGCAGTGTTGTAGTGGCCACATGTGGTAGGTGCTATGCATCATGATTATTCTCGACTATGACATTACCCCCTGTAGGTACCCCTTTTTCCCACAAGCCTCTTGCTCTCCCGCGACCCGCCCATACCACACCCATGATATTAATGCACAGTGTTGACCATTTAAGTTTGTGCTCTGTGTATGAAATAAAGCTTTGTTATACTGTTCCCACCGTGTCAGTGTGTTTTCAATGGTTGGGGTTATGGGACTTTTGTGTCACATTCCTATATATGTAAACTAATGAGCCCTAGTTACTATGCAATAGATCAAAAGATATAATAATAAAAATCGTAATAATAGCATTAGATATCAAATAATAATATATCTGGTATATAATAATAAAAATAAAGAGTTAATACACATGCAAAGTCCAAATTGTCATATTGTGGAGTATCAACATTCCCCTGTAGGCCTAATAACAATATGTCAGGTGATAATGGGTATACATCTTGGCACATGGCTACTATCAATGGCATGGAACTTTCCAGGATGAGGGTAGCAGAGATAATCCCTGATGGAGGTGAGTTGATCCACGTGCCTCTGCACAGCCTCCATGTGATTTTGCTGAGCTTCCTGATGGGTTAGAGTAGATTAGTGTGGTGTTTGTTTCCCTGGTCCCCTTAAGGATTGCTAAGTGGTGGTGGTAAGAGGGCCACTGTAGGTGGGCAGGTCATAGCAGAGAGAGGTCAGACAAATCAAAAAAATTACATTCCACTGGAAAAGGAACTGGCAACCCACTCCAGTATGTTTTCCATGCAAACCTTGTGGATATGCACAGATACACAGGGACACAACAGAGGGACTGAACAACCAAATGTAAAATGTTCACTTGGTACTTGATATATGCCATGTGGCGGTGTAATTTGGCCACTATTTGTTGTCTCAATGTAGATGTGATGAGTGAAATGTATATAAAATGATCTTTGAGAAGGGTTAATATGTCAGCCATTTACATGTATTTGTGTTGCAATATGATGAGGTAGTGTGTCTTTAATAGCTTTTAGCATGTGCAGCATGGCTTTTCATATTGGCATATGCATGACCATTTCAACCTTATTTTTTTCAATATTTGATATGTGGGAGTTGTTGTGCATGTAATTGTAATGCCTTCCATTGCTTTGGCTATATTTTAAGGTGCATTGGTGTGTTTTTGTTGTTATTTGCAGTGTCATTGCGAGCCTCTCCCCCTGTGTACTTCAACTTTCCTGCTTTGCAATGATCACCCTTAGCGCTCATTGCATGGCTCGCAATGAGCGCCTTCGGTGCTCATTTCAAGCCTCTCCCCCTGTGAACTTTATAGGCCTCATGCTTCAGCACCTTCGGCGCTCATCGCGAGCCTCTCCCCCCTAATGTACTTTAGGGCCCTTGCGATGTGTTACTCTATGTGTTACTGCCTTGGTGTAAGTGTTACTGCCTTGGTGTAAAAGTGTTACTGCTTTGGTGTAAGTGTTACTGCCTTGAGGGGTAACTGCCACACCAAGGCTGTGTTACTGTGTTCGCGAGGGCCGCAAGTGTGTTACCAACATCGCAAACAATCCAGTGCCATCCCACATAAAATCAGCCCTAAATCCTTACTTACAGATACATACTAAAGGTACCTCATCTGTCATTTTAAAGGGACTCTGTCACCCCAACATGAAGTTGATTTCATTTGAATTCATGTATGCTAATATGCGGCTCAGTATGCTAATGTGCAGCTCAGAGTGCTTCATAAGGGTGGCACAGGAGGTCTAACTGCCAGATAACATTGGGGGTCTTTATATTGGCCTCTGCAGAGACACAGACTGTAATCTTAATTTGCACATTAAAGCAGCTAATCAAAATGTGCGAGATGCTCATTTGCATTTAAATACAGCAGCAGTACCATGGAATTTCCCTGAATTAATTCACTTTCGAAAAAACAATAACACAACATGCTCTTTAAGAATAACAAAAATACAACTTGATTTTGGGGTGGTAGAGTCCCTTTGAACCCTATATTTCTGAGGTTGGTGGATTAAATATTTTCGGTCTAGCACAAGTCATAATCATAGTTTGTCTTAATTTCCTTTAGTACTGATTGACTGGATCTTCTTTCAGTCCAAGGGACTCTAAGCAGTCTTCTCCAACACTACAATTCAAAGAATCAATTCTAGGGCGCTCAGACTTCTTTATGGTCCAGCTCTCACATCCGTAAGTTACTACTGGGAATACCATAGTTCTAACGATGCAGACCTTTATATTGCAAATACAGGGGGAAAAAATGGGAATCGTCGAGATATGGAACATGAAACAGGATTGTATCTCTGGTAACTGTCCCCTGATGCCATATACACTCCGACCTCTCCAACATTATTCATAGAGTCTTTTTCATAGAGCCATAGATATACAATGGATGCCACAATACTTATCACAAGGGTCTCCGTTCCTTTTCTGATTCCATGCTATGATGAATATACAAGACTGGTAGTAAAAAGCAGAGTGGAGACTTAAGATAAAGACAATCTTTAAAGAACCGTTGCAGCTTGTTAAGCAGCTGTGCTTTATGGGAGGACCTTGTCTAGCTTGACTTAATATCTCTAGAGTTTCTTGGATAATTCTCATATTCGTCCATCCTCAGAAGTTAAATAGGTTAAAACTTCCCTTTATATGTCGCAGGTCTGATGCTAAACTTGGAGATTTACTGACTGTGCTAATTTCTTCCTCTTAGTTTACATTTCTGTATACCTATATTTCTACCAATATAACCATTTAATACAACCCACATTTTTCATTAATGAGTTCTGAGGGTTGTTTTATGGACCTGCAATGACCTACAGGCCATATAGTCTAGGAATCAGATAAAGATTGCCAGTTACTTTTATACTTTAGTTTAAATTTCAGTCTAATTAGGAGTATCCTGATTACTTAAATTGCAATCATTGGCAGTAATAATATAAATTACGGCAGGTCTTCTGACTTCTACATATAATTTTGGTAATCAGTTTAAGCCAGAAATCGGATGCTTTTTTTTTTTTTTCCCTTTTGTGTCATTCAGTTGTTTCCGACTATCAGTGACCTCATGGACCATAACACACCAGGCACACTTTATGTCCATGGTCATGCTAATTTACTTGGTTTTCATAGCAGAGATACTGGAGTGGGTTGCCAGTTCCTTCTCCAGGGGTGCACAATATACAGCTCCTGGTATTCCTAGGCGGTCTCCCATCCATGTACTGACCAGGCTCAATCATGCTTAGCTTCAGGGTGGTGTGACCTCTTAGTTCCCTGACTGGTATGAAGCCCAGGTTGCAGTGGGGTAAGCAACAAATCCAAGCCACTGGACCACCAGGGAACCTGTATCGGTGTAATTTATATCATTGTATAGTTTTAGTTTTCAGTGTTATCTCCTTGATTATTATCTTATCTCCATTTATATCAACCAGATTTATGCAAATGTATAAACTTTAGGCCTCTTCTATTTAAGGAAAACTGTTCTATATCGAGATGCACAATTCAAAGACATCCTGCTATGGTGGTGCTCTCATAACCACCCCAACCCTCATCTTTTTCCTATTTCTGTATCTCATTTTACTACTTTACCTCCCCCCATTTTTTATATGAATACCCCCTTTTCCCTATTTCTTATCCCCTAATGCCTATCTTTTTCCAATTTTTATATCCCATTTACTAAATATTTCGATTACGAGTCAGTGTTTCTTATTATTGTTTTACTAAATAAAATGATATTGTGTAATGGCTTTTTCCACCAAATCTTGCTCTACCAGTTACACAAAGTTATCTATTTATGATTTTTGTTTGTTGTGGCCTTCTCTATAAAAATATTTACAGCAAAAAAAAAAAAGGTTTTAGAAATTAGAAATAATTAAATACAGCCCTTATTGCTTTACTAGAGAATTATATTTGTTTTAATTGTAGCAGACATTTTGCCATTGTTCTTAACAGAATTAGCCACGTAAGTGAATTGTAAGCGGACATTGTATTCAGATAACATCTTTCTTCATTTCTATTGAAAGACACACATTGAAATATCAGAAATAGAAATAAATACAGTAAGATCACCCTCCACCTCAGGTAAGTGACCGATCCAAGCTGAATTTAGGATTGTTTTTAGTTTGTTACTTTCGTCACTAATTTAAATTGTAGTTTCTATTGCAAAACCAAACCACTCATTAAGTATTATAGGAACAAAGAGTTTTCACCTTCATACGTCTCATATAATAGTTTTATACTGACAGTATTCTTGGGTAAATTCCAAATAAATGAATGTTGATGGAGCTTGAGGCAGAAATGGGAATTTTGGGTCATTTGTAACTGCCAACTTCTTTCCCAATGAGATAGTATTGGACCCAAAACAACTAGATATTTAAGCATTTGACCATTTTACCAATTTGGATTGTGACAGTAATCTAGTGTTGTGACCAGTGGGGCTACCTGCATAGCGAGCATCCTTGTACAAGCCTATAGTACATGAAAAAGTGAAGGACCACAGTCAGCAATTTATGTGGTCTTGGTGGCTTTAGCCATTGTGCGAGTGTTGCCTTTGATTTTTGTAAGTATAGTATAGAATAGTATAGTTCAATGCCAGATTCCCAATATAATCCAGCCAATCCCTACAATCCCTACAACATTGATGTTTGTACACATTGTGTCAATGGATCTCTACTGAAAGAGAAACCAGGCAAGTCAGTTGAACTACAGACATCTCCAGGAACACTACAGTTGGGCCTCTCTGATCGAGGTGGAAGAGGACAATGAGGATGAACACCCATGAGAAGTACAAGTGTGATGAAGGTGAACGCTCTCTCTACCATTATATGGCAGGCATTATGACTAATACATTGTCTATCAAAGACGTGCAGGTACTTGCTTATCTTTCTTAAGAGGCCCCATTGTGTAATATTCTGCTAAAAATGTCAATAGACCTTTGTTAAGAAATAAATGTCAGTGCATTCACCCCTGCAACCTAGATTTACATCTTGGGGAACCAAGAGGTCACACCACCCTGAAGCCATGCAGGGTTGGGCCTGGTCAGTAGTTTGGGTAGGAGACCACCAAGGAATACCAGGCGCTGTAGGCTGTGGCTCACTTGAGAAGAAACTGGCAACTCACTCTAGTATCTCTGCCATTAATACTAAGTGGATCAGCATGACCATGGACATAAAGATGTGCCTGGTGTGTTACGGTCCAAGAGGTCACAGAGAGTCGGAAATGACTGAACAACGCCCCAAAAAAAGGAATAAGCAGTGCCACCAACTCAGGGGTGATGGGTAGCAATATCCTAAATTGTAAAGGCCAATCGGCAGGTTGATGTAGAGAGATCAGGTGGATATAGGATGAAGGAACTACAGAGGGAATCTACGTCTGCACAGCTGCAAGGCCAAAGCCTAATGAATGCGGGTCTGGAGCTTTGGATTATTTTTAGCACACAGAGACTACAGACATTAGTAGCTGTCCCTTTCAACATATTAATATTATATTAATATTTAACATTATTTTACCATCTTATTTTCAAAAGGGAAATTAATAAAATATATTTAGATGAAGATGTTATTCTGGCAAGATGTTGGAGTCAAGCTCAACTAACTTACTCGTCTTATGGATTAGTAACGAGAGTTCGGATGTAAAAACAGAACAATATAAAGTCCATTATTTTGTAGTGAGAAAGAAAATGTATAAATGGATGAAGTTCAAGACAGGTACCAGTCTGTCCAGGAGATGGCACCCAAGTAAATTCACCCTAAGGTCAGACAGTGTGATGCTCTTTTGAGTGCAACAAGAATACCAAAAAAAACTGTTAGAGTTTACAATGCTATAATTAGGAAAATGCTGAACAAATATGGCTTTGAAAGCATCTGGATTGCTACTTTGTAAAGGTGAAGGGGCTTGTGAGGTTCAATGAAGCTGTGAGCTATACCATGTAGGTCACCCAAGACTGACAGGTCATAGCTTAAGACAAATCCTGGTCCTGGTAGAGACTGGCAACCCACTCCAGTATCTTTGCCAAGATAACCTTATGGATAAGGACAACCAGACAGAACAATATGGCACCGGAAGATGAGCCCCTCAGGTCCAAAGGTACCTATCACATTACTGGAAAGAGAAGAAGACAAGTATAAGAAGCACCAGATCTAATTAAGTGGTTGAGCCAAAAGGACACCCAGCTGTGGATGTGTCTGGAGGGGAAAGTCTGCTGCTAGAAAGAACAAGTCAACATAGAGACCTGAAATGTTAGGACTATGAGCCAAGGAAAATTGGATGTGGTCAAACAAGAGATGATAAAATTAAACATTGTTATATTGGGAATTAGCAAACTCAGATGGATTGGAATGGGACATTTCATAGCAGGCTACCACCAGATCTTCTAATGTGGTCAAGAATCCCACAGGCAAAATGGAGTAGCCCTTATAATCAGTCAAAGAGTGGCCAAAGCAGTGCTCAGTTACAACCCAATAAATGACAGAATGATTCAATTCCAATTCAAGGCAAGCCATTTAGCATCACGGTGATCCAAGTCTATGCTCCAACCATGGATGCTGAAGAGGCTGAAGTTGTCCAGTTCTACAGAGGTATTCATCTTAGATATAACACAAAGAAAATATGTTACTATCATCATAGGAGATTGGAATGCTAAATAGGAAGCCAAAAGACACCTGGAATAACAGGCACTCTCCCAACAGCCTCAGAGACGACATCTCCAGATGGACAATATAGAATTCATATTGACCATATACTTTGTAGCCAAAGATGGAGGAGCTCTATACAGTCAGTAAAAACAAGACCTTGAGCTGACTGCGGCTCAGACCATGAGCTTCCTTTTGCAAAGTACAGTTTTAAACTGAAGAAAAGAGGGAAAACCATCAGACCAAGAATATATAAAATAAATAATATCCCCTTTGAACAGATTTAAGGGACTAGACAGAATCCATGCAGAACTTTTTCAGCAGACGTTTGTAACATTGTCCAGAAATCAGCAAAGAAAACAAAGGTAAGAAGGCCGAGTAATGTTTCTACAAGATGATGCTGTCAAAGTGCTGCTTGCCTTATGCCAACCAATTTGGAAAACTCAACAGTCACCAGTAGACTGGAAAAGGTCAGTCTATATCCAAATCCCCAAAAAGGCAGTGCCAAAGAGTGCTCCAAATAGCAAACACTTATTTCACATGCCAACAAAGTAATGGTTAAGATCCCTCAAGCTGAGCTCCAACAATATATGGACCAGGAACTACCAGATGCACAAGCCGGGTTCTGCAGAAGAAGAGGCGCAAGAGATCAAATTGGATAATAGAGAAAGCAAGACAATTCCAGAAAAACATTTATATTATATATACATATACACATACAGGAATACCCAGTTTAACGGTAGATGGTAGTTGGTCCTTCGTACTTATTACTTATAAAGAGTGTGTCTGATGCACTAATCCAGGGTGCATGTATATTTGTGCTGTCCTGATTAAAGGGATCTGATTTTACTGCTTCTCCATAAATGACGTGTGTGAACTGGCATGCTGAAATGGAGACCCCCTACAGGCAAATTTTATAAATTACATTTTAAATAAAATATTTATATGTTTATATAATAAGGAACAAGTTTTTTAAAGTACATATATGGGAAGTCTCTATACTATATTAACATAAAAATTCACTTTTACCGTGTCCACTTAATAAGCAGCTTTGTATAATTCCCCCGAACATAACCAAAGCAGTTTTGTATGGAGGAGAGAGCAGTAATTCCTCAGAGAGACGGATAAACTCTCTCAGTAAATATTTACTTCAAAGTATTGCTGTTTCCACAAGGCCCTACATCACATGATGCATTTGCATTTTCTTATCTTTGGTTTAGACAGTAAGGAAAAAGGAAAATGTGTGAGTTGTAACATGAGGTTAAATGTATCTACTGTTGGGATTGGGTGAGGACTAGACTTAAAGGGGCACAGAATATGCCCTCTACATCTTTAGACAGGGGGTAGAAAAGCACATGGAAAAAGTTGTTTAACTGCTTAAGTTAATCAAGAAACGACTTAGATATTGTCATTTTTAGTTGTTGTATAAATAGCACATGAAGCCTCCACAAAATCTGCACACATATATTTATATAATTTGCGGCTAAAGCTGTAGGTTCTTAGTTGGAAGCCTCTTATTTTCTTTGAATCCATATCCCAATCCCAAAAAAGGTAGTTCCAAACTGTGCTCCAATTATCAAACAATTGCACTCATTTTATATGCCAGCCAGGTAATGCTTAAGATCCTACAAGCTCAACTCCAACAATATATGGACCAGGAACTACCAGATGGACAAGCCGGGTTCCGCAGAGGAAGAGGTACAAGAGATCAAATTGCCCATGTCTGATGGATAATAGAGAAAGCAAGAGAGTTCCAGAAAAGCATTTACTTCTGCTTCATAGACTATTCTAAAGCCTTTGACTGTGTGGATCACAACAAAATGTGGCAAGCCCTTAAGGACATGGGAGTACCAGATCATCTCATCTGCCTCCTAAAGTATCTGGATGTGGACCAAGATGCCACGATCAGAACCAAACATGGGACAACAGAATGGTTCAAGATCGGAAAAGGAGTGCGACAAGGTTGTATATTGTCACCTTATTTATTCACCTTATATGTAGAGTACATCATGCGTAGGGCTGGACTGGATGAATCCAAAGCCGGGATCATTTTGCTGGAAGAAATATCAACAACTTCCGATACGCGGATGATACTACTCTGATGGCTGAAAGTGAGGAGGAACTAAAGGACCAAGATAAGGGTAAAAGAAGAGAGTGCAAAAGCTTTTTTTTGTGTTTCAATCGTTTTTATTATCATCAATTACATTTCAGTTAAGTAATAAAGTATACAGGTCAAAACAGTACAGTCTACTGCGTGAAACATGTATTTCTTTTAATGTATTGTTGTTTACTAAGGTCTTTCTTTTCTTTATACTTTCTATTTTGTATTTAGACCTTGTAACAAGGATAAACAAGTGTTATTTCATTTATTGTATTTATATAAGAACATTCTAACTAAATAATAAATTATAATATTTTAAAATCATATAAAACAAACTATATGTACCATTAGTTTTGCTTTTGCTTTTTCTTTATATCAAATATGATGTTATAATTTTGTCCCAGAAGATTCGGGTTCGAGAATCAGCTCCGCGGTCTAAGATTATTTCTCCGCTTGCGACTTTTGCATATGTAAATCGTGATTTCATTAATTTAATTAATTGAAATGGAATGAGTGGAGTTAATCCAACAATCCCATAACGTTGTGAATTTCGGTAGAGTATTATTTAATGCATGTGCCATTTTTTCGTAGGTCATTATGTAGTTTAGTTTCTGAATTATTTCTTTGCTATCTAATAATGGTGTCTTCCATCGTTTGGCAGCTAACATTAAGAATTGTAGCCATTTATTGTGATGTTTATTTACATTTGGTGTTGGTATACCCAGTAGGATATAAGCACTTTTTAATAAAACAAAGTACATAAAAGTACAAGGATACCTTGGTACTCATCATTAATTAGTTCCAGAAGGCATGATGAGTGCCAAACACGACAAGTACCAAGTTTCCATAAGGAGTAATGTAAATTGACTCATACAAGCAATATCAAGCGCGACGAGTACTGAAGAAGCATTAAGTGCCAAAGCAATTTCTGCACATCAAAACGCTTTGAATACCAAATTTGACAAGTTTCGAGGCAGATGACAAGCAAGTTACCGCGGAAAATAGATACACAGGTAGATTATATTCTTAGTGAAATGCAGAATCCGTCTTGTTTTATTGTTCTGCAGTGGTCCTTTAAACAAAACTTTATAAAACGTTAAAATGCTGCATGTTTATTTTTGACGGACTTTCGATAATAAACATTTGTGTAATTCATTATTTTGCCTATGACCATATCACATGAGAATGCATCAGTCAGGACCTCCTGAGGAAGTATTACATAGAATCAGCTGAGAAAACAAAATGGATCACTGCAGTCAAAAAATATTATTACATATACGCACATTATTCCACTTCAATTGTGCTGCCCTAGGCCTGATCCTCTTGGCCCTGTGTATTTGTTCTAGCTAAAGTGCCCATTATCAGGATATGTAACTTTTGACCATAGCGGGCCTTTAAAGGGCCAGTACTTAAAGTAAAACAAATACGTTTGAAAACGTTGTATGACTAGTACAATTAAGCTAGGAAAATATTATACAGCTGTTTGTGTTTGAGTTGTTCAGTTGTGTCCGACTCTCTGTGACCTCATGGACCGTAACACACCAGGCACATCTTTTTGTCCATAGTAATGTTTATCCACTTGGTTTTCATGGCAGTATATACTGGAATGGGTTGTCAGTTCCTTCTCCAGCTCTTGGTATTCTTAGGTGGTCTCCCTTTCAAGTACTGAACAGGCCCAAACCTGCATGGCTTCAGGGTGGTGTGACCTCTTGGTATCCTGACTGGAATCAAACCCAGGAGTGAAAAATCCAAACCTTAACCACTGGACCTCCAGGGAATATTATAATTAAGAATAAATGACGATTCTGCAGGTCCTTGGAGGAAGTAATGATACAAGTTATGTGTGAGATGGGGATATTCACATTTCTGGTTGCATTGAATGATGTAAGGTGTCTGCTTCTGGTTCTGGTTCAGTGAGGGGGTTTTGACTGTTCCCTCCTCCACCACCCCCTCACCCTCCTGCTGCCCACTCTGAGTAGCCTCTGAGTAGCCTCACCCTGTGACCTCACCTTCTATTAATGATGCTGAGGATGCTGGACACTGACCTTTCTGGAACTCGCCAGAACTGCCCCGGAGCATGCTGGGATAGTAGTCTGGCTCCTGTGTACACTGTGAAGGGAGAGCAGGACTGGACTACAATCCCATGATGCAGCGCGCCCGTCTAATCCTACCTGAAGCCACCTGCTGGTGTTTAAATGCCCTGCACACGTCACAGAGCCCGAGACACAGAGCAGGCTGGGCAGGTGATACAGGTAAGGGGAGAGAGGATGGAGCCCCGGAGGTGGCCGCCCTAGGCAAGTGGGGGGCTTCCATGGGGTGTTATATGTCTGTGGGTGTGCCTGCGGTAGTACTGGTTATCTAAACTGTTATGTTAAAGAGATATCCGCTTCTTGTGGTGATTAATCAGCCATAGAGCCGGGGGTAGATGCAATTGGCTTGTTAAAGAGACAGTATGGCCAAATTATATTCAATATATTTTTAAATCGCTGGTCTTGATAACTGCAAAATAACCTTAGAAAGCAAATAAAGTCAAAACAGCCTGTGTACATGTCCCTGATCTGTGCAAGTCTGATACATTCTCCTTTCTTATCTAATTCAGTCTGTTCCTTTCTTAGGAACCTCAAAAGCTAATAATTGCTTGTGTGTAAAAAAAAAAAAAAAAGTGTGTGTGTAATAAACAATTTTAAAAATATTTTTATATATATATATATATATATATATATATATATATATATATATCGCACATATGTACTTATATTCTGTCCTTTAGGGTTTCAATGGCCCTTTTAATTGTAGAATATATATATATATATATATATATATATATATATATATATATATATATATATATAATTCTTTATATCACATGCATATGTGTTTTTCTTATGTGTTTGCTTATGTCTTAATGTGTACTTGAGCTTCTTTGTAAATAAATCACAATTTATTGGAGTTAAAGGGACCTGACACCACTTGTTTTCCAAGCAAAAGTACTTACTTTATTAGACATTACAAAAGTGCCCTTTGTTTCCATTAAATGAAAACTTTAAACCCTTATTGAAACTAATAGGAACTGTAGAGGGTACTGTAGATCCCATTGGCTGGTACAGTCATGTTTGTGATCTGAAAATTAGTTTTTGTGGATATTATATACCTAGTAACAACCATCGCTTTAAGACTATCCCTAACTGAACATTTCACTATCCTGAAGGAGCTGCTGTTTAACCCACTTGTGCTCACCGAGGATATCCTTAAAAAAATCTGATCTGTCGTGGTCTTGTAATAACTAAAAAAAAAAAAGTTCACACTGAGCCTCTGCAATACGACATAAGCAAGGTGTAGGAACTGGGGGGGGGGGGGGTCGAATTATATGAACAGGGGACACAAGAAATAGCAAAACATCAACATTACTCATGCATCCCATCAGTATGGCTTTCCCTACGCCCATGCCCATAAGTATGGTAAAGTATTTTGTCTGGCTATGATGAGCAGGCTGTATTGAGATTGGTGTTGGTGATTGAGATTAATTTGAAATGTGGACTTGCTTCTATTATAAAATGTGTATTAAAGGGAAGTGGGCAGTTTCTGGGTTTCACTAGTAATATAGTATAATGGATCTACTCTTATGTACTTTTTTTTTTTTTTTTGTATAGCCACAGAACCTGCCTGGGTCTGCCCTCTACAGCTCATGAAGACACACACCGAAGTGCAGGGTTTCAAATTTGCAAATCGGCAGCATGTTGCGGAGACTTTGCCCCTGATTGCTGCTCAGTGTCCCATACTAACCAAATATCAAAGAGTCTGTGTCTTCATAAGCTGCAGAGGATATACCCAAGCAGGAACCAGCAGAAATAGATTGTAAAGCACTTAATAAAATAATTTTGCATATATAAATACATGGGTATACGTTGTTCCTAGTGAAATCCAGATACCTTCCTTATCCATTTAACGCAGTAACAATATTGCACCAAGTAATTATAGAGCGGGGTCTTGTTCTGTAATCACTGCTGTTCCCTGGGATTCCCTTAAAGGTAGCACAGGGCTTATCCTGCCGTGCATCCTTGGGTTATGTACCAGATGCATCAATCGCTGCCACTTGCTAGGGGGTGATGAAAAAGAAAAAAATATGCCCATGCTCTGTGGTGCTAAAGGGATGTTTACTCCGTTTTTTTATAAGGGCATACTTACCTGAGAGTAAAAGGTGACATGGAAGAATTGTGTATTAGTTAAAAGTTGCCAATTATCATGTTTAGTTAGTTATGTCCTTTTAACTGGATCTTTGGTCTTCCCGGGCAATCTCAAAAGTCCACCCTGACTGCTGAAATACAAATAAAGGATAATGGAAGTAACACACCAACCTATTCCATAGCGCTATATAGCACATTGACTTTTTACCCTTAGATACATTTCTATACGGCTAAGAGCTGGGGTCCCTCGCCCTTATTCGGTTGCCAGCTCGCCCTTATTCGGTTGCCAGCTCGCCCTTATTCGGTAGATCACATGCAGAATATATATCAAAAACCTATTTTATTTTTACTGTAGCATGGGGTTTCAATACAGTTAAACAGTAGGGTGTTGACTGGTCACCAGTGATGGGGATTCTCCCCATGCATTTGAAAGATCAGCTTTAAACTTTACCTAAAATCTTTATTTTTTACGATTAAAAAATATAAAACCTGTCGAAACGTCATTGAAACTAATGGCTATATTACTACTCTCTGAGAGGCAATATCAGTTAGATTATACATGATCAAATATGAAGACGATGCCAAGACTCCATTACACTTCTTCATTCTGCCCAAACCTGCTCACCTAGACACATATTGGCCATTTCTTACCATGTAGAACTATTAAAATGTCATTGCTAGAATAGATTAATTTATGTTTTTTTTTTTTTTTTTTTTTTTTTTTTTTTTTTTTTTTTTTTTTTTTTTTTACACTTTTGTCTAGCAACTTAAACATGGTCAGGTTGCAGTGTGAGCTCTTTTATTTATTTTTTTTACACTGATTTTTGCTATATTCACGTTTAGTACATTCATGGATTTATTTAGGTTTTAAGCTATGCCCCACTTATGTCTCTTCCTGTCTACATCTCAAATGCTTAAATATGTGTGTGTTTCTCAGTGTCAAGTAACATCACTGGCTAAAGACCTTTCAGTGCATATATAAACATACAGTGGACCCTTGCCACTCTTTAACTGGTTCCAGAAGGAACGACGAGTGGCAAACAACAAATACCAAAGTTTCCATAAGAAGTAATGTAATCCTCTAGACCTTGACAAGTGCGAAGATTACCAAGCAAACCTGAGCCAATGCGCAGGCTCTAGGAGGAGCGTGAAGATGCCTCTTTGTTACTATTATTGATGGTAAGGACCAATCCATCAGAAACTGAGCACAAGAGACTTGTACAAAGTGACAATTTATTAATATTTAAGTTCATAAAACACATTTTTATTTGGATGAGCCATTTAAAGACCTACATGTGTTTGTGCCCTTACATGGATTCTCGTAGATCATTGATCTGTTTAATACTTGATCTGCGGTGCTGACTTTCTTTTATCTCTTTAACAGGAGATGGCCTTTATAAAGAGTGGCTGGCTTTGGAGACAAAGTAAGTGGCCTATAACTGTAAACACGTATGGCTGTTTTATAGCAGTTTGGCTGGAATACTATGAGCACCTACATTTCCTTAAAAAAAAATATTTTGGTTGGTTGTCTTCCATAGGAAATCTATATGTCTGAGACTGTATAATGTACTGTGTTCATATTTTATGTCTGGGATATCAAACTGCTAGTTTAAAAAAAATATATCTATCATACATACTAACTTTTTTTTTTTTGCCACCAATGCCCAGTGACTAGAGAGTGTGTAGAAGTGGGTGGTTGACTGTGTCTAAGGCAGCATATAGATAAGAGGCTCATACTAGGTATACATTTGGTCATGTTACTCACTGTTATTTTAGTATGACATGCTTGTTTTTGTGTCTGTCTGGATTTTTTTTTTTTCTTTTTTATCAAACTACTTTGTAATTTACTAAATTATATTTATTAATATCCCAAGGCTAGCTAGCCTAAAGCTTAATTGGACCAAAGCTTTTCAGGTAGCTACGTATATTTGTTCCTTTCTGCAGTCAAAGGGCTCCTGAAAAACAATTTCATAACAAATCTTAAACATTTGATTAATGTATTTTTTTGAATCCAAAGAGTGGCACTTTAACCCAGGTAGAATATCTTGAATATAAAAATAAAAATAAATCATCCTTTTGCCTTTATTACGTCTTTACTCTCTTGTACAGTTATGGTTCAGTGGAATCTACTCCCTTATATTGGAGGAGACTTTAAATGCAAGAAAAAGTTTCTGTCTGCAGTGGGATTGTAGTAACTAAAACTGCCAGTACAAGCATTCTGAGAAAATGGCCGACAGAATGATCTCTGAATTACAAAATATAACTGTATAGTAAAGAATTGTATCTAAAAGTGAGAATATGTATCTGTTTCTTCTAAAATATTTTGCCCAGTTTCAAAGGTTTATAGAAAAAGGGTCTACAATAGTTGGGTGTTTTGTTTTGTTTTTAAAGACTAGATAATTTCTATATGTTTTGTCCTTTCTATTTCAGGCTCGTTTCTGAGGCGCTGGAAGAAGTACTGGTTTGACTTGTGGATAGATGGAAATCTCATCTATTATCCTGATGAGACCCGACAGAACATAGAATCGAGTGTTCTCGTGAAATATAACTGCATGAATGTAAGGGTTGGCACAGAGTGTGGAGGTGGGTAGAGCCATGTTAGTTTACCTGTTGTACCTGTTGCGGCTGTTACTTTGCTCCGTACTGTGCCCGTTGTGTATCATAACCATGAGCAACTGAAATGCAAAACGTCCATAGAAGGTCAAAACGTAATATTAAAAATAACAACCTGGTAGCTTGATCTGCAGAAATTAAATTGTTGTTTTCCAGCCCCACATTATTTGATATTATTATTATTATTATTATTATTAGCGAATTGCCTGTCAAAAAATGACGGCAATGAAATTGTAAGGTAGCTAATGCTGTTTTGTGTGTACTACTGAAATATGTAATACATTAATAAATGAATATACTGTACCTATTTTGAAGCATTGTGTTGAAGAGCTGCAATCTGTTTTCATGTTGCTGCAGCATTAGTGGTGTGGAGCTGCTGTGTAAGTGTGCTGAATGTGTGCAGTGTAATAGTGTGCGCGTGCGAGCCGAAACCGTTAGCGTAGTTGTGTACTTCCACATTGGCGTAAAATGGCGGGTAATGTGTGGTATGCGTCTTGGCGGAATATCCGTAGGTCGTTTGTGGTGTTTTGCGTGTTTAGAGGGCTCTAGCCTCGTTTTCGTTTTGTTAGGCGGCCATTTTTTCTCTCGCTTAGCAAATTTTTTAGTGTTCAAACTCTTATTTTTAGTTAAATTAAGATGTAAGTTGCTTTTTTGAGGTTCTGGATGCTCCCTCTTGCTGTAGGTAAGCTTTTTATGTATGTGCTGTGTGTATTTATTGTGTTTTGAAATTTGTAATGTTCGCGAGTTGCGTCCAAGTGTTGGGAGGTCGTAATGTGTGGTAACGTGTCTAGTATGTTTGCGTTGCAAGGTAAAGTTTGCGAGGGTCGCAGTTGCTGGCAAGGAGCGCCAAAGTGCTCCATGCCAGCAACTGAGGCCCGCGGCCCTTGCGCGAGCCCGCAAGCATTAGCAACAACTCGCAACTATATTTATTATTATTATTATATTTTCGTGTGGCTGTTTCCATGCATATTGCTTAAGTCTTCCATTACTGCCCCATTATCAGAACTTTGCATAACCACTTTCTCCACTTCTCAGATATTCGCCCTCCAGATGGGAGTAGCCAGGGATCACTATTGACTGTAGAGCTGAGGGACCGCTCCAAGCTGGTGCTGTGCGCAGAGAGCGAGGATGATGCGCTGTGAGTAGCCAAACTACTGGTCCAGCAAAAGTATCCAATGTAACCCCACTACATGGGCTTTCCCAGGGAGCAATGGCAGATCATAGATCTAAATTAGTTTGAACTGTTTCTGGCCTCTTCCTGTGCACCCCAAGAAACCAGGGTGTCGGACATACTTACAATGTAGCGGTATTTCGATGTATTGTGTTCGCCGGTGAGCTTAATTTAGTTGTATTCAGGGACATTTTGCACATGTGTTGTCATTTTAGGGTGAGCTCTGGTTTATGATTGAACTCTACGTTGATGTATCCATTGTACAAATAGCAGAACATTAGAGGATCTTCATAGACTTTGGACTGCTAACACATCATTTTTTTTTTTTATTTTTTTTTTGCTTAGAAGTAAACCTAGTCAGTATCCGTAGATGGATTTTTTTCGTAACATGTTAATCTGTACTTCTGATAACCCTGTCTCTTGAATTTGGATAGAAGTAAGAAAAGCTGGATTAAAGGTATATCCTGCCAAGTGGCAGGTGTGTGTATTAAGCTGCATCTGGGTTCCTGGCATTGTTTCACTAATGTTGTCCTACCCGCAGGACCTTTGTTATATATCCATGTGGTTCTTCCAGGTCAACATCACCTTGTGTTTTTCTATATACAGCTTAGACTTTTACAGGGGTCCTTTAAGATCCCCACTTATGCCAAAGTATGGCCTCTGAAACCTAACCGGGGCCTCATGCCTTAAAGGGACATGGAAGGTTTATGGATTTCACTAGGAATATATCTATGTATCCATTTTACTTCTAAGCACTACATAAAATCTACATTTTTTTTTCTGTTTCAAACTAGCCAACCAGTGACCATATTAACAGTTTGTTGATTTTAGAGATGGTCCATGATTGGCAATGAGACACACTCATAGGAGTTGGTCTTCATTAGCTGCAGAGGCCACGCAGGTGCTATTTGAATGAGATTTTAGGAAGTTAAAACCACTTGTAAGCACTATTAAGGGCATAAATACAAATGTATATTATAAACCTAGTAAATTCTTCATTAATAATAATCTAATTTTATATTAGAAGGGTTATAGAATTACTTGATTTCAATGATCAGATTCATCAGTGCTCAACTTAACCCACTAAGGTCAATGAGGAAGGTGGCTGTGGCAGGTAGTGATACATTTCAGGCCCAACATTATATCAACACCATGACATTATTATTATTATTATATATATTTTTTTTTTTTAGACTAGTATCCCAGATCCAGGCTTTTGACACTATATGGGTTGAGTCAAACAGCCTAGCTTGAATCGAATACTTAATTTCAAAGATTAAATAGATTATTAATGCATAACTGAATCTGACTTATCTTATTAGGCATTAGTGGTATTTTTAAGATTAGGTTAGGATAGTCCAACAGTATTCCTGAAGCGATTTCTCCCACCCACCTAAAGACGTCTTTTGGCAGGTTTGCTGTTGTGCCATGTTCTTTCCATTTGGTTATGATAGATTTGATGGTGCTCCTGGGGATCATCAAAGATTTGGATATTTTTTTTTATAACCTGACCCTGACTTGTACTTAACAACATTGTCCCTTACTTGTTTGGAGAGTTCCTTGGTCTTCATGGCAGTGTTTGGTTAGTGGTACCTCTTGCTTAGGTGTTGCAGCCTCTGGGGCCTTTCAAAAAAGGTGTGTATATTTTGTAATGTTCGCGAGTTGTGTCCGATTGTTGCGAGGTCGTAATGTGTGGTAACGTGTCTCGTATGAGACACTTAGATGGCACACAGGTGGACATAATTCACTAATTATGTGACTTCTGAAGGTTATAGGTTGCACCAGAGCTTTTTATGGTTTTCATAACAAAGGCTGTGAATACATACCAACTTTCTGTTTTCTATTTCTAAAAAATAGTTTTATGTATATATTTTTCTCATTTCACTTCACCATCTTAGACTATTGTGTTCTGATCGATCACATAAAATTCAGATTAACAAAACATTGACCTTAAGGCTGTAATGTAACAAAATAGATAAAAAGTCAAGAGGGTGAATACTTTTGCAAGGCACTGTAAAATTACTGGTAGATAAACAATCCTGTGTAAATTTGCAACATCCCAAGTTCACCCTACTGAAATGTGTGTCTGCTCTTACAGCGCCTGGAAGATGGCTCTGCTGGAGGCGAAGACCTACCCGGTGAGTAAAGACTTCTCTTCTCCTCTGTCTGCTTGAGAGTTAACATGTTGTCTCTGCATAGAACCCACTGGTGTTTTATTCTACTCTGGATGTGGAGTTATTCGTAGTTGAAAATCTTGCTGTGGTATGTAAACTGGGATACCTTGCACAGAGGTCTCCTACTCATCTGCGTTCACTTTTCAGTTTTCATAGAGTAAACCCACCTTTCAGATGTTCATTATGCAGCCTTATAACTTTTTTGGGTTTGAAGGATTGCTTCCACACACTTGAACTCTGTACTCCCCCCCCCCCCCCCCAAAAAAAAATTGACTGTTGGAAATGTATTTTCTTATGGAGCACTGGAACTGCAATTCTGTTGTGCACAAAATGGGTGAATATCTATATCTAATCTATTTTTTTTTTTTTTTTTTCTTCTGTAAAGAAATTGTATTGAAATACATATTACTCAACAACCTTTCCACTCTTTTTATAGGAGTATATTTTGAAGTGGTATATTTTTGTGTTCCTCTGCCCTATGACTCCTCCAAAAACACACTGCCGTGCTTACCAGGGCGCATGGACACCAAAAACAATGGGTCATTGGACTAAGCAGTAGTGTTCGTGCTGCAATCTTGTGTGGTCCCATTGGATAGACATGCGCCTTGAACTTTGCTCTCCTAGACCAGACAGAGCGGTGACCTACTGGCTATTCCTAACCATTGCTCTGGCTGTGAGATGACAAATGATCCATTTATGGTGTTAGATACCTGATCCACTGAGATGGATGTAAGCTTTGCCCTCTGCCACAACTGTAGTCATTATCTATTTTGAATTTTTTACTGTGAAATTACCCCAAATTAATATTGTAGTTTCCTAGAGATAAAATGGGTAAAAAAACATAATTTTATTTGTATATTTGTGGGTTTAGCTGTATACCCTCCAAACTAGAGAATACCTTTTTTGTAAATAACCTGCTTTAAAATTACTTTTAATATCAAACAGCTGAAAGTGCTACCACCTTAATGTTGTGGAAGCCCTAACTTAAAGTGATGAAGCAAAGGTTCCCATTATAGCAGAAATGAAGATAGGAATTTGTAAATGGAAGTTTTGAATAACGGCGCTTGGAAGTGGAGTAGTTTAAATCAATGTTTCCAAGATCCAGTTGTCCCTCTGTAATAACTTTCTCAATGGATTGATTCCACTCAAGAGCATGTCCAGTTTCATACTTGATAATCACAAAGACTTAAATATTAATCATACCCCACAAAACCATGGTATAATTATCACCCTCTACTGTGAGAGAATAGTTAAGTGCGAAACGGATTGGAGACAGAGAATAATTTCATATAACATGATTAAGCGACCCAACTTTTTAGCTCTGTTGTACGGCAACATTTTTAAAATTAACTAGTCATCTCTGCAGTAAATGGCTCCTTGGCTATGTCCTTTCCAAATTATGTAGTGTTGTGAGTATTAATATCACTTGGGTTGGATTTTACTCCCTTTTTGTTTGTTTTTTTATTTATTGTTTTTAAGTCACAAATAAGCCTATGGCCTTGTCACAGTTTGTTTTTATGGGGAATCTGATAAATGCTCATAATGTCTACTTTATAGGGTTAGTATGCTGTGCTTCTCTGCTGTATTTATGTTCTATTAGAACAGGCCTGACAAAAGGGGTTAGACTTCTATTTTATTATGGTTGTGTAGAATGTTATTTATACTGACTGCTATATATAAATCTAATCTTCATATTGTATTTCCAGCCATGTGTTTGTATTGATTATATCTCAAAATACGATGTTTGAAGTAAGTTTATTGAGTGTCCCCCTTAAAGTCAGGTTCAGCTTCTGAGAGTTTAAATACATTTTTGTATATTAAGGATAAAAAAAAAAAAAGTTTTCTTTTTAAATCCTGTCTCAGACTAATGGCATCCTCACTCGGTGTACATCCTGCACATGTATGCATTGCTGGAGCAGCTGATCCAGGGTCTATGCCTCTGACAAATAGGAGCAAGTTGTCTCTCTTGAAGCTTGCGCTGGAGAGAAGACTTGGGAAGGGAGTTGGTGCTCACTAAGCACAGTTTAACTTGGCCTAGCATGGAGGGTGGAGATGGGGCTAGCGAATGTCCGGGGAGGTAGCTAGATTAAACTTTACAAGGGGCAGCAGAGGGAACAGGAGGAGGATGCAGGCCAGTTCTGAGTTGGTAAATGCTAAAAGATTTGCCATTGGTAGTGATGTCGCGAACATCAAATTTTCGGTTCGCGAACTTCAATCAAATGTTCGCGAACGGGCGAACCGCCATAGACTTCAATGGGCAGGCAAATTTCAAAACCCACAGGGACTCTTTCTGGCCACAATAGTGATGGGAAAGGTGTTTCAAGGGGACTAACACCTGGACTGTGGCATGCCGGAGGCGGATCCATGGCAAAACTCCCACTGAAAAATTACATAGTTGATGCAGAGTCTGGTTTTAAGCCATAAAGGGCATAAATCACCTAACATTCCTAAATTGTTTGGAATAACATGCTTTAAAACATCAGGTATGATGTTGTATCGATCAGGTAGTGTAAGGGTTACACCCGCTTCACAGTAACAGACCAATCTCCCCGTTTAATGCACCGCAAACAGTCCCTTTGCACAAGGTTGGATACCAAGCTAGCCATGTCCCGTTCCTTGTCCTCACTGATGTCATTGAAGGTCTCTTCCTCCACCCAGCCACCAAGGGTCCCAGAAAGGTGACAACAAGCCCCCTGGGACGCCTGCTGTGTTTGGTCTTCCACCTCCTCAAAGCCACCTTCCTCCGCTGACTCCTCTTCTTCAGACTCCTCTCTCTGCGTTGCCTCTGTCTGCGTTATTATAAGTAGTACTATTCCTATCGGTTTAATCCCTGTTATGTCCATTATTAGGGGACGTGTTTATGGCATTGATTTTTGGAACAGGGAGATGGAAAAAGATGCTTGGTCGGACCTCCTACTTCCAATTTGGGGCACTGCGCGTGCCATCTAAAGGTGCCACCAGATATGAGTGTCACTGTGCACTGGCAAAAGTTGGCAGAGTAGATGCAATAGGCTTCACACACATGCCTGTAGTCAGGCAATTGCTATTCAATCTATTACAGTCAAAAAAGTGTTTTATTTCACTGAGCACAATATAAGCTGTGAGCCTGACACAGGCAGGCAACTGAAATTAGATTAATTGTAGTGGAAGCTAAATACACAGCATGGCTATCTATTTCCCTATTAAATCTCCAGCAGCTACACTATCTGTCCTCTCACAACGAATGCAGCTTCAGAATGATTCTAAAATGTATGCTGTCCTTCAGATGGAAGGCCCTGGAAGGGAGTGTATGATGCTGATTGGCTGGAATGTGTCTGCTGACTGTGGTGCATGGTCAAAGTTTCCTCAATGATAAAGAATAGGAGGCGAACCCAAAAGCGCATGTGTTCGCTGCCCGATGCGAACATGCCAAAATCGCTGCAAACTGTGCGCGACATATCTAGCCATTGGACATCCGCCACAGTTACACTCATTCAGAAATGGCAAATCCAGATTGAGCTGTTCCCTCTAACAGCCGGGAGAACAGTTCTACTGGAGGAGTGCGAGGCAGCGCGAGAGGTTTTTGTGGTAGGGGACTCTATTAGGAAGGTAGACAGGTTGTCTCCTAGGTCCCAGCAATCTAAACAGTCTGCTGTGTCCCAGGTGCTCGGGTTTGGCATGATGTGGATCGGGTAGATAACTTATTGGGAGGGGGTGGAACAATTTGGCCACATCGTTGTAAAGATCTCCTAAAACATGTTAGGATTTTTTAGTTATTTTTTATGTGTGCATTTTTCACTAAAATCAAATAGATTAAATCTATGTTTACATGAGGCACTGACTGCCCACTGCCAGACTCGTGCTGCAGCCCTGTGTAATTAGCAAAGTAAAAAAATAAATAAAAGCCTGAAACGTAGATTACACTATCATACCTCAAAAGCAGAGGACATTTTCCCTAGCCAGGCCCATGGACCCACAGCATTCAGATATGCAAAAAATACACCATATGACATTTATTTAGAGATAAATCTATTTAATTTAATTAGCAAAGATTGGTTTGCCTTGGGTTGACTTGTGACGCTCCAGTGGACCCTAATCCCACTGATTCCTAGATATGCACTCTACTATAACACTGCTGTATGTTGGAAAAGAGACTGAGATGGGCCGCACTGAAGGAGACTTTTGAACCTGCTTTCGCATTTATATTTTATTTATTTTTTATGTTATGAAAGCTAAGTCAATGTTGACATTTTTAAGTCAAGAATAAAGCTGCTGGAGGTCTTATTGGATAGCCTCTTCACAAGATCTTATTGAATATCCTCTGCCCTACTATTTATTTTTAAATGTAACTGTCTTTCAAACAGTAGTGGGCAGGTTTATTTTGAATAAAATGTATTGTCACCTATGTTTTATTCCACCAGTTAATATAAGTTCAGTTAACTAGCGCTAGGCTTTCTTTTATAATATGCCAAGGAGTGGGGGTATGCTGGTCTGTACCTAGAATGAAAATACAAAAAGGGAGGGGGGAAAAGAGAGAACGAAGAGCGTGCAATCTTTGTGTGTACCTCAGATATTTTGGGTGATATTGGCGCCACCCCTTACTGGTTTGCGTGATTATTATCTGATTGTCCTAGCCAGTATAATACTCTAGGCCTTGCATTTTGTTCCTCGAGTTACAAAATAAGTGTCTTTGACATGCCAGCAATACATAATCTTAGATCAAAGAAAATATTTATTGTCCAAACTTAATTGATAAAAACAGAGAATTAGGTACATAATATATTCAAATGTGCTTCTCTGCTGTAATCTGCGGCTTCCTCAATGATGTATACCTGAGCTTGGTCAAGAACCAGCTTAAACCAAAGTATTGTACCTAGAATGACCTATTGGATTTGGAGAATGTATTTCCAGATCAATAGCTGAGTAACCATCTGGGCAAAGGCATTGAGAGTGGAGCCATGAATGATGGCAATACTTGGCCACAACCAGGGCAAGGCTAGTTCACAACATTAATTTACCTCTCAATGGGTCTATGGTCTGCTTATGGATAAGGGGGGATTATTGTGTAGACCCTTGGTATACAGTGCCCCCAGTTCAGGGGGAATTTTCAATCAGGATTCTCATAAGCTAGTTTAAAAGACCACTGTACAACAACAAAAATACACGTTTGAAAACTCTGAGCCTGAAAGAGCTCCTAATTGGATAGGAAATGTCATAAGGCTAGTTATAAACTAATGATGCAATTTCCTGCTTTAGAGCCGGGGGGGCTAGATTTCAATGGAATCCTGTCCTCAGATAGAGGCTCTGGACTGCTCTCCACCTCTTCCTCAATTGATCCTAACAAACACATCCCATCATCCAGCTTTCAGGATCAGATTTATTACACAGCATATCACATTAATGTACTTTTTATGATTTCTTGATATTAAACTTTGCCAATAGATGATTGTTTTTTTGTTTGTTTGTGCTTTGTGGCTTTTTCTTTAGATTATAAAGTTAAAGTATGTTATCTGTTATAAATCCACAGTAGTGTTACTAAACCTTCAGAACTTCCTGAAATATATATTTTCTTCTTATACTTTTTTTTACCATTTTATAACATATTTAAATTAAATTTTAATGTAAATGTTACTAATACATTGAACTTCTTACTCGGATACTAATCTTTAATTAAAACTCCTTTAATATATCCACTACAGAGCTAAAGTGAAACTATGAGAGGATACAAAAAAGATAATTAAAATACATTCCTTATACATTTTTTATTTTGATATTAGATGTTGTCACAACCTATTTTTTTTTAAACGGCCCCTAGACTGATCCAACGTGTAGGTTTCCTCTGGTTCGATACCCATCAGACAGGGTGGCTATAATGTTCTAGAATCTCTGTAGTAATTGTCAGAATGTTGCCTTAAGAAAACACACCATGTGTATAAAAAGAGAGCATTATTTTTATTTATTTTTTATTATCTTGATTCACATTTTTTTTTTACGTCACCATCATGAACATTATTGAAATAATGGGCTACAGGACAATCATCTTTATAGAAGACAGAGTCACCATTCACCTCAGTTGCCAAATCGTGTTTATCAGATTCCAACAAGTGATCAGATATATTACTGCTGTGGTGCTAATACGCTTTCCCCTTACTAGACTCTCCCAATCCAATCTATTTAAGTCTCTACTAGGCTCCTATATCTAATCGGCAGTTTCTGCTGCCCACTCTGCCAATCTCTTCACTGGCTTTCCACATCCACTAGAATTATGTTCAAAATCCTGGCACTCCCCTACAAAGCCCCCAGCAACACTGCACTCTTCTATTTATCAAATGTGATCTCTGCATACTCCCCTAACTGTCTACTCAACTCTTCAGCTGATAAACGCCACCGATCATCATCTCCTCACACTCGCGTCTTCCACCGATATATGCCAACTGTCGTCACCCTACTCTTCACAGTTTCAAACATACCTTCAAGACCCAAGAAACGATTCATAGGAGCCACCATCTTGTTTCCTAACATCAAGTATTCAAACAAGATGACTTCATATGCATGGATCCTGCTGATTTGCGGAACCAACAACCCTCTTTTCTTTTTCTTTGAGCCCACTTAGAGCGTAAGCGCCCATGAGAGCAGGGCCCTTTGCACCTTCTGTACAAATATGTAACTTTAGCCCCATTTGTTTTATGTATTCATTGTATCCCCTGTACCTAATACTATAAAACCGGTTACCTATTGCGGTTCAGCCTCGCATACAGATGACGGGGAAATAAAATACCATTCAAAGACACATTGTATTTGTAGTAGGAGTTTGTAAATATACATTGTACTTAGAAGTATGGACATTAGAAAGGTAGGAATGTACTGTAAAAAATGCAGCTTCTAATTTATTACCTTTTTTATATGCAATTATGCTGCTATAAAATCTACCATTTTGGTTTAAGTAGATCAATTTCTGAAAGTGTTTGGGATTTTATTTTCATTTTCTTTCTAAAACATTATCAAGTTGAGTTGTTCCAAACACCATATAGAAAAATGTAGCCATAGTAGGGCTTTGGTTTTCGTGGCAGATTTACTGGGGTGGATTGCCAGTTCCTAAAACCTACAGCTCCTGGTATTCCTAGGTGGTCTCCAATCCAAGTACTGACCAGGCCTAACTGTGCATGGCTTCAGGGTGGTGTGACCTGTTCCCTGACTGGAATCGAACCTAGTTTGCAGGGGTGACAGGGCCGAATCCTAACCACTGTACAACCAGGGAACCCTGACCATTAATACTATAATATAATTTTATATTTAGGTATTTAAAAAAAAAATAAAAAAATATTCCATATTAAATTTATTTCAAGGCTCAGACTCGGCTTCTCTTCTCCACCCACTATAAGGTGACTTGGAGAGCTGCTTTGTCCATCAAGCAATTCTATCGACACAGTGCACTCCATTGGCGTGAGACTTGCTGTGTAAAGGGTTTTTTCCTTGGAAACAATCATTCATAGGCTGCACACATTGGCCTATTTCTAATCCGATTACTATTCACACCTTTTAGACCTATGTCTCAGACCACCCCCCCCTTGATGACATTAAAAGGATGGCAATGCTTAACCGGTGGCTGATACTTTAATCTTTGAAAGTGAATTTAATATTGAGTATTCGTAATATACATTTTGAAACGGGAATATTAATAATCACTTCATAATCAAAACAACTAAATCTTCATGTTACAGAGCGTAATTTTACCAGATAATTATAAGCAATTGATTCAGAGGAGAAGTAATTGGGCGGTCCTCCAAAGTGCCGGCAACTGCTCTGATAAATGGGGAATCATTCTCCAAAACCTTCTGCATTCCCAAAGTAGGGTGAGATAGGGGGTGATATAGCTGGGGACCCGCTGCAAGGGTCAATGTAGAGACACTGAGGGGGTCCCGATGAGGACCCCCAGCATTGGGGGGGGTTCATTTTAGGTGCCGTGGTGTCCCCGTGGGGGTTCTGATCGGCACAGCCTAGACAAGAGCACAGAAGGCGCTCATTGCGAGCCCTGCAATAAGTGCCTTTGCCGCTTATTGCAGCCTAAGTCCTGCAGGCCTTCGACGCTCATTGCAGCCCAGCAACTATTATTTAACATTGTTTTGGTCACGTTTGGGATGTTGGTCATGCAGACAACTATATATGTGATAGCAGATGTTTTTTTTTGCCTCGTGCTTATCTCCCCCCCATAATAGATATCCATTCTGGAAGGCACACTGCTACATTATTATTGTTGTTTAGTCATTCAGTTGCGTCCGACTCTCAGTGACTCTATGGACCACAGCACGCCAGGTGCATCTCTCAGTCACTGCCCCTCTGAGCTCCATCAAGTTCATGTTCATTGCTTCAGTGACCTCCTCTATCCATCTTGTCTAGGGAGTCCTATCTTCTAATTATATGGTTAAAATATTTAAGCTTCAGCCTCATGATCATACCTTCTAGTGAACAGTTTGTCTTGATTTCCTGAAGTATTGAATTATTGGATCTTCTTGCAGTCCAAGGGACTCTAAGCAGTCTTCTCCAACACCACAATTCAATACAATTTTTTTTTTATGGTCCAGCTCTCGCATCTGTATGTTACTACTGGGAATACCATAGTTTGAACTATACAGACCTTTGTTGATAGTTTAATATCTTTACTTTTTACTAGCTTGTCCAAGCTTGCCATAGCTTTCCTCCCTAGAAGCAGACGTATTTTAATTTCATGAGTACAGTCTGCAGGGATCTTGGATCCAAGGAAAATTAAAATCTGTCACTGCCTCCACTTCTTCCCCGTCTATTTGCCAGGAAGTGAGATTGCCGTTTGCCATGATCGTTGAGCAGTAGGCCAACTTTTGCAGTCTCTTCTTTTACCCTCATCAATAAGTCCTTTAGTTCCTCCTCACTTTCAGCCATCAGAGTAGTATCATCGGTGTATCTAAGATTGTTGATATTTCTTCCAGCAATATAGATTCTGGCTTTGGATTCATCCAGTCCAGCCTTACGCATGATGTACTCTGCATATAAGTTGAATAAATAATGCAACAATATACAACCTTGTCGCACTCCTTTTACGATCTTGAACCATTCTGTTGTTCCATGTTCGGTTCTGACCGTGGCCTCTTGGTCGACATACAGATTCTTTAGGAGGAGGATGAGATGATCTGGTACTCCCATCTCTTTAAGGACATGCCACATTTTGTTGTGATCCACTCAGTCAAAGGCTTTAGAATAGTCTATGAATCAGAAGTAAATGCTTTTTTGGAACTCTCTTGCTTTCTCTATTATCCAGCGGACATTGGCAATTTGATCTCTGCAGAACCCGGCTTGCACATCTGGTAGTTCCTTGTCCATATATTGTTGGAGTCGGGCTTGTAGGATCTTAAGCATTACCTGGCTGGCATATAAAATGAGTGCAATTGTTCGATAATTGGAGCACTCTTTGGCACTGCCTTTTTGGGGATTGGGATATAGACTGACCTTTTCCAGTCTATAGGCCATTGTTGAGTTTTCCAAATGTGTTGGCATAAGGCAAGTAACACTTTCACAGCATCATCCTGTAGAATGTTGAATAGTTCAATTGGGATTCCACCACTTCCTGCAGCCTTATTATCAGCAAGACATCCTAGGGCCCATCTCACTTCGCTCTCCAAGATGTCTAGCTCCAGCTCATTGGACAAACTACTGAGGTCATCACTGCTGTTAAGATCCTTCCTGTATATATCTTCTTTGTATTCCTGCCACCTCTTCTTTATCTGATCTTCTTCTGTTAAGTCCCTATCATGCTGGTCTTTTATCCGCCCACTTTGGCATGAAAGGGGCCTTTTATGTTCCCAATTTTCTTGAAGAGATTTCTTGATTTACCCATTCGGTTATCTACTTCAATCTCTTTACATTGCTCATTGTAGAACGTCTCCTTGTCTCTTCTTGCTATCCTCTGGAATTCTGCAATCAGTTGGACAAATATTTTCTTATATCCACATTATTATTATTATTATTATCCTTTATTTATAAAGTGCCAACATATTCCGTAGCTCTAAGTACAGGAGATACGGTAAGTACGTAAGACAAATGTGACAACACTTACATACTGGTATTTGCTTTTTTTTAGTTATGTATCAATGTGTATATGTGTGTGTGTATATATATATGTATATGTGTATACATATATATATATATATATATATATATTTATACTAGAGTAATTACCCGCCATAAATTAAGGTTATGAGTCAATTAGAAATTTTAATTGATAGAACATTAATTGTAATGGGAAAATAAAATTCAGTACAATCCATATTTTCTTTTATTTCTTTTCATCTTTTATTCATTTTTATATTCTTTTTTAACTCTTTTTCTTTTTTTTTTTAATTCTTTTTAATTATTGTATTTATTTATTTTTCTTGACTGGCCTATGTTAACCTGTAGTGTACATTTTATTGGTCCTGATAGAAGTCTTTTATTTGCACTGAGGCAGATAAAAACTCCTAACAGGATGGTCGCCTGAAACAGAGCTTACCGTATCAATAATAAAGTTAATTCTGGAAGGCCATATTTCCCAAAATATTACCATATTTGAAGTTGCTTAAGTCTGCGAGTTTTCAATCTTGCAATTTGGGGAAAGCTCGATGGACACCAGATTCTAATCTCAAAGACGGGGCCCTCCATTCTTTGCAATGTGTCAATATTGAATTTATCTTTGCCTAGAAATTAACTTGTATGGCGCTACAGAATATGTTGGCGCATTACAAATAAACGATAATAATAATAATAATTACAGTCCGCAGGTAGAGAGTTTCTCCAGGGTCCAGTCGCCAATTCCTCGCTGCGCAGTCAGAGAATCTTATACAGAACAAATCACCTCAGACGTTCACAGCAGGTAGAGAAGAAAAGTGCACGACCGCATTGCGGGTTGCATACTGTGATATCATCTTACGGCTCATGCGCCTGCGCATAGCACTGTTCAGATTCGTTACAGACACTGGTATATATATATATACATATATACACACACACCTTTTCCTAATTTTATATATATTTCTGTAAATATTTTATTATATCTTTTCATGTGACAACACTGAAGAAATGACCCTCTGCTACAATGTAAAGTAGTAAGTGTACGGCCTGTATAACAGTGTAAATGTGCTGTCCCCCCAAAATAACTCAACACATAGCTATTAATGTCTAAACCGTTGGCAACAAAAGCCAGTTGACTCCAAAGTGGAAATGTCCAAATTTTCCCCAAACTGTCAATATTCTGTGTGTCCACCATTATTTTCCAGCACTGCCTTAACCCTCATGGCATGGAGTTCACCAGAGCTTCACAGGTCGCCACTGGAGTCCTCTTCCACTCCTCCATGATGACATCACGGAGCTGGTGGATGTTAGAGACCTTGCGCTCCCCCACCTTCCATTTGAGGATGCCCCACAGATGCTCAATAGAGTTTACGCCTTGAGACATGCTTGGCCAGTCCATCACCTTTACCTTCAGCTTCTTTAGCAAGGCAGTGGTGGTCTTGGAGGTGTGTTTGTAATGTGCCAACATATTCCGTAGCACTATACAGGGGTACGTTAAAATCAAAACGATATTTACAAAATGAAGAAAAAAAGAGGAAAATAACGGAGGGCCCTGTCTTTGAGCTTAAAATCAAGAGTCCACAGTGCTTTCCTAAAAGCACGATTGAAAACTTCACTAACGGCGGACTGCTGCCCATAGCGTGGGACTCCATGGGTTAAAGTGACCCTTTAAATGGGAAAGTATTATTTTCCATAACCATTTTATTTGCATGTAATTTTTTATGTAAAATCTTTCACTGTTCACCAAGAAAGCAGCGAGCGACAGAAGTGTAATTGCAGAGGATATTAATCTGAAGCAGGCGTCGCGCAGCTGTCGCTCTATCCGCGTTATTTATGGTGCGTGACTGTCTTTCACAGGTATGAAATAATACTTAATGGCAAGATGCCTCTCAACATTCCTGCACGTGGAATGATCAACACCCAAATTAATCTTTAGTGCCTGTGATTAATCACCTAGTTTACCACTTTAGAGGCTCACTGATTTATGTAAATGTAGTTATTCTGCATCGTAACCCTTTCACTATTTCTTAATTATAGTGTATTAATCGGGTGCCGGTGTTCTGCAGAGCAGGACTGTGTGGGAAGATGAATACTGTAATGTGAAGAATAATTTCTATTAATAACACTTAATTTTACGAGAAGCCTCCAAGTGCTCATGGAAGATTTGACTTATAAATCAGAAAGCAGTCCCCCGTCGCAAGTGAGATGTCTAGCACCCTATGGATCTCGCCTGAAACTTCAAAAAGGTAGATAGATGAGATGGTCAACATAAGTGACTGGCAACTTGGTGCCCAAGGATGTAGCCCAATAACAGTATACAGATCACAACATCAAGTACCGAGGGCCAGATACAACAGACAGAATAGGGAGGCAGTCCAATGGTCAAGACAGGCAGCAAGAAAGAAAGAGAGGTCCACTAAGAAGCCAGTTGTCTGACTATCAGGGAAGTAAGAACAGGCCAAGGATCTGTGCAAGAAAGTAGAGTTGTCCACTAACAAGCCAAAGGTTCGGGTGCCAAATATTAGACGAGCATATGAAAAGAGTGAAAGGTCACAACAAGAATTGCAATCAGAAGGAGGTAATTCCAAGTTATAACATGGAGCAAAACAAATGAGCACTATTGTTGAGGGTCCGGCTCTCTAAATAGATATGCATGGCACAACAGAAAACTGGTGTGTACTCCAGACACGCACCCCTTTAATATACACACCAAATGTTGTGTTAGGTGCGGACATGCATGCACATGCCCACACAAGAGCAGCGTATTGCCTAAGTCTTGACTCTGGGGCACCCAATGCTGCTGTATTAGGATGGCTTTTGTACGGATCAGAATGACCAGGAATAACGAGGGATATGATCATGATGTGTCATTTCGCACAATTCATATCATGAGATATATTGTTTCTTAAAAAGTTTTATTTTGCATGCACGAACCAGATTAAACGATATTTACACTGTCCTTCTGACCATATACTTGGGTTTTAACTACTTTTTGGTGCTTTTGGAATAAAGAAAATGGTCTGTTAAATGTTAACCAGTTTTGTTTAGCTCGTCCCACTCTTTGTGTGCGTTCCTTGTTGTTTTGTTTTTTGACCTCCCCAAAGTCTGGAGCCTGAATAAGGAGCACCAGCCCCCAGCCCAGCAAAAAACAATGAAGTAAACACCATTATGCCTTTTGAGCAATAAGATTACAGCTGTGGATTCAAACTAGTATCAGTTTCATTAATTTTCTTCTGTGCCTCAGTAACTGGCACGACCCACATACATGTTCTGTCATGTAGTAGTTGTATTTCTGCAGTTCTTATTGAAGGCTGTAGGTCCCTGATTTACCAAGTCCATGTAGCTCAACAAGGTCTTCTGTTGCAGGGGTCACTTATACATAAGAATTCTTGACTTTATTTAACCCCAGAATAAAATAAACCGAAGTTCAATGAACGAGCCATATAGTTTTGAAGGCACACTTTACTTTTCTCATCAGTTAACCATTAAAGGTATCAACTTTGTAGCACGTTTGTGATTGAAAAAGTGCCTGTCCTGTTGTCTATTCTACTGGATAACATGGGACCATCATCTCTCTGCCACATGAACCATTACTTAGCAATCACTTAAATGTAGTGTTTCCAAAACGATGTTCAGCCAAAACATAAAGTTTTTATTGTTAAAGGTCCCATTAAAAAAAAATACCATAAAATGTTTCTCTCTATTCACGATAATGTCCTGGTAAGAGGATTTTGAGGTTATTGTGGCCTTTTTTGTGGTTTTGTACATCAACTTGGGGAAGGACAGTAGGGATTCCTCTGAGATCTCTTGAGTTTTTTGGGTTCCGCAAATGACTTTAGAGTTATAAATATTTCCATGTCTTAACTATTTTTGGATACTGAAACAAACCATAGTAAGAAACCAAATATGTTATATTAAAAAGGGAAATTGGTAAATATTGTATTCTTATAACATGAAATATGTGGGAATTGTGTATATCATCTCTTTCTCATCTGTCCCAGGTGTACGTGTACGACCCATACAATGATCATTACCAGACTGTTCCCATCAATGCTCACCAAGCTGTTTATATCAACCACGAATATGGTGGCCAAGGCTATGGTATGTACGCTGTTTAAAAAAAATATATATATTTGTTCTTTCTTTTTCTGTAAAAGTTTATCAAATAGGGATAGCAAGAGAGCAGGCCTGTGACCTCAGTGGGTCCTCCTTCCTGGAAGGCTCTCTATGAGATAATCTACCTGGACCCTACAATACAGTGGATATAAAAAGTCTTCACACAAATGTCAGGTTTCTGTGCTGTAAAAAAATTAGACAAAGATAAATCATTTTAGAACTTTTTCCACCTTTAATGTGACCTATAAACTGTACAACTCAATTGAAAAACAAACTGAAATCTTTTAGGTAAAGGAATAAAATCATTAGCTTATCACTGACTCTATGGAAATCATTAGCTTATCACTGATGAAAGCCATTTATGGTGATTCTCCTGGGCAGAGGAGACTTACTTACCTGGCATTTTTGTTCTGGCCTTCCCTTGGGGACATGTAAAGACTGTTTTTTGGGTGGGCACCATCCCAGAGGGCACAATATTAAGTAGTATCTGTTCTCAAGTGTCTCTCACATTTTTTTTATGAAGGTTGTCACTTATACAAGTAAAAAATGAATAAAAATACATATTACAAAAATAAAATAAAATAAAATACAAAATATAAATAAAAAAAATCTTTATTTAAGCTTTGAATAATCTTTATTCAAGTTTGGAATTATAGAATTTAATATGTTTACAATAATCTCCTTCCCTAATTATGAAAATAGTAGAAAAACTTTTTTTTTATCCTTTATGAGAAAAATTTACAACAAATAGCATTTTAACTTCTCAATATGTACTCTTGACCACGTTGGTCAAAAATGTTAAAATAGCCCCTTTTGAAAAACTGCACCTGAAAATAGGCAAGATGTTGTTAGAATATAAGAAAATAATACAACCACTAATTTATTACTTTTATATGCAATTATGCTGCTGTGGAATCTGCCATGTTTGTTTATAGTGATATACTTATCGAGATGGGAGATGACCTGGATACAATGGGAAAGTGGCATATACAATTGCCAGTGCATTCGTTAGGTCTAATAGAAACCTCATTAGTTTACAGAATAATTGTATAAAAATATAAAAGTTGTAATATTGTTATAAGACAGTAATGGGGCAGGACCGCATACAGTTACCTTAATAGATAATATTATTATAAGACAGTAATTAGGTAGGGGGTAGGACAGGATACAGTTACCTAAAGAGGTAATATTATTATAAGATAGTAATGGGGTATACAGGACCATATACAGTTATTATACGACAGTAATGGGGTAGGGTGCATACAGTTACCTAAATAGGTATTATCATTAAAAGACAGTAATGGGGTAGGGGGCAGGACAGGATACAGTTACCTAAATAGGTAATCACATATTATATATTGTCAAACTGCTAGACGTCACGCTTTGCGTTGTGCATTCGACTTAGGCGATGAGCGCCGAAGACGCTCATCGCCTGTGAGCCTCGCATATCTGAGCACGTTTTGCGGTCATCACAAAGGACACGCCAGGAGAGGCTCGCAATGAGCCCCGACGAGTACAAAAAGCTTAACATTGTGTGGCAAACAGCATTGCCATGTCTTCAAATTTTATTGCTCCGTCATTTTTGACAGGCAAGTCGCTAGTTATTTTTATAAGACAGTAATGTGGTCGGGGAGCAGCACCGCATACAGTTACCTAAATAGATACTGTAATCACATAGATAGTTGTCAGTGTTGGGAACGATGCTGGTCACGCTTTTGCGTCCCGAAGCGAGGCGAGCCGTTGACGCACGCATGACTTAGGCTGCAATAAGCTCATTAGCTGCGCTGCGAGCCTTGCAAAGCGAGGCATGCAGTTGGTTCAAACGTGTAACTCAAACTCAGAAAAAACGGCAAAATAATAAAAAAAAATAATAACACACTAACACACAGCACAGGAGGGAAGCCAGGAAGCCTGGGAGTGAGGTTGCAAACTAATTGGAACCATATTTTGCGTTTTTCGTCGAACGAAAATCGGCTAAGCGAGGAAAATAATGCAGGACGAAAAACATAAAAATTCTGAGACAGAATGACAACGCCAGGCTTGCAGAAATTAGAAAATACACAACGACGAGGACAGTAACACATTAACAACGTGGGACTTAGAAAATACACGACGGCGAAAACAGTAACACACTAACAACGCCAGGCACGCAGGACTTTGAAAAAAAAAACAATGCAGGTGCTCAGAGGAGCAAAAGCCTCACATTGTGTGGCAAACAGCATTGCCAGCCTTACAATTTTTTCCCGTCATTTTTGACGGACAATTTCCTAGTATTATTGTGTAGGGGGCAGGACCGCATACAGTTACCTAAATAATAATAATAAACATATTATCTATTATTATTATTATTATTATTATTATTATTATTATTATTAAGACAGTAATGGGGTTGGCAGTTGCGCTTTATCCATACTATTTCTTTAAAATGGCTTAAATGAATATTGAACTACAGTGTCCCTTAAAGTAACATGTCAGGGGGTCAGTTTGAGGCAGTTGGTCAATGTGCGGTCAAGCACAGGTATATTCTCAGATCACTGTCCTTTTTAGTGGGTTTTAGGATCGGATATCTCTTTGATATAATGGGATGTTTTTATTGCAGATCTTCTCTAATTATAATGGTGGAAAATAATTGCCACCAGTCCCTTGATGTGTATACTAACGAGCTTTGCTATTTCTAATTAGAGAGTTATTTAAATGCTTCTTTTTAATGAGATTCTTTGTAGAATGCTATTCAGTTATTAGGCTCACGCTGCCCTCTAGTGGATCAGTCCATTCCCTGCATGTACGGTAATATATGACGGTCAATGATCCATAATGCACCATTTAAAGTAGCCTGGCAATTTAACAGTTAAATGAATCCACTTACAGAGCTGGCGAATGGAGGGCCCCGGTTCAAAATACTTTGGGGGCCCCAGTGCAACCTATACAAAGTAGGTGCCTGCAGGAGGCAATAAAAAAAGCCAAACATACATGGTATCTACCGCTCTACCATAGGAAATTATGAGATCCCTTTATTTCCATAAATGATTTACTGTAGAGAAAAAGTGCTAGTACATTGTACAACCAGTTTTCATATTCTTTAAACTTAAATCAACTTCCTGTTGGGGTGATAGTGTCCCTTTAAGTAAAACAGTTGGTTTTAACCCTCAATCTGTTCTCCTCAGCACCCGGAGTGACCCATGTCATTGTGAGAGAGAACCCCTACCGCCACACGTATGGCGAGCACCTGGCCCTGGGCATGCTCGCTGGCGCAGCCACCGGCTCGGCTCTCAGCTCTCTCTTCTGGATGCCCTGCTGGTTTTAGGAACACCTTTGTAGTGAGGCCGTGCAGACCATCGCGACTCAGGGCTCCATGTTGAAGATTGAGGCGGTACATACATCTCGCCGGTAGTTTTGTGAATAATTTCTTTGTGTTATATAGATTAGCGCTTACTTGTATTACAAAAAGAACTAAAAAAATATCAACAACTTGTTTAACATCTTTGTAAACAAAAAAAAAAAGCAATGCTTCAGTGACATAAATATATATATATATAGGCAGAAGAATAGTGTAAAGGCTGAAGATCTAAGATAAACCTGCTTTCCATTTTTTTATTAAATCAGTAACAGTTTCTGTGATGTTATTGGATTTTTAAGGAAAGTTGACACCAATGTAAAGGTTATTTTATAACTACATTTTCCCATTTCTATTTTTCTAAATAAATAATGTTATTGATGGATCTGTAAAACTTCACAACATGCTTGGGAGGTGGAGATATATGAGATCAATTGCTCTGTTTGGGGAAACTTTATCATCATCTCAGCTGTTATTAGCTATTATTATTAGTTAGCGGTTATTCTTTCTACTTTATAAAGTTTGTTGATACTGATAAACAACAAATCACATATTATTATTATTATAGCTTATTTATAACGCGCCGACATATTCCGTAGCGCTATACATAAATTAAGTTCAGACAAAGATAAATACAGATTAACATTTAACAAAGGAAGGAGGAGCTAGGAATCCAATGTCCATGGTGAATTCCAAAAGTACTTAGGATAGAAACTCGCATACTTACAATCTAAGGGCATAGCATGATGGACAATTTGGTGTATTAAAGCATAAAATCTAACTTAGAATGCAGATATTGGTTCAAATTAAACATACTACAGAAAATGCCCACCTTCCTAAAGTAGCATGTCCAGAATGCAAGACAGTCAATGAAGGAACGTCATGCTAATGTACCTCTTAACTAGTAACACCAGACAAAACGAAAGTGAATTAAATTTAATATTTCTTAATGCATTAAAATAGCATATGGAAACATGAATGATTAAAAAAACTAAATGTAAAAATAAAAGCGTATGGTGTCCTTTAGAGACTCATAATAACGGGGGTCTATTTCATAAGATACAGACTGCTCCAAGTCATTGTCTCATGAGAAAACTTTGAAAAAAATGTGGTTAAGTCAATAACTTGGATTAGTACCGTGATGATAAGGGTTACATGGGTTAATATTATATACACAGTAGTACTTAAATTCATAAACATTCCTAATACCAAATTCCCTAGCAAAAAGATGTTAAACGGGAGGAGTAGGTCATGTATTGTATTACCCATCACCCCAACCCTCCAGTAACTTACTATTCTCTATCAGTCCTAAAATCCCCCTGTCTCTAACATTACACTACTCTGAGCGCATGAAGTCACCACTTGCCATACGTGCGACACAATGGCCTTACGCCCGTTTCGCAATATAGCTTTCGATGACCTTACATTTTATTTGTTTTTTAAATTGTTTGTGTTTTCATGTGCACATTATGCAAAATTGAGGTTTTCTCTTGTTCTCTCTAGTTTACTAAATAGGTTTTGTCTTTAATTCCTTGACTGTTGGATAACCTCTCCAGTTTTATGTTATCCCATTGGGCACAAATACCAAGATACGACATCTCCATATGACCCACACTTTTTTCCCAGGAGGGGGGCAGGTGAAACACTTAAAAAAAATTTTTTTTTTTTGGATTAGTCAGCAGAGAAAACCTATCCAGGGTTACAGAAAATATTTTATGGAAATTGTAATAAAATGCATTGTCATAAATTAAATGACAAAGAAATTCCTGTATGTGTTTTTCTTCTTAAACTCCACCACCAACTAAACACTCTCATCTCATCAACTTCCCCCACCCATCACTTCTAACCTCAGGAATTATTGTTCCTGGTGTAGCGAAGCTACAGTTCATTTAGGGAACCATGAATGCCAACTGTGACATACTGAAGCAGAGCATGATCCCCTCCCTTCGGAGACTGGGCCACAGGGCAGTATTCCAACATGATAACGAGCCCAAGCACACCTCCAGGACGACCACTGCCTTGCTATATAAGCTAAAGGTGATGGACTGGCCAAGCATGTCTCCAGACCTAAACCCTATTGAGCATCAGTGGGGCAAACTCAAATGGAAGGTGGGGGAGTGCAAGGTCTCTAACATCCATCAGCTCCGTGATGTCATCATGGAGCAGTGGAAGAGGACTCCAGTGGCAACCCGTGAATCTCGGGTGAACTCCATGCCCATGAGGGGTAAGGCAGTGTTTGAAAATAATGGTGGCCACACAAAATATTGACACTTTGGGCCCAATTTGGACATTTCCACTTAGGGGTGTACTCACTTTTGTTGCCAATGATTTAGACATTAATGGCTGTGTGTTGAGTTATTTTGAGGGTACAGCAAGTTTACACTGTTATACAGGCCGTACACTTACTACTTTACATTGTAGCAGAAATGTGGGGGTGTACTCACTTTTGTGAGATACTGTATTTACTTCACCAAATGCAATCCCTTTTGTTCTTCACTTTTCATTTTTTTGTTTGCGTATGTGTAGATAGATAGAGTTAGGAAATACTCTACCAATTACTGTAAGAACTGGTATAAATGGCACAGTAGCTAAAACTATTCATGTGCTGGTGCCAGAGCTGCAATGGTGGTGCCATATACTGTGAATGTTACGTTTATGACTTCAAATGCAGCTCTTGTATGTTTAGTCTGAGCCTTTTTGTCCATCATAATGGTTTCAGTGTTGCTAGTTGCAGTAATAAAACAAGCTCAGTCATTCACATACCCCAGCCCCCGCCAACATTTCAAATGGCATACGAGAGACATTTTTAAAGTAATGCACTATTATGTACCATTTGAAAAGTAGGCAAATAGGAATATTTGGACAGCTAAGAGGGATGAAGAAAGGGACTGTCTCTCCAAAATGTGGACAGTGTGTATTGGGGCCACACAGCAAAGACATTTGGATGCCTTCCGAGCCTTGAGCAAGAATAAGAAGTGATCGCTCTGTGTCTTGTTGCAAGCTTGGAATTGTAATATGTTCATTATCTATGCTCTCCATGGATGGCAAATATTTCTGTGCGTAAATGCAGTGCAGCGGGAGAGGGGATAGAGGTCACCGCTGGGTTTCTTTCATTAATGGATGGTGGCTGAACAGATAAGAGCTCTGAGAATGTCCTCTCTACCGCAGTGTGTGGGCTATTAGTTACACTACTGTGCGTCTGAGTATTATTACGAGGAAGATCCACCCCCCTGCAGAGATGGTAAGGATGGTGTTATTCAGAGCAGAGCGATGGATCATCTTGCACATTTCTATGGAGAAACCCCGGGGCTACACCTGAGAGATCCCTATCTGACAACTGATTTTATGATAACATGCCAAAACTTCCACCCCTCTTGTTTTATTTTACAGACGAACATATAGGCACATGTACTGCTTCCTTTATATAATAATAATAATAAGTATTTTCTCACTTGTAATGTATTGGAATGTCTGGGATAAGAGAATGGTCTTCACTCTCTTTTTTGAAAACATCAAAATGTAGGGGCCCCTCTGAGCGTGGTAGAGAGTACCAGAGTCTGCCCCTCCGAGCGTGGTAGAGAGTACCAGAGTCTGCCCCTCCAAGCGTGGTAGAGAGTACCAGAGTCTGCCCCTCCAAGCGTGGTAGAGAGTACCAGAGTCTTCCCCTCCGAGCGTGGTAAAGAGTACCAGAGTCTGCCCCTCCGTGCGTGGTAGAGAGTACCAGAGTCTTCCCCTCCGAGCGTGGTAGAGAGTACCAGAGTCTTCCCCTCCGAGCGTGGTAGAGAGTACCAGAGTCTGCCCCTCCGAGCGTGGTAGAGAGTACCAGAGTCTGCCCCTCCGAGCGTGGTAGAGAGTACCAGAGTCTGCCCCTCCGAGCGTGGTAGAGAGTACCAGAGTCTGCCCCTCCGAGCGTGGTAGAGAGTACCAGAGTCTGCCCCTCGGAGCGTGGTAGAGAGTACCAGAGTCTGCCCCTACAAGCGTGGTAGAGAGTTCCAGAGTCTGCCCCTCCGAGCGTGGTAGAGAGTACCAGAGTCTGCCCCTCCGAGCGTGGTAGAGATTACCAGAGTCTGCCCCTCCGAGCGTGGTAGAGAGTACCAGAGTCTGCCCCTCCGAGCGTGGTAGAGATTACCAGAGTCTGCCCCTCCGAGCGTGGTAGAGAGTACCAGAGTCTGCCCCTCCGAGCGTGGTAGAGATTACCAGAGTCTGCCCCTCCGAGCGTGGTAGAGAGTACCAGAGTCTGCCCCTCCGAGCGTGGTAGAGATTACCAGAGTCTGCCCCTCCGAGCGTGGTAGAGAGTACCAGAGTCTGCCCCTCCGAGCGTGGTAGAGAGTACCAGAGTCTGCCCCTCCGAGCGTGGTAGAGAGTACCAGAGTCTGCCCCTCCGCGCGTGGTAGAGAGTACCAGAGTCTGCCCCTCCGAGCGTGGTAGATAGTACCAGAGTCTGCCCCTCCGAGCGTGGTAGAGAGTACCAGAGTCTTGGTGCTGCAGACACGAAAGCTCAGGACACAGAGGTTTGAGGAGATACTGGGGATGGTTAATAGATTTTCAGCTGTAGATCTCAAAGCACAAGTTGGAACATAAGGAATGAGGAGCTTCTTCAGGTAGATGAAGCCATAGAGCTGTGTATGTGAGAGGCCAAGCTTGAAATAAATGCTGTATCTCACAGAGAGCCAGCGTTATGTGACAGGAACGAGTTTGGTTCGGTAATCACCTCGCAGCAGGGTTCTGTAACAGCTATAAGCCATGTAGCTTGTTATTTGGCATTTCTAGATGAAGGTAACAAGTGCCTTATCCTTGCTCACTTCTTCAGACTTGATCACAGCTGACACTTGATGATTTAGTGTTAGAGCACAATTTATAACAAGCCACGTTTGAGAGTCACCAAGCTGAAGATCCCTTCCATGGAATCTGCCATCATTTGTCTGGATCCCACCACAATAACATCTGTCTTTTCTGGGTTCAGCCTCAGCCAGCTCCTACTCACCCAGTCTTGGAGTTTTTCAAGATATCTATTAGGAGGGAAAGTTGGATGTTCTGCATCTGGGTAGAAGGACAGATAAAGAGTGTGACATCAGCATATTAGTGGTAGTTGAGGCCATGTCTTCTGATCTCTTCAGTGGTAGCATGTGTACAGCAAACAGCATTGGAGATAAAATAGAGCGTTCTGGAACTCCACAGAACAGATTCCTGGGTTTAGACTAATATGAACCTGAAGAAACCCTCTGCAACCTGCCAGTGAGAAAAGAATGAAACCATCTGAGGACAGGGCCACTTAATCCACAGTAGTTCGTCGGCAGCTCGTGATCTGCAATGTCAAATGCTGCAGGAAGGTTAAAGGACCACTGAAGTCCCATAGACGTCTCTCCTTAACCTGAAAGGGAATATCAACATTATTACATGAAAAGTAAAACAAAATAAAAAAATAAAGCATACTTACCTTCTCAGAGGCTGATCTGATCCTCCTCAGCTCCTCTGCATGTCTTAATGAGAGGGGTGTGAGTGCAGCACAGCCTGTCAGCTCTGTACCGTGCGGATAATTGGACTCAATGGGCAAAATTTTGATTGACAGCTAGGGGGGCGGGCTTAACAGTGATGTCACGTGGGATGTCGCCAATAAGCCCACCCCTGAGCTGTCAATCAATTCAGCACAGGCATGGAACCAGCTACTGCCTACACTGACCCCGCCTCCCTCCCTCCTCTAAACATGGCCGCCTGTGAGGATCTCCACTAGCATGTGCTCTGCATGTGTGGGGGTGGGGATGGGGTTATATCTGTCTGTCTATCTATTCATCTGTCTACCTATCCCATCTATTAATTCTGTCTACCTATACCCGTTGCATCTACCCATCCCATTGTATCTACCAATCACATCTACCCATTCCATCTACCTATTTACTGATTTTATTTATTTATCTCATCTACTAATGCCATTTACCCATCTACCCGTTGTATCTACCCATCCCACCTAACCATTGTATCTACTATCCCACCTACTCACTGTGTCTACCCATCATATATACCCATCACATCTACCTTTCATCCATCTCACCTACCCATTCTTTCTACCTATCTACCAATGTTATTTACCAATTGCATCTACACATCTACTACCTAATCTAATCTACCTAATCTACCCATTGTATCCCGTGACCATAGCGCTTTCCCTAAAGCACCGCGCAGGATTGAAACTCGCAGACTTACAATCTAAAGAAGGATCTCACTCTTCTATGGGACACACCCCCCACAACCTGATTGGTTGACATAAAGATAAATGACCAAACCCCCCTGCCTTTTATCTACATAATATATCATCTCATATCTCTGGCAAAAATGTACGGATTTCAAAAATTCAAAAAGTATTTCAACATGATTTTAGGAGAACTTCATTGTGGTGTGCTGAATTAAGTGGCCCTTTAAGGAAAATTAAAATAGAATCATACCCGCTATCATAAGATCAATAAACCATAAAGAAGAACTGTTTATGTGTCCAAGACACAGCAGGTGGGGATCAGCTGCCTAATTATGTGCCGCATGTGTTCCGTGTATAAATCCGAAGAGTCCACATTCACACGCCGTGGCTCTTGACCCTCATAAGCTATGAGTCTTGAAAAAAGGCTACTTTGTGAAATCCTGGGCAAGCTCATTCAATTGTGATGAGGACAATATTATACTAGTCTGTAGACAGGTAGGTTTGCATAACCCTTCCACAATCTGGGATAAATGTGTTTTCTGCCCCACGATTTCTCTGGAAAAAAATCTCCTTCCTTACAGATAATGTTAGCGTGACATTTTTGAGATGGTCCGTCATACAATTAACAATAATTATTGTCTACACTTCCTCTTAACTCACTGGCAAGATAAAGGTGGATCAAACACATTGGGTGTTTATTCAATTTATTTTACATGGGAAAACATCTGTGATGTATAAGACTGCACTTTTACATGCAACAAAATGTTCACCAACAAGAATCAGAATTAAAATATGTCACCACTAGGGGTCACTGCACACATTGAACACAACCGCGTACAGAATTTATATACATTTTTATTTTAAAAATAAATTTTTACCAACTTCAAGAACAACATCACAATAATAATAAAATATTAGGGTTAATAACTAGCTTTTAACCAAAAAGAGTTACACACAATATAAGCATCCCTTGAAGCAAGCAAATTCACAATTTGGAGGGTGCAAATACTGCTTTAATGGTTTAGTAAAGTGCAACACAGACTTTAAGTTACAAAGAGACAAAATGGTTTAAAGCAATGTGATCCAGCCCATTCGGTCACAGATAAGTACCCTGCAATAAATAATGCTTTAACGAGCCATTTCTATAATCAATGCTGATATCATCAGTAAAGACTCACTCTTCTCTGCAGCGTTCTTTTACATTCTGTTCTACAAAACAGGCTTTGGTGAATTCACACAAATAAAGTCCCACATTTTCTATCATGTATTTAAAAGATCACATTTAATCTTAAAATTTTGTTGCTGTTATTTTTGTTTGAAAATGTTGTTATCTATAGCGTAGAAAACGGTAGCACGACTTCTCAGAGCGCTCCAAATGCGTGAGGACAATTGCGCGCACGCACAGAAGCACGCCCGTCATTTGCGCGATTCTGACATTTTCGCACAGGACCCAACGCAGTTAAGGTGGGCTTAGGGATGTTAGCTGTTAGGGTTAGGGTAGGGGTGTAAGGGTTAGGATAGCGGTGTAAGGGTTAGAGTAGGGCTTAGGATACTGTGCCCACCTACCTAGTCTTTGTATATATCTGCTATAGGATGGATTAACATGTACTTTACCAGTATGTGGAGTGCTCTTCAGCATAGAGGGGGTTAATGCACCCTCTATGGTCTGTACAGAACTGGTCCCTATGGCACAGATGTAGGTGATCCACATCCTGCTCTGCAGCAGAGGATTAAAGCCCACTGTGAGTCTGATTGTGTATAATTGTACGCTCTACGCAATGCAGTATCTGTCAGTCTGTCTATGAGCACAGGGACCAGGTCATATCTAGCAGAACATGAAGAGGATGGAGAAACAGCATAGAGGATCTTCCCGTTTAAGCCAATAGATAGCACTGGCGCCCTTTCGCCGGGGCGCCCATTCTTTGAGTACTCAACAATTGCGCTCTAAGGTCGGCGCTTTCTTATCGGAGCGCATTAGGAAGTTGCGCTGAAGTCGGCGTGCCGTAGAAAACATATGATAAAATTTAACAGGTGTGTGTTTTCGCATTGGCAATCTATTGGATGTTCACATGTTTGTGATTAATTGCTTTTTGAATATATAACTACAGAATAAATCCTAGAAAAGCGATTAAATGACAACTAGAGTGACTCACCTGCAAAGGAGGAACGTAGTGCTTGATCAGAGCTGCAAATAGAGTCACAGGGAATTAAAATAAAACATTATAAAAATAAGTAATTTTTTTTAGAAATACGGTATATTCAATTCTCATCATTTTACATACTGCTTACGGACTATGCTTTTAAAAAAACGTGTCCTTTGATAATCTTTATATTTTGGTAAAAATACATTTGTATATATTTAAAAGTAAAATAAAAACTCTATATTCATAGTGTCCTTTTAATTCCAAATGTCTGTTATTGCCTCGGTCTACATTATCATCTGATAACACCATGGCTAGATAAAACAAAGGAATATTAATGTAATAGGTTATTCTAGCCTGCCCATTCTATCTAGCTATAATGTTTTGGCTTAATGAATCCTCAGGACAGCCTTTTAACTTTATAACTATAAAGTATGAGGATTATATTGTATTTACACATCTCCACTACTTTGGATAATTAATGATACATGAACTGAGCATGTGGTACCTCAAAAAACAGATACTCAAAAATAATTAAGTGTATAAAGTAGAGCAAGAAAGAGAGGCAGATGGGGGGAGACCTAGCAGGGGAGATGGTGAGGGGCAGACATTGTTCAATGACTATTTCAGTCAATGAGAATCTTTAAAAGTCCCTATGTAAGATGTCAGTGGTTGGATGTAGCTGTTCATAGTAAAACATGAGTGGGGCCTTGTGTATCATTTCAAGCCTGCACTGGAGTATCAGCTCTCATCATTTCCTATATTAGTCTGTCATAATTAACTGATACTATCACATATAATAGTTTCTGGGGTGTGTAACGCTCCAGGGCGGGCGCATGCCCAATATGTAAACTATTGTACGGAATTAACGCATTCCCACTGCGCTCCAATGCAGGTCATTAGCTGCGAATGCGCAGATCGCGGCATTAGCCGCACATGCACCCTGCACTCCAATGTGCGGCATTAGTCAGGCTTGCGCAGTGCGCGTCAATGCGTTGCACTAGCCGTGCTGGGGAGGGGACCACGAGGGGAGAGAGGAACAGGGGAGGGAGAGAGGAGGGAAAAGAGACAAAGGGGAGGGAGAGGGGGAAAGAGAAGAGGGAGAGGGAGGGAGGAGGGGAAAGAGACACAGGAGGGAAGAGAGGGGAAAGGAAAGAGACACAGGTGAGGGAGGAAGGAGGGAAAGAAAGATACACAGTGGAGGGAAGAGGGGAAATAGACAAGGGAGAGGGGAAAAGAGAGAAATGGGAGGGAGAGGAGGAAAAAGAGAAATGGGAGGGAGAGGGGGAAAGAGACAAATGGGAAGGAGAGGGGAAAAGAGACAAATGGGAGAGAGAGGGGGGAAGAGAAGAGGGAGAGGGAGGGAGAGGGAGGGAGGAGGGGAAAGAGACACAGGAGGGAAGAGAGGGGAAAGGAAAGAGACACAGGTGAGGGAGGAAGGAGGGAGGGAAAGAAAGATACACAGTGGAGGGAAGAGGGGAAATAGACAAGGGAGAGGGGAAAAGAGAGAAATGGGAGGGAGAGGGGGAAAGAGACAAATGGGAAGGAGAGGGGAAAAGAGACAAATGGGAGAGAGAGGGGGAAAGAGACAAATAGGAGAGAGAGGGGGGGAAAGAGACAAATGGGAGAGAGAGGGGGAAAGAGACAAATGGGAGAGAGAGGGGGAAGAGACAAATGGGAGAGAGAGGGGGAAAGAGACAAATGGGAGAGAGAGGGGGAAAGAGACAAATGGGAGAGAGAGAGGGGAAAGAGACAAATGGGAGAGAGAGAGAGGGGAAAAGAGACAATTGGGAGAGAGAGGGGGAAAGAGACAAATGGGAGAGAGGGGGGAAGAGACAAATGGGAGAGAGAGGGGGAAAGAGACAAATGGGAGAGAGAGAGGGGAAAATAGACAAATGGGAGAGAGAGGGGGTAAGAGACAAATGGGAAAGAGAGGGGGAAAGAGACAAATGGGAGAGAGAGGGGGAAAGAGACAAATGGGAGAGGGGGGAAAGAGACAAATGGGACAGAGAGGGGGGAAGAGACAAATGGGAGAGAGAGGGGAAAGAGAGAAATGGGAGGGAGAGGGGGAAAGACACAGGGGAGGGAGGAGGGGAAAGTGACACAGGGGAGGGAGAGGGGAAAGAGACACAGGGGAGGGAGAGGGGAAAGAGACACAGGGGAGGGAAAGGGGAGAAAGAGACACAGTAGGTGGAGGAGGGTGGAAAGGGACAGAGCGGAGGGAGAAGGGTGGAAAGGGACACAGTGGAGGAAGGAGGGTGGAAAGGGACACAGCGGAGGGAGGAGGGTGGAAAGGGACACAGCGGAGGGTGGAAAGGGACACAGCAGAGGGAGGAGGGTGGAAAGGGACACAGCGGAGGGAGGAGGGGGGAAAGGGACATAGGGAAAGGAGAGAGAGGGAAAGAGACACAGGGGAGGGAGGAGGGGGAAAGAGACAAGGGAGAGGGTGAAAGAGACAAAGGGGAGGGAGAGGGGGGAAGGCACAGGGGAGGGAGAGAGGAAGGGAAAGAGACAGGGGAGGGAGAGAGGAAGGGAAAGAGACAGGGGAAGGAGCAGGGGAAAGAGACACAGCGGAGGGAGCAGGGGGAAGAGACAAAGGAAGGAGAAGAGGGGAGGAAGACAGAGGTGGGAAGGAGGAGGGAAAAGACACACAGTGGAGGGAGGAGGGGGAAAGACACACAGGGAAGGGAGGGGCGGGGGGAAGAGAAACCAGAGAGAGAAGAGGGGAAAGAGACACAGGGGATGGGGAAAGAGACACAGGGGATGGGGAAAGAGACACAGGGGATAGGGAAAGAGACACAGTGGAGGGGGAAAAGAGACACGGGAGAAGAGACACAGGGGGGAAAGAGGCACAGGGGAAGGAAGAGGGGAGGAGAGATACAGGGAGGGAAGAGAGGGGAATAGACAAGGGAGAGCGGGGAGAAGACAAAAGGGAGGGAGAGGGAGGAAGGAGGGGAAAGAGACACAGGGGACGGAGGAAGGAGGAGAAAGAGACACAGGGGAGGGAGGAAGGATGAGAAAGAAACACAGAGGAGGGAAGGAGGAGGGGAAAGAGACACAGAGGAGGGAAAGAGACACAGAGGGGGGAAAGAGACAAGGTAGAGGGGCAAAGGCACAGGGGAGGGAACAGGGGTAAAAAAGACATAGGAGGGGGAGAGGGGAGAAAGACACAGGGGAGGGAGAAGGGGAAAGAGACACAGGGGAGGGAGAAGGGGAAAGAGAAACTGGAGGGAGAAAAGGGGGGGAGGCACAGGGAATGGGGAAAGAGACACAGGATGGGGGAAGAGACAGTGGAGGGGGGAAAGAGACACAGGAGAAGGAGGAGTGTGTTAAAGAGAGACACAGGGGCGGGAGAGGTGGAGGAAAGAGACAGGGGGGGTAAGGTCCGCAGTGATCTAGTTTTGTTGCTTATTGCAAGTCTCTCCCCTGGTGTAGTTTGTGTCCTATGAGCAGATTTGGCGCTTCTTGTGGGTGGCGCGGTGAAGGTGTTTGTGGTTGTTTGCGCTAGTGTGGTGTTAATTGGATTTTGTCTTGTGTCTATTTAAAAAAAAAAATTATTAATATACTTTACCTCTTTGTAATTAATATATGCAGCAAGGCATGTGCTGAAGAGCTAACAGTCTGTTTTGATGTTCCTGCAAAATACAATGTAGATTTGTAGTGTTGCTGAGCTGAGGTGTAAGTGTCAGCAATGTGTGCAGTGTGCAGTGTAAATAGGCTGCGTGCGCGAGGGGAAGCCGTTAGTGTAGCTGTGTACTTCCGCATTCTGTAAGTTAGTGTTGTAAAATGGCGTCTAATGTATATGTGGTTTCACAGCCATTTTTTCTCTCGCTAAGGGGATTTTCGAGTGTCTCAACTTTGTCAATTTGACTGTGTTGTTGGTTTAACCTGTGTTGCAGAGGTCCTGGGTGTCCCCCCTTGCTGTGGGTAAGATTTTTATTTTATTGTTGTGTGTATTTTATGTTTCCCAATGTTTGCCACTGTGCGCGGGTTGTCCGTTAAGGTCGTATTTTGTTGGCCGTAATGGATTTTTCCTAAGTCCCGCGGCTCGTATTTTTTTATGTAAGTCCGTAGTAAGTCATTGCGTGTTTGGCTTTTTTTTTTTTTTTTTCAAAGTCCCGCTTGTGTGGTCGTTTGTAACCGGTTGTGAGGCGCCGTCGTAGGGATGAGCGCCTATGGCGGTCATCTCCACCAGCGCAAGGAACGCCTTTGGTGCTCCTTGCCAGCAACTGCGGCCCAAGCGTTAGCAACAACCCGCATGCTGACAACTATATATGTGATACATACAGAATCTCACGAAAAGTGAGTACACCCCTCACATAACAGTGTATAACAGTGTAAATTTGCTGTCCCCTCAAAATAACTCAACACACAGCCATTAATGTCTAAAACGTTGGCAACAAAAGTGGAAATGTCCAAATTGGGCCCAAAGTGTCAATATTTTGTGGGGCTACCATTATTTTCCAGCACTGCCTTACCCCATCATGGGCATGGAGTTCACCGGAGCTTCACAGGTTGCCACTGGAGTCCTCTTCCACTCCTCCATGATGACATCACAGAGCTGGTGGATGTTAGAGGCTGTACACTTACTACTTTACATTGTAGCTGAGTGTCATTTCTTAAGTATTATCACATGAAAAGATATAATAAAATATGTACAAAAATGTGAGCGTGTACTCACTTTTGTCAGATACTGTGTGTGTGTGTGTGTATATATATATATATATATATATATATTACACACACATATATACACACACACACTAGTAATTTGCCGTCATAAATTATGGTATTATAGAATGTTACCTTGAATTGTCTGTGCTCTCTCTCTCTCTCTGTGCAATCTCTCTCTCGCGGTCTGTGTGTGCTGCCAGCTCTGTACCCCTCCCTCTCTGTGCGCTCCCTCGCCGTTTATGTGCACTCCCTCTGCCTGTGTGTGCGGTCGGCTCTGTACCTCTCTCTCTCTCTCTGTATCCCTGCCTGTCTCTCTCTCTGTCTCTCTCTATCTGTGCGCTCGCTCTATGCATCCTCTCTGTCTGCGCTTTCTCTTTCTCTGTGCGCTGTCTGTGTTCTCTGTCTTCGTGCACTCTCGCTATGTACTCCTCTCTCTCTCTGTGTCTCTCTCCATACCTCTCTTTTCCCTCCCTTTCACTTTGTTGTCAGTCTCTCTGTGCAGCGTCTCTCTCTCTCTGTACCTCTCTTTTCCCTCCCTCTCTCTCACGCTGCTGTCTGTCTCTCTGTGCTGTGTCTCGCTCTGTGTCGCTCTCTTCCATCCCTCTCTCTCACTTTGCTGTCAGTCTTTCTGTACCTTTCTCATTGTGCTGTCTCTCTGTGCAGCATCGCTCTCGCTGTACCTCTCTTTTCCCTCCCTCTCTCTCACGTTGCTGTCTGTGTCTCTGTGCTGTGTCTCTTTGTGCCTCTCTCTTCCCTCCCTCTCTCGTTTTGCAGTCTGTCTCTCTGTGCAGTGTCTCTCTATGTACCTCTCTCTCTCCCTCTCTCTCTCCCTCATTTTGCGGTCTGTGTCTCTGTGCTGTGTCTTGCTCTCACTTACTTTGCTGTCTGTCTCTGTACTGTGTCTCACTCTCTATACCTCACTCCCTCTCACACTCACTTTGCTGTCTGTCTCTCTGTGCTGTCTGTGTCTATCTGCTTTAGGTCCCACCCCGATGACATCATGAACACGCCCTTCGCTGACATCAGCGTCACACACAATGAACACTATTATAGTGAATAAATACAAAGTCCAGTTATATTATTATGACCACCATCTACTTTTGAGTTCAGCAGCGAATAGCCAATGAAGTACGGCACGTACATATCAGGTGACATGTAGGCAAAAATGTCAACCATCGATGTCATGGGTAAAACATTCAATTTATCCGACTGAAAAGAGGATGGCATTGGCTTTCAGCCCAAGGGTTGCAGTATTATTGAAACAGCGCAGTTTTTGAACTTTTCCCCTGCTGCTGTGGTTAAAATGTTATGTGACTGGACAAATGGCACCATTGCAATAAACGCTGGGGAAATTACGGAGCACCACAAACCAGCTGCCATGGTGTGTGCGGGCCAACTGACACGTCACAGTTGAGCAACTCACTGTCTAAATGAACAAGGTGGCTACCAAATGTGTCTCTAAAATGACAGTACAGCGAACCCTGCTGAGTATGGGGCTTGAAAGCAAATGGCTGGTTACTGAACCCATGCCGACAAAAATTCTTCATCAGAAACGGCTTCAATTTGCACGACAGTACTGAAATTGGAACTTTTCTGATTAGCAAAGTGTTGCCTTCTCTGATGAGTTAAGTTTTCTGCTCCATCGACTGGACGGACGTTGGCGAGTCAGGTGCGATACCTCCAAAAACACACACTCTGCAACCAATGTTGGAAGAACACAAGCTGGTGTTCTGGGGAATATTTTCTTGGCATTGTCTGGGTCCAATCATGTCTCTTGAAGGCACTCTCAACCGATTAAGTTATCTATCCATCCTTGCAGATCAAGTACACTCATAATGTTGATTGTCTTCCCTGGAACAGATGGCATCCTCCAGCAAGACAATGCAACATGTCATATGGCCAGGATTGTCCAGGAGTGTTTGGAGGAGCACGATGAAGACTTTCATAGCATACAAAATCCCCGAACTTGAACCCCATTGATTACCTGTGGGACCACCTTGATTGCCATGTTCGCCATATGGATCATACACCAAGTACTCTTCAGCAGCTGTCAGATGTACTGCATGGCTTCCAGTATCTTATTGACTTACTTCCACACCGTCTACCTGCTGCACACAGCAGTTATTCCGGATATTAGCTGGTGGCCATAATAATAGGACAACTGTGTGTGTGTTTAATATATATATCCTTTCAAAAGGTTGGCTTGCTCACTTTCAAAGCTCTAAACAATCATGGCTCCAGCTACCTGAAAGCACTTTTTGACCTCCACTCTCTCCCCCCCCCCCCCCCCCCCCCCCCCCCCCCCCGTGCTCTTGGTGAGTCATGGATAAATGCACCAAGAGTTAATTTGGCATCATTTAGTGCAAGAGCTCTCCAGTTCTGTGGAACTCTCTCCAGAACAGTTTGAGCGTCCTCATCATTGGACAATTAAAAGCTCAAGTTCTACCAATTCACCCAAATTCATTGGATAACAAGATGTCTAGGAAAATCAGGCTTGTAACCATCAAGAATCCCACTCTGACCACAAAGCACTATGGGATACTAGTGGAACCCTGTGAATTCTGGGGGAAAAGACTAGACAACATGGTTGAGTTCCTACCAGGGGAGGACTTGTTGCTAAGGAGGGGGAGCTAGTTACTTGCAATAAGTTCTAAAAACTAAGACTATGTTCTTTTGCTGGGAGCACTCTTGGAAAGCTGTTCTATTTATTATCATTTTTGGGGTGGGATGGGGTACAAATCACATTGTAGTGGAATGGTATTTTTTTATGATCTGATATTGTTTTTTTTATATTCACCATATGTAGAAGGAGTGGAGCAATCCCTACATTTCTTAGTATATATTATGGCTGACTATCTCCAAACCTTGAGGGCTGGTATCAAATTCAATAAAATATAAATCAATGGTCTGGCCTGGCTCCATCTTTTGAGAACTGGAGTTGGAAAAAAGTCAGATGTATATAGTGTCATTGATACAAACAAAGAACCCAATTGGATATTTGCAAATGTGTTCCAAATGCTGTCATCTAATCAGAATGATCAGCATCAGCTGTGTCTTTAAGCCTACAACATGGTGAAAAAAAAGAAAGAAGCCAGCCATCCTGCTGTGCTGTATTCAGGTCTGAATATTACAGAGAGACTAATGGACTTATGGTAATATCATATCAGTATATACACCCTATTGAATAACACAGGATTGGTGAGATTATCCAACACTTCTACCTTTAGTAAGGCTTAGCCAACTCCAGTCCTTAAGGCCTTGATCCAGTCTAGATTTTTTTTTAATTCAATAATTTTTATTAAGGATAGACATGAACTTAATAACAGCATTTTGTTTCAGGTTACAATGCAAATAAGTCTTGCTTAATAAACAGTGTAGACAAAAAAGTTCCTGGTAAGTACTATCAGGGGTAACATAATATTAGGAAGAGGAACTATATATCCTAGCTATCCTTTTTTTTTTTTTTCATGATTTCATAAAAAAAAAAAGAGAACATATTAATTATTATTGTATTACATCTGAGTTTCCCTACACCCAGCGCAGAACAACTACTTCTTTCTTTCAACCCAGAAGGGTTAGTCGGGAGTCATCAACCGAATACAGTAGGTCTGTTGGGTAAGCACAAATATAACACAAATAAACTATATACATATTAACCAGAAAAATACAATACAGTAAAAACATGTTACCAAGAGAAAAAATACACCAGAGAACAAGAGAATAAACCAAAAAAGGTGATTTTGTCGCTTTGACCTTTTTCAATTGTGCATTAAGTTATATTATGCTCAGTACAAATTTTTCACAAATTCTTCATACCTTGGGATCCAAGATCTCTGGGTTACACCAAAAGCCAGGCAGTCTCCGTCTCCTGCTTCATACCCGTTGGGATATCAGATTGACTTATGGGAATTTTATGTGATTAATATGCAATCAGGAGAAACTAGCCAGGGTTCCCAAGTCTTAAGTAAAAGAGGGAATGTACCTTGAAGGATGTGATTCAATCTTTCATTAATCCTTTAAAATGTAGTGCCGGGGGGATTTCCAATTCCTAGCAATAATGTTTTTAGTTGCTAACATGATCAGTTGAAGTAGTTTGTTTTGAGAAAGGTATTCATAACGCCAAACTAAACCTAAAAGGCGAACATCAATTGAAGAATTATGTGTGGCGTTAAATAGTCTAGAAGCTAGTTGAATAGACTTAGTCCATAACTCTTGAACAATTGGGCAAGTCCACCATGAGTGTAGAAAATTACCCTCTGCTCGTCACCCTCTAAAGCAAGCCGTATTCCCAGATTTTGTGATTTTATGGATCTTTAATGGAGCGAAGTATGCTCTATGTAAACATTTTATGGAGGTTTCTAGGAGGCTATAGGTCATGGAGCATGCGTCCATTCATTTGTTGGGGTCCCACGCTTGGCCCAGGTCTTCCTCCCACTTAAGCATGAAAGAAGGTTTTTGTTCCCTATCTGGTGTGTTTATAATTCCATAAAGAGACCCCAGGATCCCTTGGACAAAGGAAGGTTTAGGCAGATTACCGAAAGCCAGCATGATCTAGGGGGCCATGTATTTTAACCACGGTGGTCACCCAATTTCAGAATCTGAGAGAATTAAATGATTCTTTTGCGGGGATGTTAAATTCTCTCTGTATCTGGATTGCAGGTATTAAAGAGTTATTCCTGAACCAGGAGGTTAGTCTATCTAGCTTGGAACCAGTCCACCAATGGTGTGATGTGTCAGAGCAGATCAGTTGAAGGCTGTTATTGGAGAAGATTGATGTGAGGGGTGAATTGGGGTGGGCCAGCTAGCCCTGGAGATTAGCCCCCATCCAGATTTTTATAGTGAAAGTGGTTAACGGTTTAGAGAAATTAGAACTTTGGGAGGACAGATGTGGAGACCAAATTATTGTATCCCAGGTAAAAGGGTGCATTTATACATTTTCCATTAACATCCAGATTGGCTGATGTTTTATAGAGTGGGCCAATGGTATGAATGCCAGTTGAGCTGCTCTATAATAGTGCAAAAGATTAAGGCATGAGAGCACCCCCTCAGATCTACACCTACTCCTAGCTATTCTGAGAGGTCTGTTCCTCCAGATGAAACAAAATATACATTTTTAGAATTTATTAAGTTCCTCATTGGTAAGGCTCTGAATAGGTATAGAACGAGATGGAGAACATTCATTTTGATCGAGGCAATGCGACAGGTCCAAAAGATGTTTAGCTTCGACCAAGCCTCCATTTCCGCTGTTAAGCTTTTAATTAAAGGGGGGAAATTAGCCTTGTAAAGTTCCGGGAGTATTCTGGTAATATTAACACCTAGATATTTTATAAATGTTTTGGGCAAAATAAAGCTATTTAAATTTTCCAGTATGTTTTGAGGTAAGCCTATGTCTAAAGCCTTGGTTTTATCAAGGTTGAGCCTAAGGATCTGTTAATGTATTTATGAGGTCATCTGAGAATAGCAATCACTTAAAGTGGCGATGACCAATTCTGAGACCTTTAATTGCTATGTTAGTGCATATAGCTTGAGCTAAAGGCTTAATAGTTAGCACAAAAAGCAAGGGGAAAAGGGACATCAATGTCTAATGCCTTTTAAGTTGGAGATACTCTTTTTTTTGCGAGCCAGGTAATTTCAGATTGGCTAATTTTTAAGCAGATTTATAAAGCAACCCCTAAATACAAACCTTTTTAGAACTGCATACAGAAAATGTCACTCAATGGTTTCAGTCCAGATTTTCAAGCTAAAGATGTTAAAAATAAATTAAATTATAAAATTAAAATAGCTGACTTGCACGTATCTTCCAGAAAAATAAGAATGCAAAAACAGAAGGTTATTTCCAGGGCTGTGAATGTGAAATCCTTCAGGAGCGTAGTACCAGAGGATGGCAAGTCCAAAGTAACAAGGCCATGGGCAGGGGCTAGCAGAAATCCAACAAGATCAGTAACAATCTGGGTCAGCAACAATAGATCAGTCCATTAGGGAACAGGAATGGATCAGGAACTGTAGCAAAACAGTACAGGATCAACCAGAAGTACTCCCAGTCACAGGAACCAACAACAGGCACTGAGAGGAGGCCAGAGCAGAAATCATTAGTCACAAATGAGATGTGATTAGCTTGTAGAACACTGTGGTGTTAACCAACAATCAGGAGAAACAGCATAAAAACCTAGGAGAGGTATTTCTGACTGATCTGTCTCTAGAACACATAGCGGAAGCTGCTGTCATACTCATGCTAAGCCATGCAATCTTCCAATGAGATCAGCTTGGATGGGTGAAGGCAATGAAAACAATTGATCATCACAGAGGCTTCCATGTCTATGTTGCAGTGAGGACCAAGTAATGGCAAATTGGATCTGAGTGTAAGGTATGAGGGAGGCCATGCAGAATACCGGATTTATCTTTATAGTAAGTGGTAGAGTCAAGCAAAAAACTACTGGGCTGAGTCCGGTTTTTAATAGGAAAAGGGACTGATATATTCTGGACCCAACTTCGATAAGAGCTGTCAAAGCTAAAGATTTTGTGTAGAAAGCCAAACTAATTTCCTTCTTGTAGAACAGGGAATTCCTTTAAACTATGGTCAGCATAATGATTATAATCAATGGAGTCTTCATTGAGCATAAGTTGAGTAGAAGACCATACTCGATGAGTGCCTTCTGCTCTTAGGTCAGCTACATGATTCCTGTAGGTGAGTTGCATCCCAAAGCTGGAAAACGTGGCATAGTATTTATAGAATCATATTGTTGGTTATTATGAGCAAAGTTAACCAATGGTAGGAGATCAACTCTGTCATTCTGTTCTGCAAAACAGAAACTTCTGATATATTGTTCCAGTTCTTGATTGGTTCTCTCAGCGAGTCAAATGGTTCGTGGATTGTAACCTGTAGAAAATTTTAGCTGTAAACCAAGTCTCTGCATACCTGCAGAAATTGGAGATAAACTGGACTCATCAGTCTAAAAGGCTTTCTGGAGAGAACTCTGTGTAGTCTGTAGATTCCTGAAGAAACAGATCCACCACATCAGCAGCAAAAGGTAGTTTATGAAAAGGCATGAAATGGGCTGGTTGGGAGAACCAATCTACTATTACCTATATTAAAGTAATTCCTCTGGATGGAAGGAGGTCAGTAATAAAGTCCATAGTGATGTGATTCCATGGATGAGATTGAACATCCAACTGTTGGAGCAACCCGAAGAGACTTTAAGGTCTTGGATCTGTCACAGTGGTTACAAGCGGATACAAAGTTCTTAACATCGGTAGAAACTTTAGGCTACCAAAAATAACGGCATAGAAGATCCACATTTTTATAGAACTCCATTTGCGAGTTACGGGGTTGAACGCCAGTGATTTTGATGCAATTTAATAGTACAATTGGAACGTAGCGTTTATGGGCTTGACAGATTAAAAGGATTTGCATGCTTGCAAGTCGATACAAAAGCACATTGGACACTAACAATTTTTTTTATTAATCTATATAATAGACTATTTTTCCCAGATGGAGAAGCTCTTTATAGTCAGCACAAACCAGACCTGAAGCTGACTGCGGCTCAGACCATGAGCTTCTTATTGCAAAGTTTAGAATTAAACTGAAGAAAAGAGAGAGAATCATCAGATCAAGTAGATATGAAATAAATAATAGACCTTGTGAATATGCAGTGGAGGTGAATAATAGATTTAAGAGAAAAGACTTGAACTTTGGACCAAAATTTGCAACACTATTCAGTAAACAGCAACATACATTATCCCCAAAAGAAGGAAAACATACTGACTATCTAATGAGGCTTTGAAAGTAGCCCAGGAAAGAAGGAAAGCGAAAGGTAGCGGACACAGGTCAAAATCTGTACTGATGAGGGTGAAAGAAGAGAGTGAAAAAGTTGGCCTGCTACTCAATGTTAAGAAGATAAAGATCATGGCAAAGTGCAATCTCAGTTCCTGGCAAACAGATGGGGAAGAAGTGGAGGCAGTGGCACAATATTTTTTACTTTAGATGGTGACTGGAGCAATGAAATTAAAAGACGTTTGCTTCTGGGGAGGAAAGTTATAGCAAACTTGGACAAGCTAGTAAAAAGTAAAGAGATTACATTGTCAAGAATGGTCCACATAAAGAAGTCTGAGCACTGTAGAATTGATGCCTTTGAATTGTAACGTTGGCGGAAACTGATTAGAGTTCCTTGGACTGCAAGAAGATCCAATACATCAGTATTACAGGAAATCAAGACGAACTGTTCAATGGAAGGTTTGATCATGAGGCAGAGGCTCAAATATTATGGTCATATTATGGTCAGAAGACAGGATTCCCTAGAGGACTGGGAAAGATTGAAGGCACTCGAAGAAGGGGGAGGCAGAGAACATGATCTTGATGGGGTTCAGAGGGGCAGTGGCTGACAGATGTGGCTGGTGTGCTGCAATCCATAAGGTCCCAGAGATTCAGATACAATTGGAAACTAAACAAATATCTATATTTAAGTAATTTAGCATTTCAATCTCGTACGATGAGAGTAAAATCATTTCTTGGTGCTATATCCATTCTTGTAGAATTGGACAAAGTCAGCCTCTTCAGCATCGTTGCTTGATTATAAGGCCTACTATGTTTCTTCTGCAGGATCCACAACCACAGTAGAAGATTGTCTGAAGTGAAATATCCCGTTCCGGTTAAAAAAATACTCCGCTAATCCATTAGCAAGCTTCAGAATTACCTAGGCCAAAAAAAGGAGAACCAAGATAATGTATGACAAGCAATCAAATCCACTTATCACCATTCCAGAATGAGCTAAATGTTTGAGAGGAAGCACGAAAAAGAGCCTGCCATGGGTAGGCAGAGATCAACATAAAGAGATTCATCAAAATGACAGCCCAGCAGCCTCTGACTGTCCCTATGCACTGGAAGAAGTCTGAAAGTGGACTCAAAGCCTGCATTCACTACTAAAGCTCCCACAACAGCCCTCCATACCCACTGCACTGCAGAATTAAATGTAGCAGAGGAAATTGTGGTCATCTCCTCATCTAAAGTGTCATTAACGCACAACCCCTTTGGAAAATACAAATTATAAATAAGAGGATAGTAGCCAGCTTCTTCTTTAAGGGGCCAGCACAAGGGGGGAACCACAAGGTCAGGAATCAGAGGGGATGAATAGGGGCCTGACATATGCCCAAAAGCTATCTCCTTCCTCAATTTAGCTTTAACCACCTCAGGAAAATTTAATGCTAAAGGTAATTTTTTTTTAATCAGTCCCCTTTTACCCAAGCTGCAGGGATGGCAAAATCATCCTGAAAACCAAACCACAGCAGTGACGTCAAAGCTACAGCTACACCCGCAGTCTCAGGCTGCCCACCATGCCAGGAGCCTGCCAGATGCACTAGTGCCAGTGACTTTGGCAGTGACCACCGAACTGGAGGCCGATTGGCGGAGCATACTGACCACTTTTACTGGCCATCATTGGACAGAAAGACAGACCCTCTTAGCGGCAGACAGGCCTTTGGCTCTACCAGGTCCTACTTGAAAGGGCTTAGGATTGGTGCGTAAAGAGTAATGATATTCAGCCACATTTCAAGTATGGAAACAAATCTGAACATAGATCCTGGATATTTTTCCTTTATAACACTAGCCAGGGATAACAAAGATTTGTTCCACAGTTCTCTTGATCTTCAAATTTATTAGGATCTCCAGTGCTAGAAATGGAGAATCTGAAAAGTAGGCAACATGGAAAAGAATTCTATGAATTCCCTATCCCAAATCCTCTCTTTGATTTCAATGGGTAAACCTACTGTGGAGCACAAATAAGATGTCTGCTAAGCTTTGTCCGCCACCTTAATTATTACCCCCCTAGAAGGGCCACTCCCTGTCCTTCTCTGCACCAGCATGGGCATATCATCCTGCAATGGTGATCTTAATACAGTAATAACAATTCCACTTTCTGCAGTCACTACTAGCTCTCAACCCTGCAGAAAAAACCAAAGCACCTACATGTGACACCACACTGGTAGCCATAGAAAGCTTCCTAGCAGACATCTCAATGTTAGCTACAAGTTATTTCATGTTCCCCTTAGTAAGGACTGAAGAGAAGCAGCTAACCCCCTTGTGCCACCTCCATCAACCCCAACAACCACAGAAGGGGAATCATCAGTTGCCGTGGCTCGGCTACTAAGCTCTGTGGAGGCAGATATCCGTCTATTTGTCTCAAGGTAAGTAAAGGGGGCCTAGAGGATGGGCTCTGTACTTCAAGTTTGGGCCTCTCAATCACCTGCCACTTGAAGGCATATCTAAGGTATCTGGATTAATACATTCCTGCACTCCTTAGGCAATTAGCAGCTTATTTGTATGCAGCAAATCTGATAAAACATTTTATATTTTTTAATATCTACAAATTCTTCTAATTATTGTTTTGTCGCCTCCAGGGGGTGTATAAACAGGCATATGACCCCCCACCAATCAGCATGCAGCATAAGGGGAGCAATATAAACCCACTATTTAACTGATGTTGCTACAGTGATACACTACATTTCCCAGGCTGCTTTGCACCATAAACAGGAACCCAGAGTTAATTTAAAAATGTTTCAGCTAACCTGATTGGCCAAAACAAATCATTTTACATTTGAGTCTAATTTAGCCTGGGTTTTTGAGAGTGTTAACCCTAATTTACAGTTGTCAGAAATTACAAGAGATTTTGCTGACAATGTAAGTGTTTAAATGTGTATTCTGGGATTTTTTTTCTGCAAAAAAAATATGTTTCCATACACAACTAATTTTCCTCTATCAGATGCATTCATAATCCAGCAAACTTAGATATGCCTTTAAAGAGGTCCAACAGCCCCTCCATTACAAAGGGGCTAACCACATAGGAGGGGCAAAGAAAGGAAATCAACAAATAATATTGTTCCTCATACTTGCAAGAGTGGGATGACTTGGCTATTGATCACAAGGGGAGGAGCACAATTATAGCATTATATACATTCTCCACACTCCACCTCAGGGAACTACCCAGTCTCTCCTACTCCAAAGGAATATTGAACTAAAAAATGTAGACGCATCAGATCTGTGAAATATATGACTTTTAACCTGTGACAGCATAGGATATGCAAAATGAATATTAACACAATTGGAAGACAGTGCTATAAACATCGGCAGGAGAACGGAGGGAGAAGAATTTCACAAGTGACAAACTATAAACTATACACACTTCAGGGTGTTCAATGTTTTTTTCCTGGACAGCAACTTATGAATTAGCATAGTATATATGTAGCCCTATATGGGAATAATTTAGAGGCATTTGATGGGTTATGATCTGCAATTAACTGCTAAGCTGAGGCAGGGGACTATGTAATATAAGCAAAACAGTTTTTTTTTGTTTTGTTTTTTCATAGATTTGAATCCCTGATACTATACGATAATTGCCATATTTTGCTACATAATTAGCAAATATAAATGGAGTTGAATATATTAAGATATAGTGTAATATACTATTATTGGATTTATCTCTGGTAATATCTCAATACTCAATATAATGGGAGGCGGAGCTAGCAACTGAAGAGAGCAGCAGTAAAACAGCTCAGCTCCTACAAAGGATTTAAAATCTTGAAAAATCCTCAAAACACCACAAAATCTGCTCTAAATTATATTATTTATAGGTGCCTACACCTTCTGGGCATTTGCATAGAAAACCAGGACCCAGGCTCTCATCTTGGAGACTGTTTCCCAGATTAGAAGGCATACTGCCTTGGGAGAACACAACCTGTAATGGTGGATAACACCAGAATTTATTTCTCAGCGCTACATGACTGCCTGAGCACTGAGACAGAGAAAACATCTCAACAAGCAGGAGGGGTCCTTATCTCCATTATTTATAATTACTTAATGGACCTAAGCACACCGCCCTAACTCCACCATCAACATTCTTGGGAGTCGAACTCGCCATTGATATAACTGATGCACAGTGGAATAAGACACATAAGCATGCCAAAAGCTCCTCACTAAATATTATACTTAGGGAAAATGCACACAAGACCATTTTTTAGGTGGTACTTAACACCAGCTATGATGCAGCTCTCTAACCCGTCAGTGGATGGTAACTGTTTTAGGGGAAGTCCCACTCTTGGCACCCTTAAACATGTTCTCTGGGACTGCCCTAAGATCGCCCACATTTGGTTGGAGACCTATGATATTTTGGAAAGACTATGGGGGCACAGGATCACCCAGAAGAAGCTCTCTTAGGCCTCCCCATAGGGGATCTCAGTAAAGAGGCTCAACTCTTATCACACCAAGTGTTTTTAGCAGTGAGGATTACGTTAGCCAAAACATGGAAATCATCAGTACGAGCATATAGTGCAGTTTTGATTAAACTTAAATGTATGTATAACATGAGCATTATCGCAGCCAACTTGGACCAATCATATAGGAAATGGGCCTCATGTTGGGATACTTGGATTCTTAAGATTGGGTAGTAAATACATAGAGTAGGATAATAGTTTAGGATGCCCCCCTTTAAGAACAAACATAACTCTGAACTCCTTCTCCTTTTGCCCCTCTCTTACCCTCTTTCTTCTTCTTCTTTATTCTCTGTTCGCTCGTATAAGCCTTTACGGTTGTACTTTAACACATACATATGCGTGTAATATGCTTTCAGTTTAACTTATAACCTTTTAAACCTAACTTTGACATTTTTGTTATTTCGGCTTTATGTATGTGTTGTCATTTATTAAGTGTTCTTGTTATGTTACTAATGTTTTATTTTTTAAAGACTTGTGTTATGGAATTAACCTTATATTCTTAATAAAAAATATATTTTAAAAAAAACAAGCAGGAGGTGTTCTGATATTTTGATCCTTGACCATCCGGGAGACCGATCCAAGGGCTAGGAGGTGAGTAAACACCTTAGTAAAACAGTTGGACCCCTCCTAGACCCACAGTACCTTGCTATGACAACTAGTCCATATAGAACTCTGCTAATATTCAATGCTTGGGCTGTGAAAACAAACAGATATTTTACAAGTGTGATGTAATTGTATTCTTTCATCTCTGCTGGGTGATAAAAACAACAGAAGGCTGATTCTACGGTCATCTATTGATACATAAAATAACAATTCTTGAAAAAACACACCGACATAGGAGTAAGGAAAAGAGGTGAAGACCCAGGGGAGGCCACAACCCCTAGAAATGAGCACACAGCCATGCAGGAGCCATAACTGCCAGGAGGAAAGGCCACTCAATACACCAAGGTGGCTGGCATAAAGGTGGGTGTGTAGCTACCTTTTACAACTGCAGCTCAATTCAAGAGTTAACACCTCAAAAGCAACTTACTCCTTCCCCGTTGCATGCCTGGGACAGAACAGCACCAAAAGAGGGCAGGAAAAGACCAAACAGGAAGTATTGCCCAGGAACTTATTAACCCCCCAAGCCCAACAGCTAAATAGTATAAAGGTCCAAGAAGGGGGTGCAGCGATTCCAGACCCCAAAAAGGACAGGTTCATGAAGGCCATTGAGAGGCTCTTAAACTATTGTATGCTAGCGAATTGCTCGTCAAAAAATAACGGGCATGAAATCATAAGCCAGGGAATGTTGTTTTATCCATTTTTTACCGTGAGGACATTCTGCGCTGATTGCAAGGCTTGCGCTGATCTGAAGGAAGTGCCTTGAAGTGTTACCTTAGTGTTTACCTGCTTGTGTGATTATATATATATATATATATATATATATATATATATATATATATATATATATAAACACACTTACACTCAAAAAGACTTTGAAGGCAGATATATTGCAGTTCATGGTATTATTAATGATAGCTCGGTATCACTTATCAATGTCTACGCACCAAATTCAGACCAGGCCACTTTCTTTCGCAGAATCTTGAATCTAGTTTCCAATTGGCACCATTCTATTTGGGTTGTGAGAGGAGATATAAATTAAATTCTAGGCCCACTTGGAGTATAGAGCCCAGATCTATCTCTATCACAACTTCCCACCGCAACTAAAGTTTTTAAATCAATCCTGAACCAAAATTGCTTATTTGACACATGGAGGGGGATGAATCCGACAGGGAGGGACTTTACCTTCTAGACATAAATCCCAATCACACATCGACTATATATTGTTACAACAACAAATTACCTCTAATTTGACTTGCTGCCCAGGCAACTGGAAAATGTGAAATAGAACGTCAAGTTCTATGGGACCAAAATGTTCTCCTGAATGAAATACTATGGCTAAGCATCCATCAGGGTATTAATTTAAAATCTCTTCGGATCTGTCTGAATCACTTCATCATACTATGGAAGCAAATCAACAAGACGACTCCTCTGCTACAAAATGGCTCATGGCTACCTCATACAGATTTATCAATCAATAAGAATACCCAATAAGCCTGGTTGATTGGCAGTCAAATAGCAATTGTTGCTAGCAATTGGCTGCTAGAGGCATAATTGCAAAACATTGGGGGGGGAGTTCCAGCCTTTGAGGTTCTACGGAAGATTGAGTTTATTCGCTCTAAAAAAAAAAAATAACATTAAAATAATACACACTTATTAAAGGGAAAAAAGGGAAAATAAGGAGGGAGAAGAAGAAGAGGGGAGAAAAGTCAAGAAAAAAGATACATCAGAGAAAAGACTGCATAAGTTAAAAAAAGAAGGGGGGAAGGAACGAGGGAGAGAAGGATAGGGAGATAGGGGGAAAAAAGGAAGAGGTAACCCCCTTTTTCCCCCCTCTCTATTCTCCTATTGACATTTCCAGTTAAAAACACAAAATGTCAAAGGGTAGCACAAGAGATAGAGATTTAAAAAAAAGCAATGAGCTCAAAGCCAAACTTCTTTTCCCCAAAAGAAAGGGGGGGGGGGGGGGGGGGTGAAATTCTTATGATTCTAATATACAAAGCACTGTTATCATGGATACATCTAATCCATTACTGGATAATAGTACTTCACATATTAAAGAAACTACTGTTTCTTCTAACAGTGTAGAACAAGATGTATTAACTCTCTGGTATGAAAGCACTATTAACCGATGCACATTAAGGGGGGAACTATTTATAATAGAACACAAAAAACACAGATGTATTAGATTCTATAACCAAAACAAACTAGAAAGTAGATTTGAGTCTATATGGACAGATAATCAAATTATGAAACATCAAATAAAATCCTTAGAAGAGGAGGTGCAAGTGCTTTGCTCAAGAAGGGGTTTCAATGATACCAAACTGACTTGCCAAAAACAACTCTATTGTGAAATTTTACCCCTATCCTTTTTTTTATTCCCCCTCTCTAGTCAGGTATGTGGGTAAATCAACACTTTTCCTAAAATCCCTTAATTTACTTACAACACTGTGAAAATGTCATATACATTATATATATATATATATATATATATATATATATATATATATATATATATATAACAGTTTGCCCCCTAGAGGATGGTACCAGGTAAAGCAGTGTAAAGAGTTATTGACAGGAGTGACGAAGTTAACTCCTGAAGAACTCCTAATTGGTGCAGGTGCAAGTTTCACTTTAAAGCCTGGAAAGCAGACATGTAAGGGGGTGGCTGATTAGGCTCTGGCCTAAGTTGTGTGCTGCTGCTGCTAGCAGCCAGAGCAAGCCACAAGAGAGGAGCTTGCTGGCTGGTCCTGTGTGGATCTGCATACTGGACTTTAAAAGCAAAACCTGAATGAGAAAATCTTGTTTTACTGTTGCTGCCAGTTTTGAAGTGTGTGCTGTTGTGAAGTCGCTGAACTAACAGAGAGATTAAAAAAAGGAACTACACAGTCAGGAGGTGAAGCTAAAAAGGCACCAAGTAAGTGAATTACAGGCAGAGTAGCCTAAAAAAGAGACAAGGTCTATGCCAGTGATTCATTCGCGGTTAGTTATTGAAAGACGAGGAAAAGACTTCTAATAAAACAGAGA
>CM050164.1:463433537-463463537 GCA_027410445.1 Discoglossus pictus
GTGCGCAGCTTCCTAATCCGGATCTGTGTGTAAATAAAAACCAAAGAACCTCTAAATAAAAACTACGTAAAATATTAACAAACTCTAACCGTATTGGGAAGGACGTGGTATATAACTACAGATGGATATAAAAGGGTTTATACATCTTTATTTGAAGTTTATTCTCAAGCAACCGGCACCGGCATCAATTCTTCATTTTAAAAAACTTCCGCTAAACCGACAGTTTGAGACTGCAAAAAATAAAAATAAATAAAAATAAAAAAATGACTAACTTTTTTTCTAATGGTTTTTTCTGTGCCTAAATGGCCCAGATTAGGTGCGAATGCCTTTTTTAAAAGGTATTTTGAGTTGGTTTTTTTTAGGGTCATATGACCCTTAAATTCGGGGGCTCCCGATTAACCGGCAACTACACTTATCTGGCAATAGGGAGTCCCCATTGGTGATGGATAACGGGGAGTTTAATATATATATAATATAGCTGTACGTGGGTAGGATTCCTAGCTTGTGTATAATCCAACCCTAGTCTTGCTCAAAGCGGTTTCATACAGTGGGCATATGCTTAAGGGAAGTCATGTTTAATATGTTTATGGATTGCAAGAGCGTAGCCTTTGTGGGCACATTTGCATGTCCCTGCTCAGGTTCCCAGAATGCAGTGTAATAACTGTATTTCTCGGAATTCTGGGCATGAAACAAGTTTTTAACTTGTTTTCGACATTCAAATGTGAACCCAAAAGTACTATAATATATATATATATATATATATATATATATATATATATATATCATAAAAGGTGCCGATTACATAATAATATTACAAAATGAAGGTGAATAGGGCTGAATATACAGAATTTTTTTCAGGAGATGCTAAAACACAGATGGAAAGGAAAGTTTACCCTTTTCAAATGCCCACATTAGTATACGGATTTACTGATAATTTTTTTTTATTATTAATCTACTTTAATCATAATACGAACGTTTAAAAACGGGGTTCTTATTGGTCTTTTTTCAGACCAACTTCGATAGTACAAGTTTATCTCATATATAGAGGGTCTCCCCTTTAAATGAATTGCTTCTGATTTCTCCTAAACTTCTAGTTTATAGGTTTCACAAAGTTGGTCTCTCTAGATCAGGCGCTCCTATAAATATATTCTATAGAAATTGATCATAAGACTGAAGTTGGTCTGAAAAAAAAGTGACGTATTTTACTTAAAGTTTTAAAGGAGATTTTTTTTAAATTGGTTTCAACAATAAATCAGTATACTAATGTGAGTACTTGATACAAACTTGAAACAGGTGCACTTTTCTTTCCTTTTGGCATGCCCTGACTCAGTACATCGGACAAAAATAATAAAAGCAAAATGTATGTTTGCTCCCTAAGTAAATTTAAATAAGATTGTCAAAATTAATTAAATAGTCTATACAGAAAATACACCTAGGTTTCAGTGAATATAACACTTGGATTCTGACTACATAGGATATATAGTTAGGGCTAAGTAAATATAATCACTGAGCAATTACATTTATTAACATCTAGTACCAATAGAAACACTGTGTACACGAGCTGCTGGGGTGGAGCTTTGTATGGACTATTTGGAAGGTTTCAGTGAGTAACGCCTGTTAATAAAATGATGTTTAGATCAGCAACACACACTTAGGAACTTTTTTGTAATAATAAAAACAGAAAAAATCTTCCAAAGTTTGTTACTTGACTAGTGCGACTAGGAAGAGAAATTAAATGAATTGCCAAAAACAACACACAAAAGGATACTGTCTTCTCTGCTTTTGTCCTGTGAGCTTTCCATTCCAGGTAAGGCAGCTGCGACGCGTCGGAAGAGCTACAGGAGACAAAAAGTGTATACTTAGTTATATTGAGAAACGTATCTGCAGTTATGTTCTTTTCTTTTTTTATGTAGTTTTGCACGGATTTGAACAGTCGGTCACATGTAGGATCACCCTGGTCAGATTGCTCCGGACCTGCAGCCTTCACATAAGCACTGGACGGACACAGCAGGGTCTCAGACAGGGCCGCTGCATTACTATATGATCACCTTAGCATCACTTCCAACCACTAGAGGGAGCTGGTGTCCAGTTTTTGGTGCATTCTGGGCTAGAGGGAAGTCGTTAAATGGAGGAATGTGAAAGAACTATAATTATTATATTTATTTATAAACTACTTATTTCCCTAGAGTCAAAATTCTTGGCTAGTTATGGAGTAAACTCAGGTCCTGAAGGCACCATAAAAAAGTTCCCCCCAAATACGTATATTATAGTCTTTCCACTGCAATAATAATTATGCCTTTGCTATGAATAATGAGCAAGGGCCACTGTACATTAGAGAAGAATGCAGCAAACGAACATCATCAGCAGCTGTGCTACCCACAAGGCTAGTGCCTGGAAGCGGCCATGACCGTAATTACCTCCTGTTCAAGTTATGCATTCTGGATATGTGCAGGAGGAGGAGATGTCAAATGGGAAGAGATTATATGAATGTACCAATGACTAATAAAAATGAATAGAACACACCCTTGTAGAGCGCTACAGAATATGTTGGCGGGTTACAAATAAATAATAATAATAATAATAATAATACTGGAAAAGGTTGTTTTTTTTTTTAAGTAAGAGAGCTCAATCACAGAATGGACTAACCTTAAAAGATTACTTCTACTGCCATGATAACCCACTCAGAGCAACCTCTTCTCTATCCCACCTGTGCCCGACACAGGGAGAAATATCCTGCAGTATATCAGTCTGGTCCCACTCACTAGAGTGGTCCAGCCCCGAAATACCAGGCAATTCTACCCTGAACAAAAGAAACAGCAAACCCCACGTTTTGCCCTTCATTTTCCTAAGGTTAGTTCATTCTCTGATTGAGCACCTCTGACTATTAAAACCAAATAGGACTTTAACTACTTATGTTTAGAGGCAGGGTGATAAAAGCAATGTATGATCCTCAAGCCTTTATGCATTTACACACATAATGCTAGGGTTCAAGTTGGTATTGGGGCTTGTTAAGCCTTCCAGCTAGGAGGTATCACCCTACCACTAATCAAACAGTATGTAGTTACAGTCCTTTGTTATTTTAATAGCGGCATTTTTTTTAATGCTAAAATACATTTTCCAAGTTTGCTTTTAATCCACCATATATCTTAAGCAAGAATCTGCTAATCTTCACATATTGTCACTGTAATGAGTTTCACAATATAACCAGCATGGACACAAGAAGGGAAAGTAATCAAATGAAGAACTGCAGTGTAAACAGAATATCGCAGGTCTGCAGACTATTACACCCCCACGCCCTCTTTGCTCACCTGTTTTACATTGTATCCGGCTTTTGCACTGGTTTCAATAAACATTACATTCAGCTCTTTGGCTTTCCTTTCTCCTTCCTCGATGGACACTTGCCTACAGGAGAACAAGCAGCACAAGTATTAATAATCTATTAATCGGACCACTTATAGAGTTGCATTAGAGGAAATATTGAGAATTAAAAAAAATGCTTCACTTATTCTTCAAAAACTTAATCCACAAAGGAGGTTACAGTTATGGTATAATCGTAAAGTACCAATATATATGAATATTTACTAAAAAGTTATTTAAAATGTAATTTTTGTAAAAGAAAAAACAGCTTTTGATTTACTACATTTTGGTTGTCATTCAGCAGTAGAGATCGTTGTTATCAGTACCCAATCACCATATTATTTAAAAGGGACATGGAAATATCCCCGGTTTGGAATATTAAAATAAAACTACCTAAGTGTATGTTTGCATCTAAACATCATTTTATTACCAAAAGGCTTAAAATCTCTATTTTTACTCACCAAAACCTTCTTAACAGTCCCAACAAATATCTGCCCCCTGTAACTCATGCACAGCGTCTCTGTAGTACTAGACGTACTGGCCAATCAAAGAATGTCACCCAGAAGAATTTTAAAACATACTGTTGAAAAACTGTCTGATTGGCTAGCACATCTAGTACCAATAGAAACACCATGTGTATGAGTTGCTGGGGCAGTGCTTTGTTGGGACTATTTGGAAGGTTTCAGTGAGTAAACGCATAAAACTTTAAAATGTGTTAATGAAGTGAAGTTTTATGTATAACACTTATGTAGTTTATTTTAAAACTAAAAACAGGAAGACTTCCATATCCATTTAATTAACAGCTTCCTTTTGTATATGGCTCCTGGCTGGATTACAGCATCCCATGTCTGCTCCTTATAGATTCCCTTTAAGTTATGTGCAGGATGTAACGCTCTACTGTAATAATTGCTGGTGTAAAACCTTCATATCATTTAAGTACTTTCCCTGCAACACGGACCCCCCAGCCGCCCTTACCAAGCAATGCATGGAAATGAATGGGAAATTATTCAGGAGGCGCATCCAGAAACCTCGGACTAAACCCATCAAATCCATTTAAATAAAGAACCTTTACTGTGAACATCTGTCCCACCAATTACACTCCACGTATTGTGTCTCTGTAATTACCTTCTAATTAAATCAATGACATCTCAGAGAAAACCAAGAAAAATACTCTCTCCGTGTGAGGTTTAAAGGGCCTCTGTCACCATAAGGAAGTCAATTTCATTTTGAAGAGCAGTAAGAACCGGCTATACATTGTACTAACAGGTCTATATAGCAAATCATTCCTGAAATATTTAGTATTGATATTGCGGTTCCTGTATGCAAACGTGCGGCTCAGTGCGCTCCTCCATTTTCTAACTGAAGAAAGTTGCTCCTTACCTTTTATCAGCAAGATCTGTTTTATTTCCAACTAGCATTATTATGACATCACTCCCCCTTTCCGTTCTGACATCATCGATCCATTTTGTGGTTTGCTGGAATGAGTTTACATCTAACATAGAACAGGAGAGAAAATGGGTCAGTGCAAAGATTGACCTGTTAACGTGATGTAGCTGTGAAAGGCAGCCTCCTAGTCAGAGCTTCAGGGCCTATAAATAACACAATGCCAAACTTTGTGTGCCTGGGACTGTAATGCACATATTGTGCTGGGATTAAACACACAGCACTTACACAAAACCCCAGATCCTGGGAGCAGAATAAAGATTTGCCGATAAAGTAAAGCTGAACCCATGGATACCCCTCTGCACCATCAGGGAGAGAAGTTAAAATGAAGCAAAAAAGGTGTAAAAACCTTTAATCTGATCCTAAATAATTGTTTTTGTTTAAATGCTAATTTTTATTTACCTTCAGTTACGCAGACTTAGTACAAAGTGCTTTAAAGCTGTTATTTATTCACATTATATATATATATATATATATATATATATATATATATATATAATTATACACACACAAACATTTAATAAATAAAAGTATATGCCCTGTACCACTGCACCGTCTGATAGACCTATAGAAGAAAGCTGATGCACAACAGGAGAATAGATAGAAATCCATAAACATAACACTTAGCCTCTGGCATTACTGTGAATCTGAGAGGGATATTTAGCACTCTCAGTCCTGGAGGATCCCACGCCATACTCCCACATAGATAAATACACTGCTAGGTCCTGTAGGGATATGGAGACCCAGGAGCAGGATGAATTAGAATTGATCACGAGCAAAATACTTTAGTTAAAGGGATATGTGCGGTTCCTAGGTGTTACGAGGGATATAATATCTCTGTGTATCTACAGTGGATATAAAAAGTCTACACACCCCTGTTAAAATGTCAGGTTTCTATGCTGTAAAAAAATGAGACAAAGATAAATCATTTCAGAACTTTTTCCACCTTGAATGTGACCTATAAACTGTACAACTCAATTGAAAAATAAACTGAAATCTTTTAGGTAGAGGGAAGAAAAAATATAAAAATATGGTTGCATAAGTATGCACACCCTTAAACTAATACTTTGTTGAAGCACCTTGTGATTTTATTACAGCACTCAGTCTTTTTGGGTATGAGTCTATCAGCATGGCACATTTTGACTTGGTAAGATTTGCCCACTCTTCTTTGGAAAAACACTCCAAATCTGTCAGATTGCGAGGGCATCTCCTGTGCACAGCCCTCTTCAGATCACCCCACAGATTTTCAATCGGATTCAGGTCTGGGCTCTGGCTGGGCCATTCCAAAACTTTAATCTTCTTCTGGTGAAGCCATTCCTTTGTTGATTTGGATGTATGCTTTGGGTCGTTGTCATGCTGAAAGATGAAGTTCCTCTTCATGTTCAGCTTTCTAGCAGGAGCCTGAAGGTTTTGTGCCAATATTGACTGGTATTTGGAACTGTTCATAATTCCCTCTATCTTAACTAAGGCCCCAGTTCCAGCTGAAGAAAAACAGCCCCAACGCATGATGCTGCCACCACCATGCTTCACTGTGGGTATGGTGTTCTTTTGGTGATGTGCAGTATTGTTTTTGCGCCAAACATATCTTTTGGAATTATGGCCAAAAAGTTCAACCTTGGTTTCATCAGACCATAACACCTTTTCCCACATGCTTTTGGGAGACTTCACATGTGTTTTTGCAAAATGTAGCCTAGCTTGGATGTTTTTCTTCGTAAGAAAAGGCTTTCGTCTTGCCACTCTGTACCACACAGCCAGTACTTGCCAGATATTCCTGCAGCTCCTTTAATGTTGCTGTAGGCCTCTTGGTAGCCTCCCAGACGAGTTTTCTTCTCGTCTTTTCATCACTTTTGGAGGGAGCTCCAGTTCTTGGTAATGTCACTGTTGTGCCATATTTTCTCCACTTGATGATGACTGTCTTCACTGTGTTCCATGGTATATCTAATGCCTTGGAAATTCTTTTGTACCCTTCTCCTGACTGATACCTTTTAACAATGAGATCCCTCTGATGCTTTGGAAGCTCTCTGTGGACCATGGCTTTTGCTGTGGGATGAGACTAAGAAAATTTCAGGAAATACCAACTAGAGCAGCTGAACTTTATTTGGGGTTAATCAGAGGCACTTTAAATGATGGCAGGTGTATGCTGACTCCTATTTAACACAATTTGGAATGTGATTGCTTAATTCTGAACACAGCTACATCCCCAGTTATAAGAGGGTGTGCAGACTTATGCAACCACATTAATTTTCTTCTTTTTTTTTTTCTTCCCTCTACCTAAAAGATTTCAGTTTGTTTTTCAATTGAGTTGTACAGTTTATAGGTCACATTAAAGGTGGAAAAAGTTTGAAATGACTTATCTTGGTCTAATTTTTTTACAGCACAGAAACCTGACATTTTAACAGGGGTGTGTAGACTTTTTATATCCACGGTATATGCAGCAGTGGAAGTTCCATTATTGTATCATCCTCTGGTCTATGGGCCATGTAACACAACTTGTTTTCTCATGCATTTAAAAGAACTTGTTTTGTACGTTAAATAATATTATATAAAGAACAGAAACTAAGAGAAAATGCATAGAGCATACTGTAGTATGTGGGCTAGTAGGAGTCATACAACTATGCTGCTGCTCATTGGCGGATATATATTGGCGTGAGAGACTCTTCTGGCCATGGCAGGGAATCCCGAATGACATCACACAAGCGTGAATCATTAAGGATTCCCTGGCCAGGCCAGAAAAAGCATATGAACTGCCCTGAGAGCAAATTAAAGAAAAGAAGAACTTGCAAATTGTTTTAGCATGCGTTTAAAAGTCCTGGCTTTAAATATTACTATAGTTTCTTACGGATAATGCAGCTTTGCAAGAATTCTGATTTTGGATTGTCAGACGGATAGTCTAGGGTAGGGTTAGGCAAGTTCAGCCTGGAGAGCCACACACAGTCCTGGATTTCAGGATTAACTTTCTGTGATTCAATCAGGATTACTGTAGAAGTGATAGTGTCACCTGTACTTAGCAGAGATATCCTGAAAACCAGTCCTGTGTGTGATCGTCCTGGATCGAACTTGCCTACCTCTGGTCTAGAAGGAAGAACTCAATATCACCTGCTTGGTATTTAAATCTTCAAGGCACATTTTTCATGCAAAAATAAAATTAATAATACAAAACATACACATGACATCAATTTCCTTTTAGAAAAAGTAAAATATGAAGGTCTTATCTGCCATCATCCAGGTAAATATGTAATCGTGTCAAAGTATTTGCTATACATTTAATGAGAATATATGAAAGTTTTGTCAGCAATAACGTCACAGATAACCCGTAATGTGCCAGAGACCAGCACTGAAAGGGACATGGAGGGTTCCCTGCTTTAAAATATTAAAATAAACTACCTAAGTGTTTGCATCCAAACATTTTATTAACAAGGGCTTAAACACTCTGCTTTTACTTACTGAAACCTTCTAAATAGTCCCCATAAAGCTCCGCCCCCAGCAGCTCCTGCACACATTGTTTCTATTGGTACTAGATGAAAAACAATGTGATTTGCTAGTACAACAGCATGTTTTGAAATGCTGCTGGGAGACTATCGGTGATTGGTTAGTACCTCTAGTACTATAGAAACACTGTGTGCAGGAGGTGGATCTTGGTTGTGAGTATTTGGAAGTTTTCAGTGAGTAAAAACAGAACTTGTAAGCACAAATGATGTTTAAATATGGAAACAAACACTTTGGAGGTTTAATTTAATATTAAAAACCGAGAACCTTCTATATCCCTTTAAGATAACAGCACAAGTCTCTCGAGACACACTTGGCACACACCGCATGCGTAACAAATAACATGCAACATACACATACAGGAAGTAAGCACCACAGAGCGAGCATACGTGACATGCACACGTGACATGCACAGTGCGCTCCACTTATAACGGACCATTGCTAAAGACGGACAGCTGGTTATGATGGAAACATTGCTGGCTGATCCATGTTAGAGACTGCACAGAACCGAAGCAACTTGGGCCTATCCCAGACCGAGACCAGACCCAATCCACTAATGGTCAACTGTGTGTCCCGACATGACCATCTATTCTTATGTTTTTAAATTAAGAATTAAGGCAATTTGTGTTATTATTGCATTTATGGCGTCAATTAATGCCTTAGCCACACACTACGTCAAGCCACACATTAATACACAGCCAAGAACAGTGGCGGAGATGCAGTAGGTGCAAAGCACCGGGGCCATCTGCTACAGACAATAAAACATTAATCTTAATTAGATGAGGGTGGCAAATAATTACTTTATACAAAGGTGATCTGACACTATTCATGTATTTTTTTGCTGGATAGAGACATTGCACTTGGGCCCTCCATTCATTAGCTCCACCACTGGCCAAAGAACACTCTGAATTGTGTAAAAAGTGCATTATAAATACACAGTATGTCCGTGCACAGGCGAAATTTACTAAAAAGCTGGGGACATAAAACCAACATGGAAAGAATTACACTGAAAAAGTGGCTGGACCTTTTTTTTGGTTGTTAATTTACAGGTCTTAATATTAATAATTTAATTTATATACTGCAAATGCCATTGGGATCTCATGGAAAATAGGAAAAAAGGGGTTTACCGTGTCCTAACAAAAAACTATACTGCTCTCTGCAACGTTAAGGTGGACCAATAAAGGTCCTAGTTATTGCAGAAATGAAACATGCATACACACATTGGATGTATGTATGTATGTATGTATGTATGTATGTATGTATGTATGTATGTGTAATTATATATATATATATATATATATATATATATATATATATATACACACACACACATACATATACACTTTTCATTTCTTCAATAACCGTGACCTTTTCTGTGTCCAGTGATCAGTCCGTTATAAAAGGCTTGCACTGTGGTGTTGGCTACCAGACAATAGGATAGGAAAGGTAAATAAAATGCTCCCCTCAGAACTCACTTGTGATATCAAAAACAACAACTGCCACAGTGGAGTCCCGAATGTAGCTAGGGATCAAACTCCTGAACCGCTCCTGACCTGCTGTGTCCCATAATTGCAACCGGACCTAACAAGGGGTGAATCGTCGGCACAGCAGAGGGTGGGGAGGGGGAGAGAAAATAAACAGAAGGTCAACAGGGCCGCAGTGGAGATACCTACTTGTTATATCGTACACTACTACAGCGGCGGCAGAGTCTCGGATGTAGCTGGGGATCAGGCTGCGGAATCGTTCCTGACCAGCGGTATCCCAGAGCTGCAATCTGATCTGTGGGAGGGAGACAATCAAACACCCCGAAAAATACAGCATAGACAGACGGATAAATAGACCTGGAAATGGAGCCTCCTCGTGACCAGACGTTACTGTATCACTTTGTAGAGCTAAGCAAATTAAAAGTATTTGAAATTCACCAAAACTGCTGTAAATAATCATGTAGGATTCAGCGATGAAGACCAGCACAGTGGAAAGGGGGTTATTGCTCTGTGCAGTGATACCAACAAATACAAATGTAATCCTTACCACATTTATCTGTGCAGGTTGGAATACTGGTAGTCACCTAAAAACAGGAAAGCTATGGGTTAACTGGTCAGTGCATTGTAACCTGGGGAAGTTGTGCTATTAATCACAACCTTCCCCATAGAGACTTACACAGTGTGATGGGCTCAGCACTGTGCTAATAACTCATGCATCAGCCAGAGGGCAGAATAAACTGTATGTAAACAAAGATTTAAATTGTAAAAAATTATTTAGCTGTTATTAGTGTGATTAAAAAAATAGATATTTTCATACAATGTTGTGCTCTTTCACACCATGAAGAGCACTTACAGTGAGGTCAGTGGCCCTTTAAGCTTTATCATATAGAGTAGTGGTTGAAAGCATCAGCCTAGAACTGTAGGAAGAGACTTCCCATCTCAGGTCTTCACTTTTTGATATTAAAATGTGCTATTTATTTAAAACATTACAACACTCATATTTATGTCATATATCCCTTTAAAGTTTGTACATATTATCTGTTTTTTCTTGTAACCAAAATAACTATAAATTAAATTAATGAATGTCAGTGATTCAAACTAACAATCCCAATATCATAACTGGTTGATATTATTACTACAATATGCCTCTAAATGCTGAAAAGGAACAAAATAACTAATATACAATCAATATAAGAAATGTAACCCTTACTTATTTAGCCTGCGCAACAGGTTTTAATTTGTGAAACATAAATAACCAGTGCACGTGTGAAAGTATTTTGCTTCCCCCCCTTTCATTGGCTTCCTATACACATTGTACCCGCTGTATAAAATCGGATACAATTTTCTTCATAGCAAACTATACTTTCTCAGGTGGTTGAATCCTTTTAATGAATGAGCTTTCCATTATGTGTGCTGGAGGCACTGGCAGCTGTAGATGTCACATTCCCATTGTGCACAAATACATTTCCTATGCAAACCAAAGTCCTCCCATCAGGGAAATGATCAGAACAAACAAAAACAGGGTTTACATTTTTAGTTTTTCCATCACGTCATTAGCATATGCCGGGTCCCGACACAGCCAGAAGACGGCAGAGGAGCAGCTGATGGAAGGTAAGAGATGGGAAAGGGAGAGGGGGTAATTGGAGAGGGGGAGAGACACAGGGGAACGGGAGAGACACAGGGGAACGGGAGAGACACAGGGGAACGGGAGAGACACAGGGGAACGGGAGAGACACAGGGGAACGGGAGAGACACAGGGGAACGGGAGAGACACAGGGGAACGGGAGAGACACAGGGGAACGGGAGAGACACAGGGGAACGGGAGAGACACAGGGGAGGGGGGAGAGACACAGGGGAGGGGGAGAGACACAGGGGAGGGGGAGAGACACAGGGGAGGGGGAGAGACACAGGGGAGGGGGAGAGACACAGGGGAGGGGGAGAGCAGCAGGAGCAGGGTGACTCTAGTATAAGCCATGGGGGGGGGGGGGGCTTTTTCAGCATAAAAAAAAAAAGGGGCTGAAAAACTCTGCTTTTACTCTAGTATATACAGTAATCTTATTTAATTGCTATTGTATTGTAAGATGTTGTGAATTATAAAAAAAAAAATCATTAAATATTAAGATTAATTCATCACATCTTACAACAGAACATTTAAACAGGAAAAATAATATTTAATGAATATTTTAGTTTCTTTTTAAGAGTCTCTTTAAATAGTCATTCTGTTGTAAAATGTGATACATTGATTTATTTTTTTAAATAAAGTGGATAAAATAATATTTAAGGAATATTTATTTTTTATTTTATTTTTTTTAAGTAGAAATTATAAGGTAAGATGTGATGAATTTTTTTTTTTTTTTAAATATATCAGAATAAATAAGTATTCCTTACAAGTGAGGAACTGGGATATAGCAGCGGGTGGCATTATAGTGGGTGGGGGTGGATGCATGAGGTCACCATCTCGGCTCTGCCAGTTTCCCAGGCACCATTGCAATGGGAGCTATTTGATTCATTCTGTGAGACCTGCATCTTAATTGGGTCATTTGCATTTGCTGTGGATTCCTCTGCGCTCCGACCCGTCAATCATCTGAACAAATGTAATCAGGAACCGTGTCATTAACGAGCAGGAGTATTTACCACATGTCCTGCAGTAATTACTCATTTTACTGTAATTTGCTGCTAGGGAAGGTGATGCGTTTTGCATGTAATCATTAAAGATATAATAAAAGATAAAAGAAAATACATTTGCATGTTGTATTTGAAGCAGATTCATATAATATAAAACTTTAAAGGGTCTATGTCACCACCAAATCGAGTTGTTTTCAGGTTATTCTTAATGAGCACAGAAAACTGGCTATATGTTGTGTTATCCATTTTTTCTAAAGTGAATCAATACTGGGGCATTTCATGTTGTTATTGCTGTATGTATATGCAAATGAGCAGCTCATGCATATTAATTTGCTGACTTGATGTGCTAATCAGGATTACAAACTGTTTATCTGTGTTTGTATTTGCCAAAATAAAGACTCCCAATGTAATCTGGCAGTTGGAGTGCTTGAGAAGGGTGGGAGAGCGGTCTGAGACTCACATTAGCATAAACGGGCCGCACGTCAGCATAAACGGGCCGCACGTCAGCATAAACGGGCCGCACGTCAGCATAAACGGGCCGCACGTCAGCATAAACGGGCCGCACGTCAGCATAAACGGGCCGCACGTCAGCATAAACGGGCCGCACGTCAGCATAAACGGGCCGCACGTCAGCATAAACGGGCCGCACGTCAGCATAAACGGGCCGCACGTCAGCATAAACGGGCCGCACGTCAGCATAAACGGGCCGCACGTCAGCATAAACGGGCCGCACGTCAGCATAAACGGGCCGCACGTCAGCATAAACGGGCCGCACGTCAGCATAAACGGGCCGCACGTCAGCATAAACGGGCCGCACGTCAGCATAAACGGGCCGCACGTCAGCATAAACGGGCCGCACGTCAGCATAAACGGGCCGCACGTCAGCATAAACGGGCCGCACGTCAGCATAAACGGGCAGCCAAATCAATGCTAAATATTTCAGAAATTATTTACTGTAGGGTAAAATTACTAGTACAATGTACAGCCAGCTTTTAATGCTCTTTACAATGAAATCAACTTCCTGTTGGAGTGACCGAGTCTCTTAAGGATAATTGTAGTTTTTACAATATTCTCTCCTAAGCTTGATAATAGGCAAAATATTCTATGCAAATAAAGATAGATCCAACCTTTAATTATTCTATGCAATTATCCTTTGCCACTACATTTTCAGCCGCATTCTCAGCAGTGTGCGTGCTAGTTGACAAATGACATTTGCATTAGTCGTACTGATAGCATGGCACACTGCATGGTTACAGTTCCACCTGTAGAAGCAGATCAGCAAAAACAAAAATGGTGGCCCTCACTTTAGAACATTTGCAAATAACAGCTTATAAATCAAACACTATTTACATTTCGAAAATATTTTGCCTATTATCAAGTGTGGTTCTTCAGAAGAGCAAATTGTAAGAAGATGAAAACATATTAAAGGTATCTGGTAGTCTGCCTGATTGGGCGTCTCATATAAAACCAGTTTAGGGTAAGTTTATTTTGGGATTTATTCGTGCAAAGAAATCTTTTCATACACGACTGATTCTCCATCGGACGCTTCATATTCCTGAAGAGACAGATCTCACTCTCAGATATGTGAACTTGTGGTTTGGCTTACTGGTGCATTACTGTTAATATGCAAATAACAGCACAGAAATAGCACGGGTGAGTGCGCGCCTGAAAGCAACAAACCCCAAGTGCTCCGAGAAATAAAATGTAAACAATTCTGCGCGTACGTTAATGGGCCATTGTGGTCATATATTTAGAAAATACATATGAAAATAATGAAGGATAAAATCATATATAAATCAAATGTATTCCCTTTTATACGCAATTACTCTACTGTGGGATGTGCAGGTTGGGAATCTGCTGGTCAACCTTCTGGGGTGGGAGAAGACTTTGAATAGACGGGAAGTATCTACGAGTACAATGGGAATATGACATCTACAAGTGCCAGTTTATTTATTATGCCTAATAGCATCCATTCTGCAGATCCACTTTCCCATTTCTTTTGCCTCTAACCCTAGATCCTCACATACACTCCACCACCTCATTGCCGTTAACATGCAAAATTCAGCCCAGAAAGGACATGGGAGTTAGAGGACTTTGTGTTTTTTTTTTTTTCTTTGCTTTGAGAAGAGCTGAAGAAATATTTAAGATATTACAATTTAGTTTCATGTGTAAAAAAAAAAAAAGCACATTAGTGATATTTAAAATATGTTGTAAACATTGAAAGAAATTAGATGAAATTAACATTAAATGCAGAACCTTAAGAGCGAAGTGTTAACATTAACAGAAACAAAGTACATTAATAAGCCGGGTCTGATTATGTGTGAAAAAAGGAATGAGAAAAAAGCAAAGTACTGTTAAAAAGAGATTATATAAAAGAAAACATTAGAGGTGATCAATCACAGAATGAACTAGCCTTAATAGGTTAGTTCTATGGACATGATAACCCACTCTGAGAGCAGCCTCTGATAGCCACTTGTGCCCTTCACAGGGAGAAATATCTTGTAATATCAATCTGGTCTTACTCACTAGAGTGATCCAGCCCTGAAATACCAGGCAATTCTACCCTGAACAAGAGAAACCGCAAACCCCAGACGTACGTTCCAGCCTTAGTCGCTTCTCATCAGTAGAGTGTAGCTGACAACTCCTTAAGTGTGTAAGGAGTCCACGTCTGGAGTCCCCCATTACCCTTAGGGAGACTAAGCCTGAAGGGTCATTTGTTTCAGCAACAAAAAAAAAATTAAAAGGCGCTCAATTCATTATTTGATTGAGAGCTTCCATTTTTGATTTTCGTAAAAAGAAATAAAATGCAGGTGTCCTAGACTATTTGGAAGCCGCATACCGTCAGCACACTGGGGTGTGAGGTTGCGCCACAGCACCACCTGGTGGTGTAAAAAATGTCCTGCAGGCAAAGAACTATTCCATCCTCCGATCGGGCTCATAAGGCACGCCGACAGAAGAGGCCTTGAGCTTTGAGAGGCGCGCCAGAGGACCTGGTGGGGCCGAGTGCCCGCGCCGAACATAGCGATGGCCTCGCTGTTGACTTAGCGCTGTTCGAGTTTCACCGCGTTGGAGGATGGAATAGTTCTTTGCCTGCAGTACATTTTTACACCACCAGGTGGTTATACAATGATTAATCTACTATTTATTTATTTATTAAACATGTATTTACACGAGAAAGTGGTATTTTTGTAATATATAAAAATGAAATGTGTTTAATGTAGCTGGAAATGACTTTCTTGTACACAGAGCATAAGCACAAGGTATAAGAGTAATGTCCGTATAATGGAGAAGGTATTTGTTGTTATTGCTGTAGTAGAGGTAGCAGATGGGTTATAGGCTGCCCATAATTGTGACAGAGTAGGAGTAAATATTAGGTTGCCCTGAATACCGGAGGGGTTTAGGACTATTTTAGGTGCATCCTGGTACAAATAAACATTGAATAAAACTTTCTGTGGTCACTTGACTCACAATGGGATTATCAGTGAGATACTTACTGTTCGATCCTCTAAGTACATTGTTTTTGATAAGAAGTCAATTCCAATTGTGGCCTGAAAAAGAGAGAAGCAAAAATGACCAACAATAAATAGCAATGCATTAAACTCTGCTTATTATTTAAATCAATATATTTAAATATACTATATTACTGCCTCGAGTCCTCCAAAAGCAGAACAACTTGGATTATCCAGAGGAAGACGGCAAGTTTTGTACATTATTGAATCTCTATGGATGTTTATTCTCAGAGTAGGGTATTAACTGGTACAAAACGTTGCAATTGCTATCAACTTCAATGGATTCCCTTATAACACTTAAAGGCATATTTGAGACTGCCAGAAAAGCATGCCTGTACAGTGGTGACTCGGCTGATCATACACATTTTGTAAGTGCAGATGCAACAGAAAGCACAAAAAGTTGCCATATATACTTTAGAGTTGGGTGGAAAATCACGTGAAAAGGACATATTTCTGATTTTTAAATAGTAACGGAAACAAAATAAGTCTTTGTCGGAATTTGAACCTAGGACCTTCACAACCACAGACAGGAGCTTCACCTGCATTGCTATCTGATATTTGCTACATTAGCTGCAAGAATATAATGAAGTAGTTACAAATAACTTAGCCACTGCCTGATTCAAAGTCTCTACACCAGATTCTAATTAATATTCATTACATCCTGTGCGTGAAGAGCTCATTACACATTCAGGCACAGCCTCCAGCTGAAAGGAAACTTACAATCTCTCAACAAGCCAAAGACAATCCCCCCCAAGATCCCATAAACCCCTAAGGATGACACTAAAACTACTGTCAATCTGCTAAATATTCTAGGTCCAGACACCCATGACAATATTGTCCTCATGCTCTGTCTAATTTTACTAGTGCTCCCCCCACCCCCCCCGACACACACACACCTAATACCAAAGTGCACTACTGCTAAGTTCAACATGACATTTGGATGTTAGCCATGGATGGAGGTGTCTAGTACAGCATACATTTATTGGAAAAGGTACATTTAACTCCAAAAATAATAATTGCATAGAAATTTCTCTTTACCCAGGAACTCACTACACACTTTAAAACTATTTTTGTTGCTTTGTATGATAAGAGTGAGACCTGCAGCCATGAAATTGAAGAGGTTTGGGGAGGAAAGCTAGGGCACGTCTGGACAAGCTAGTAAAGATATTACACTATCAACAAAAGTCTGCATAGGTAGAACTCTGGTATTCCCAGTGGTAACATATGGATGTGAGATCTGGACCATAAAGAAGGCTGAGCGCCAGAAAATTGACGCCTTTGAATTGCGGTGTTGGAGAAAACTGCTTAGAGTCCCTTGGACTGCAAGAAGATCCAATAAAATCAATACTTCAGCAAATCAAGAAAAACTGTTCACTGGAAGGTTTGATCATGAGACTAAACCTCAAATATTGTGGTCATATCATAAGAAGACAGGATTCCTTAGAGAAGACTCTGATGCTGGGACAGATTGAAGGCACACAAAGAAGGGGACGGTAGGCAGAGATGGATAGATGAGGCAATTGAAGAAGTGAACCTGAGGTTGAGAGAGCATAGTGGGAGTGGCTGACAGATGTGCCTGGCGTGCTGTGGTCATAGGGTCATGGAGAGTTAGAAACAACTGAACGACTGAGCAATAAAACCCATTTCTTAATCTGACTCCGATTGGCTTTTTCTGTAAACTAAGAAGCATCCAATTAATGAAAAACATGAGCCATAGTCAAAGGCCGATTCTCCAACTATCCTCTTATACTATGAACGCTTCACTGGTGTCTGCTACGCTTATGGCTAGTGGCTAATGGCTAGTGTTTGACACTGAACTTTTTATTTCTTTACATCTAATTAGCAAGAAAACAAGGATTGCTAGTTCCTCAGGTGTTTGCCACCTAATCACACATATTTTATAACAAGGGTAAACATCATTATAGCAATTAATCTTTAATAAATCTTTTATCACAACGGCAATATAAAAACAATTAAAAAATCCAGTAGAAAATTTAAAAAGTGGGCTACTTCTTTGAGATATATTGTCACCAAAATGATTTGTATACTCGCATTGGAGGGGCAATAATATCTCTCCCCTGTAGTCGTGTGTGTATTTGTATAACAGAGCAATCCAACTCGTAATTATTTGCCCTGACCATCAATCTCCTTTAGAAAGGGGCAGGACCATCCAGGTCTCAAATGTAGACTCCTTTAAAAAATGTCAAGCCATGTGGACTAATAATAATCTGGTGAACATATTTGAAAATATTCTATAATATGTCTGGAGCATGCTTATTGTAACATTCTTGTTATTCAATAACCAGATAACAGATACTAAAAGGAATCCTATCCTGGCTATGTGCCTGAATCCATCTGCACAATCTGCATGAGATTTTTTAGCTTCTTCCTCCCATATAATGATTTATAAACTGCCTATATCATTTGAAGAATACAATGAGGTAATTGCTATATATAGTCACATTATTATCCCATATATGACAATATCAACTCCCCTATTCCTCATTCCATCCGAATATTAATACCACAGTAATCTTCATTTGGCAGATCTTACCTGGTAGGTGTTGTCAAAACTGTCATACATGAACCTTGTGATTAAGGACGTCTTCCCAACTAAAAGGAAAAAAGAAGCGCGTGTTAGAAATACGTATATACAGTACACATAACATACCTGCAGTACAGACGCACTCGTGTTAAAGTTACACAGCGGAGGGGCCAAATACTGGATCATATAAAACTATAGGTAATAAGTAGATTATCAATTGAAAGATTTTTTTTTTGGGTGGGGTGGGGAGAGGGTTTAAATTAATATCATACAATAAGTTTTTAATATTAAGCAGTCAATCAGCCTTTCTGATCCACCCCAAAACAAAGATGCTAATCCTTTCTTAATCAGAGACCATTTTAATCTAGGTTTGCAGGATTAACCCAAGGCAGTAGCACGACCCAAGGCAGTAGCACGACCCAAGGCAGTAGCACGACCCAAGGCAGTAGCACGACCCAAGGCAGTAGCACGACCCAAGGCAGTAGCACGACCCAAGGCAGTAGCACGACCCAAGGCAGTAGCACGACCCAAGGCAGTAGCACGACCCAAGGCAGTAGCACAACCCAAGGCAGTAGCACAACCCAAGGCAGTAGCACTCGAGCGTGACACCTATAAAGGGTGAGAGGCTTGCAAGGAGCGCCGAAGGGGATCACTGCAAAGCAAGAAAGTTGGGGCTCGCAATATGCGCCAAAGGTGCTCAGAGGGTCCATAGCCTCGCATTGTGTGGCATTACCAGGCTTACAATTCTACTCCCGTCATTTTTGACAGGCAATTCTTTCTGGATACTAGCAACAACTACACACAACCACACACACACACCAACAGACAATATGGAGGCTTAGGACACTGTTAAAGCATTGGAGAGTCATGAGAATTGCCACTCTTATGGTACAAATAATCACCTGCACTTACTGCCTGTTAAACTAGATGTTTTTCTCATTACTGAAAATATAGTACAATATAGTATGAAATGGTTTAGCCTAAAAAAATAAATAAATAAATAAAAAAAATAATAAAAAAACAGTAAAAGAAGGACTTTTAGATATAACTACTTCACATACACATACGTCCTGGTGGTAAGAGCAGTCCTGCAGGGCCCATATATACCGATTTGTTCTGTAACACAACAGGTAAATGCCGAGGAGGTAGAACCATAATAATAGCAATTATGTTCCTCTACAGAGCCATTAACACTTCAACATGAAAACACTTCGATGTCTGAAACATACAAGGTAATCGCTTGGAGGGGGTGGAAATATGGTGGAAACCGCAATATGTATATGTCAGAGAAGAAGGGGAGAGATGTGTGTTATTAGGGTACTTGTCATTTGGGGGATTTTCATTATTTGAGAATTAATTTTTTCGATTCTACACTATTTTTCAGGTTGTAATTTTCTTGCGATTAAAGCGAGGACGCAGGAATTGCAGAAATGAACTGCAAAAAAAATGAATAAAATAAATATAGTTGCAAATGTTTTTATTTACACTTCCACTCAATTTTTTATTTTTATTTTAACATTCTAGCCTGAAAGTCAGGTATTTTATACAATCTATACAGGAGCTCCCTCTAACTTACTCTACGGCCACAGCAAGAAGTGATGAAGATGTGCACGCAAGCGGGATAAACTAATAGCCACTGAAATGTTTCATGTGTTATAAATAAGTATAATGAGACAGACTATCAGCTGGACATGCTCCTCTTCCTTATTAAAGGGATATGGCAGGTTCCTGGATGTTACTAGGTATATAATATTCCTGTGTATCTACTTTACTTTATTAAGAAGTGCTTCTATGGCTCTGTTCTTACAGCCCGAAAAAAAAAAACAATATTACTTACTTGGGTTTGCCCTCTACAGCGCATGAAGACACAGACTTTGCCGTACAGTATCTCATACTAACCAATCAGTGATATATCAACAACATACTGCTATGTGGTCCCGGATAGGCCAGGACAGTATGCTGCTCATCCAGCCTTACAGAGTCTATGTCAGCATCTGCTGTTGAGGACAGACTCATACAGGGACTATTTGTATAATTTTAGGCAGTAAAAACAGAGTTTGTAAGTCCTTCTTAATAAAATAAAGTACATAAAAGTAAATAGGATAATATATACCTAGTAACATTCAGGAACCTTCCATATCCCTTTAAATCCCCACTGTCAGAGTAACTAATGGCCCTTGATAAGGACACTCGGGTGCTGTGTAGATAATTTGTGTGTAAAATACCCAACTTTAAGTTTAAATTATCTTACACTTGTCCTTAACTTTTTTCTTTTTTACAGAACAACCTATTACAAATATATTTATTTATAATTCAAATTCTGCAAAAATAAGGACATTTGTATTTATTTGAATAAAAATGATATTTTGCGTGCATCAAACTACATCTTATTCTGAATGTGATAAAATGTAAAAACTTTGTATTTACAGATATAGCAATGCGCCGAGGTCTTCCAGACTCTATGTACACAGTATATGTGGCGGCGCGCTTGTCTGTGTGGCGGCCAGGATACTTGGCACAGGAACACACACAAAGAGAAGCCCGACAATGGTCTGAAAAGTAAATTTGCTCTGCCACGTGTCTGCATTGCAGCAATTCCTCAAGGTCCTGACAGCACAAACCACTCTCCTGCTGCTTTATCAATATTCAGGACAGTCTTAAAGGGATATGGAAGGTTCCTGGGTATATAATAAAGCTGTGAACCAATTTACAGCGACATGCTTTAATAGTTATTTTATATTATAATAGTCATTTCGGTTTTAAATAACCACATCTTTTAATTAAGGATATGTTTTAATAAGTTAAAAAGGTGTTTATGCAATGAACGATCTATGTGGCTCTTTTAAACTGCAGGCTTGCAGCATTGTCAGTGCATGAAGCCCCCACGTTACAAATCATTGGTAATCCCAAGCATGGCAGCCAAACCTGAAACTCCCCCAACAGGTAAACACACCTAAAAGGCCGAGCATATGAATATGCATCACCGTCTGGTGTGAGCATGAGGGGGAGGTAAAACAGTAGGAACAGATGAGCCCTGGCGTGCCTGCCCCAGGGGTGGGGAACACGGCACATTCCACCCAGATCCTGAGTGACATCAGAGCCAGAAAGCCTTGGATATGGAAGGTGTCTGGATGTTACTAGGTATATAATATCCCTGTGCGCCACAACGTGCCGGGGCCGCTTCCGGTGAGCGGAGGGCTAATCCAGGCAGGTAATATTTGGGTTGGGAGGTAATAAATAGCGGGATAAAGTCCCACCCAAGACAATTAGCTGAAGAGATATCTGGGAGACACATCATCCAGACTGTCCATGCTCATAACAAATATTCGGGCTCAATTAAAGCAACTAACAAACAAATAGTCCCTGTATGGGTCTGCCCAATGCAGCATATGTTTGTGAAATATGTAACAACATTAACACTTGTGCAAATCACAAGCAATAAAACCATTTCTACAGAAAAATCTTAATGTTTGAAGTCTCTGTGCAGTAACTTTCCATTTTGTTTGATGTGAGCACTGCCCAACAGTATGTAGCCTGCGGGCATGCACTTAATAATATTATTATTATTATTATATTTGTAATGTGCCAACCTATTCCGTATCGCTATACATGGGCTGTGATCAAGGCAAAACAAAATTAACACATTACAATAAATGCAGAGTGTAGAATCCAGTGTCCGTAGTGCTTTCCCCAAAATGCTGTGCAAGACTGAAAACTTACAGTTTAGAGTATCTAACCAACAAGGGATGGAGGGAATGTGGAGCAAGGATGAGATACAGGAGAGTGGGATTTGTTAGCGATATGGAAGATTCTCTGTTTTTAATATTAAACTCCCTAAGTGATTATTTGTATCTAAACATAATTTTATTAACAAGTGCTTACAAGCCGTTTTTACTCACGGACACCCTACAAATTGCCTAGTATTTCAGGGCTGGATCCCTCTATTGAGTGAGACCAGACTGATACTATATGATATCTTTCTCTGAAGGACACACATGGCTATTAAGAGGTTGCTGTCAGAGTGGGCTACCATGCCCATAGCGCCTCCGCTGTTGATTACTGTACAGTTGCAAGCAAAAGTATGTGAACCCTTTGGAATGATATGGATTTCTGCACAAATTGGTCAAAAAATGTGATCTGATCTTCATCTAAGTCTCAACAATAGACAATCACAGTCTGCTTAAACAAATAACACACAAAGTATTAAATGTTGCCATGTTTTTATTCAACACACCATGTAAACATTCACAGTGCAGGTGGAAAAAGTATGTGAACCCTTGGATTTAATAACTGGTTGAACCTCCTTTGGCAGCAATAACTACAACCAAACGTTTCCTGTAGTTGCAGATCAGATGTGCACAACGGTCAGGAGTAATTCTTGACCATTTCTCTTTACAGAACTGTTTCAGTTCAGCAATATTCTTGGGATGTCTGGTGTGAATCGCTTTCTTGAGGTCATGCCACAACATCTCAACCGGGTTGAGGTCAGGACTCTGACTGGGCCACTTCAGAAGGCGTATTTTCTTCTGTTTAACCCATTCTGTTGATGATTTACTTCTATGCTTTGGGTCGTTGTCCTGTTGTAACACCCATCTTCTGTTGAGCTTCAGCTGGTGGACAGATGGTCTTAAGTTCTCCTGCAAAATGTCTTCATAAACTTGGGAATTCATTTTTCCTTCGATGATAGCAATCCGTCCAGGCCCTGACGCAGCAAAGCAGCCCCAAACCATGATGCCCCCACCACCGTACTTCACAATTGGGATGAGGTTTTGATGTTGGTGTGCTGTGCCTCTTTTTCTCCACACATAGTGTTGTGTGTTTCTTCCAAACAATTCAACTTTAGTTTCATCTGTCCACAGAATATTTTGCCAGTACTGCTGTGGAACATCCAGGTGCTCTTGTGCAAACTGTAAACGTGCAGCAATGTTTTGCTTGGATAGCAGTGGCTTCCTCTGTGGTATCCTCCCATGAAATCCATTCTTGTTTAGTGTTTTACATATCGTAGATTCGCTAACATGGATGTTAGCATATGCTAGAGACTTTTGTAAGTCTTTAGCTGACACTCTAGGATTCTTCTTCACCTCATTGAGCAGTCTGCGCTGTGCTCTTGCAGTCATCTTTACAGGACGGCCACTCCTAGGGAGAGTAGCAGCAGTGCTGAACTTTCTCCATTTATAGACAATTTGTCTTACCGTGGACTGATGAACAGCAAGGCTTTTGGAGATACTTTTATAACCCTTTCCAGCTTTATGCAAGTCAACAATTCTTAATTGTAGGTCTTTTGAGAGCTCTTTTGTGTGAGGCATCATTTACATCAGGCAATGCTTCTTGTGAAAAGCAAACCCAGAACTGGTGTGTGTTTTTTTATAGGACAGGGCAGCTGTAACCAACACCTCCAATCTCATCTCATTGATTGGACTCCAGTTGGCTGACACCTCACTCCAATTAGCTTTTGGAGATGTCATTAGTCTAGGGGTTCACATACTTTTTCCACCTGCACTGTGAATGTTTACATGGTGTGTTCAATAACAACATGGTAACATTTAATTATTTGTGTGTTATTAGTTTAAGCAGACTGTGATTGTCTATTGTTGTGACATAGATGAAGATCAGATCACATTTTATGACCCATTTGTGCAGAAATCCATATCATTCAAAAAAGTTCACATACTTTTGCTTGCAACTGTATATACACTGGAATGCTTTGTGTTTTCCTCCAGTTTTGCAGCAGGAATAACAATATGCCTCGGGGCACAGGAGGCACTAGACTGTAAAAATCCAGCAGTCCAGTAAATTATATGGTGAGATGGAAATGGGTCTTGAGGTGGAAGTGAAGGAGCAGGAAGCACAACCTGTGAGCGCTGTCTGATCCATAAACACCTCCTCTCGGGAGACCGACCTTCCCATTTACACTACAAGGCAGCGCCTGCCAGACAGCCTGGCACCGGAGGGGAGAGAGGCAGTCAGGTGTGAGCACTAATAGACCCTTGGGGGGCCATTACCCTGGTACCAGGTCTCCCCTGGCCCATACAGTATATAACACTGATAAATAAGGATAGGGTCATTGTACTGGTAAGCAGGACCTTACAATATTATAGGAAATACAAACACATTTTATATATATATATATCACAATACAGACATATACATAAACAGGGTTACATATATATTCAACCTGCTAAGAACGAAGGTGAATTAAGGGCCACCAAGCATTTAATAGTTTGTCACATTTTTAAAAATAACCCTTTCCCCCACTCATGTGTAAGTGTGATCCCCATTCGCTTTACAATCACACAACTGCTAAGTAGGCTGCTTGAGATCAGATCTGTAAACATGGGACACAGACTGACTGCTCTTGTACATTCACAAAGTCGCTGGACCTAAAACGCACAAAAACATATTTTACTGGTTCCAATCTATAAAATAATAATGATTTTCTCCCCACCTGGTATCTAATGATATATATGATCCCGGTATAAAACATAGTAGCAGTGCGGAGCATCACACACAGAATAAAATATACCTAGTTATTTCTTTATTAGCTGATCATGCCTTTTACTTTCTCAGATGAGTGTGTTCTTGTAAACTAATGAGCAACCATTAAACCTAATGAATTAAAATAAGTTTCATATTTTCAAGAATCTCTCTTCAAAATAGTGTTTGTTTGTTTTTTGTAAGAGACTACAGTGCCCTTTTAGGTATGTCTTTTCCTCTAGATTGCATTCAAATCTCTGCTTTAAAAGCAAAAAGTGTATAAAAATGAAATATTTAACTATTCTTTATGCTATTAGATGTATAATTTCAGTGGTCCTTTAATCGGTTAATTTAAAGGGCCACTCAATACAGCACAATGTGCGCATTTGTCACTGAGAAATCAAATAAAATCTGTAAATAAAATCAGCTCCATATAGGGAGCAAAATAAAAAAAATACCTCTTAACAAATCTGTGCAGGCATAGAATACTGGAATCACCTGAGCAGGTCAGTGCGGCCCTGAGTCCAGGGAAAAACTGCTATCAATCACTGTCTTCCCTATAGATAATCACCATCAATGTGCGCTCCTCGGCTATCTGGTATTACTCATGCAACAGCCAGTGGGCGGGATAAACTTTGTACATAAACAGACTTAAAACTACCAATAGAAAACTACCAACAGAAAACTACCAACAGAAAACTACCAACAGAAACACTGCATTTGGGTACAGTTTTTAACCCTATACTAACCTTCCAGCACGTAGCAGCAAGCTGCAGAGATCCAGAGCAGTTGCATCGTTTAAGGGAGGAGAGGTGTGTGATGGGACATATACTACAAATCCTATGATGCTTTGCTGCAGAGACTGAAGCCCAATCTTATAGCTGCCTCTAACTGACCACAATGAATAAATTCATTTTATGATAATTTAGCCTGGATTTTCAGATTTCGCCTGGATTGTTCCTTCTCAAAATCATCTGCCAGATCACTGAAGAGATGTTGGAAATTTAGTGTAAATGTAGTAATGTTTATTTAAGAATTGTTTTTTTTTTCCCATGCAAAAACATTTTTCATACATACCGATTCCCCTCTATGAGATGCAGTCGTATACAGACAAGACTGATCATTTCTTAAGCTTTCCTGAGCATATAGGCTATCTCCGCAGTTACCCGACTTGAAGTAAATGTCCTTTTTAAAACATGAGCTCGGACTACATTATCTGCATCACCTGTGATCCACATCCCTCAGCAGCTCATTGTAACGAGCGCTCATATTGTCTTAAGTCCCATATAGGATGACCCTCCTGCCCTCTGTATCGCATCACTACTAATCACCTCTGCTTGCATGTCTTGCTTCCTCCTGAAGATTTGCTTTGTGAAGGGGTAATATCCAAGTGTTTGCAAGAACTGAGATTTGTACTTTTCTACTCTAGAAGTTGAAAGGGGGACACAAAATGATATAATGAGAAGCTATTGTAAAATATTATGTGGCTGCTCATCTGAGAACAAAGCTCTCTCCGATGAAGACCTGCGACATAATCTATGTTTATGCTAGAAGAGGACAGATTCGGAGTTTGTGCACAGCTATAAAGAGAATCTTTCCTTACAGAAATTATTTTGTACGAAGTCAGGCTAGTGTAAAAAATGGGAGATCATATTAACCTTTCCAAGTAGGGTTGGTTAGGAGCCAGCCAGGGTAGTAACTCATGAGGTCCCAAACACAGGCTGAGATCCCGCTCCATGCTGATGATAGCCAGTAAGCGTGAAACAGCTGTACATAGATAGGATTCCTAGCTTGTGTATAATCCAACCTTGGCTTTGCATTAAAGCTGTGTAATACAGCAGGTTAAAAAGGTGCTATATGAAGTGGTACCGGATTAAAGAGTACCACTTTATACATGGCTCCTTTTAATCAATGAAAATGCATTGTGGGTTCATTTACATCTTTCCCAGAGGGCAGTGCAATAACTATTTCTTGGAATTCTGAGCAGTTCAAATGTGACACAAATGTACTATTTATTATAATATGGAAGAAAGGAAAATAAGAGCATCTGGAAAACATAGTTCTTAAAGGGACCACTGTATGGTGTAAAATGCATATTTTTCAAATATCACAAAGCTAGATTTTAATTAAAGAAATGGTTGCCTTTGCTGTACTATTGAGATATCATTAAGACTTTGTGGTAAAGGCTCCTCTGTGACAGGGGCTTTCCAGTCTTTGCAGGACAGTGCTTATAGTTTTGGTTGCTAGCTGACTCTTTTTGTTGGGGAAGTGTGGGGGTTAAAACCCAGAAGGTCCAACAAATTAACAAATCTCCCCCCACTCCTTCCTTGGTAATCGCATCCCTCAGACTTCAATCTGGCAGGAATTGTTTTAAAAAAGAACCATCAAAATGGTCTTATGTTAATACAACTGCTATAATAATGTGAGGTTTTCCTAAAATACAGGAGTCTAGAGGGGGAGTTACGAAGGAAATTATATGATAGAGAGATAGACATGATTTATTTCCATGGTTTTTTTCTTGCACGTATAAGATATTTCATTGACTTTTGTGATCATTACAGGATTTAAAAAGTCAATGCTGCCTCCAGATGTCTCTGTGTTATTAGGTCTGGTTATTTCAGCAGCAATTCCCCAACCAGCCGGTGTAAGCAGAACAGATGCGATGGTCCCCAAGAGGACAGGAGGATTTATAAAAAGGTTATGGCAGACAGGGTTAGTGGAGATGTCCAAGACAGTAAAAAGTTATTTCTGGCTTAATTAAAAAAAAAAAAAAAAAAAAATATATATATATATATATATATATATATATATATATATATATATATATATATATATATATATATATATATATATATATATATATATATATATATATATTGTCACTTTTGTATTATTACCTTGTACCTTGGGTCGTGTAGCCTTGTTTTGGTTTTTTTCGTCCGCCATTTTTTTGTTGCTTAGACGATTTACTTCGTCAAAACTCGCCAAATTCGGTGTAAATTCACGTGCAACCTCACTACCAGACATCCTGGCTGTCCCCCCGTGCTGTGTGTGATGTATTTTAATGTTTTTTTTTATTTTGTGTGTGTTTTTTGGATGTGCGCGGTTCGGCCGTTAACTTCGTATTTTTTCAATCTCGTATTTTTTTTTTTTTCTAAGTCCAGCTTTCCTTTGCAAAGTGTTACAAGCCGTAATTTTCCCCCGGTATCGTTTCAAACTGCTACAGGTCTCGCATTGTGAATTGTATAATTGAGATTTATTTTGATCTCTAGCCCAGCGGGTCAAAGTGATGAGCGCCTATGGCGCTCATCTCCACCAGCGCAGTTAGCGCCTTCAAACTAACTCTATGCATATGCAAAACATTCTTGAATTCATTTGCTGTATTTGCCCCAGCACTTAAATACCTCTTATTAACAAGCCTGTGTTTAACATAATACTGTATATACTACACCTATATTATCTACCCTCTACCTTACCTGCCAATTAGACCTACATACAGTAAATGTTGTTTACTTCCCATTTCAGGGAATTTTCATTGTGTTTTAATTAATATTTTTATGCAAAAAACATGCCCCCTGATATTTGTGAAAATAACAGATTCACCCCTAACCCCCCTTTCAAACAAGATATATATTAAGGTTTACACGTCAGGAATCATGGTGGCTGCAGCCCCATATATACTATTTATTTACTGTATTCTGTATAGTGGAGGCTCCGATCGCTCTTTTGCCCACAATATGCTATATGATGATGTGGAACCAGCCCCACATTGATGAGATCTAATTTAAGATCTAAATAGCTGCCTGTGGGTAGGTTTCCTAACTTGTTCAAAATCAATTATATGTTAAAAAGCTGTGCAATATAGTGAGCAAATGCCTAAAGGAGTCATGTATAAAGGCATATTGCACTAAAGAGTGAAAACGCAGTGTGGATTAACTTGCATGTCGCCACCCAGTTTCCTAGAGTGCAATGCAATAACTATTTCTGGGAATTCTGAGCCAGAATTAATTTTTTTTACCGATTTTTAGAAATCCAAATGGTAACTCAAATGTACTATTTATTTACTGTGAGCATCGCAGAGAGTCAGAGCCCCACCATCTTGGACCGGAGTGTATAGAGTAAGAATTGTTTGATAGTAATTATGCTCCATAGTTGTACAATTATCTCTGTGGACAAGCAGGCTGGATGCAGCAAGGGCACACGATCAGACATAACTTCATAAGATGGGAGGTCGGCCTCCGCGCACAGAGATGTGACACAGCGGGAAGGGACAGGATTAATGAAAGCACAAAGCTGATGGCTGCACTACGTGTGAATTCATTTGCAAAACGGTAAATTTCCAGCCAATTAGTGGATCAAAGTCTATAATTACAGTTGGCTTCTTGGGGATTTGTTGGAAAATAAAGAGTTCTGTATTGTGAAAGAAAATTTCAGCTGCAAAGTACGAGATCACCGCCTCAAATATTGAAAGGAGAACATTAATTTATTTCTCATTAAAAGTTTGCTTTACATCCAAACATGTCTAAAAGGGCAACTTAATTCAGCACGATTTAGACCACATTTTAGTAAAGATCTCCTAAAAACATGTTGAATTTTTAAAATACATGGAATTTTTGCAGGGACACCAAAGAAAATATGTGTTTATTTGTGTCCCCCATTCACAGACTGCTCCATGTCTGCAACTCATCAGGTTGCAGGGGTGTGTGCCCCATTCAAGTCCATGATGAGTTTTTTGTCAGAATGTTTACATCTGTAGGTAAGAAGGGAACAGACCTTGTAATAGGTTTATTTATTTTTTTCTTACTGGCAGAAAATTCAGGTTTCTGCAGCCTATGGAATTTGAGCTATAGTTTTAGTCCAGCTCAGGTGGAGGTGGGTGGGGGTTTATTGCTCCGTGCAATGATAACAACAAACTAAAATGTACCCCTTACAGCTAAGTGTGCAGACATGGAAGACTGGTACTCGCCTAAAACAGGAAAGCTATGACTTAACTGGTGCTATGCTATCAAGCCAAGCCTTACCCCACAGAGCCTCACACAGCGCGTGCTGCACTCGACAATCTGATAATTACTTACGC